>JAMWYP010000006.1:9775864-10375864 GCA_025563575.1 Acacia pycnantha
CAAGGAATTAATATTTAATTAATTCCTAAGGCTCCTAATTCTTGGCCACAATGGAAAAATAAAGGTAAGGGCTAAATGGGAATCTTAAAGACCATGAGATAATGATAACATTTGGCCAATGGAATGACATCATCAACCTTCTCATTTCATGCTCATTTTCAGCCAAATAGAAAGGGGAAGGAAGAGGAGCTAAATGTTCAATTAATGAAAGGCAATCAATGAGATTTCCAAGTGAGTATTATATCTTCGCTAGGTGGCAAGAGGAGAATATTTAATAAATATAGAGCATGTGCCATAAAACCATTGAGTAGCCTCCAAAAAATTCAAGAAACCATGGATTTGTATCAAGTGTGCATCTAGATAATTCAAGAGAATTGGTCATATGTTGAGATATTTCAAGAAGCTCCATGTGCATGAGAATTTCAAATTAATTACTTCGTATAATATCCTGAATTTTGGGTCTAGAAACTTGAGGATAAGCCTGTATTAGATAGATGATTAAGCCCATTTCAAGAAATATATATGCACAAAGGAAAGGCATGAAACCTAGAGATTTTGAAACACTTGGTAGTTGTAATAACCTAATTTTCAATGTAATAAAAATTCCTTGAAGTAATGTATATGGTTAGTGGAAATTTATTAATTATAAGACTATATTTAAATAGTTAAAATGCCACATGAAAGTTATTTTTCTAGGGCCATATTTAAGAGTGTGAATGGCAAGAACGAATAGGATATTTGTCCTATTGGAATTTTGACAATAAATGGAAAAATATAAATGTATTAAATTGACATGTCATGGGTACAAAAAAGGCTTTTAAGATAGGACAAAAGAGGCATCGTAAGACCAGATCCGCAATCGGTCTTGTTCTAAGCGGTCTTAAAAGTCTGTAACTTTTAAGACCGGATGCGCGATCGGTCTTAAAGAAATTATTTTAGACCGGACATTAAAAACATTAGGTCTAAAAATTCGTACTATATAGACCTGATATATTTTTTGTTTGGTCCTAAAACTCAACTTTTAAGACTGGACAAACAAATAGGCCGTTCTAAACCGATCGACATTTTAAGATTGGACAAAAAAATCCGGTCTAAAAAATACCGACTTCTAAGACCGACGACTAATTATACTGGTCTTAAAAGACCGACTTTTATGACTGGATAATAAATACATCTGGTCTTAAAAATTGAACTTTTTAGATCGGACGGATAAATACACCGGTCTTAAAAGACCAACTTTTAAGACCGGCCTAATATGTACGCTTGTCTTAAAGTATCGACTTTTAAAACCGGACAAATAAATACATCTGGTCTTAAAATTTGGACTTTTGAGATCGGAATATTTATTTCTGATCTAAATTTTCCCAAATTTTTTTCCTGTTCTGTTCTTCCTGATCATATATATACACACATCTACTACCCAATCCAACAACTAAAAGTTGATACTTTAAGCTACAAGCTATGCACAATCCATTATGAATAAATTGAATTGGGAAAAAAATACAAATATTATTCACCATGAGTTATGTGGCCTCTTAATGATTATACTATGACAGTACAACACCTAAATGAATATATACAATAAGATAGGTCTTACAAATACAATGAGTTATAAATACAGCACGTAAATCAACATACATGCCCAATATAGTATTCACCATGCCTTCATCTGATTCCCACCCAATAATGTAACATCCTCTTTTATAACATGCCCCTTTCGATCGGATCCTGCCATAAAAATAAAACAAGAACAAAAGCTTCACAGTCAGTGACAATATGTTTAAGAACATAGAAGGAATATAGTTAAAACTTTAAAGTTTTCAAAGAATTCTGCATATGAATATTACCTTATGAATTGTCTCTTTTATAAAGCTATATCCTCCCAAATCCCTTCATGATAATCATTTCTTATGTCGGGTTCTTATCCGCTTTATCTTCTTCGTTCATGTCTGGTGGACCCCTTGAAAAAGGAGTACTCTCAAGAAGACCATAATTTAAATGAATTTCCTCATCAATATTAATGACAATTTTTCCTTGGAGAGCTACAAACCACATTTTATTTTCCTGATCGGTGATATAAAACACTTGTTTCGCCTAGTCCGCCATAATAAAAGGTTCATCTCCAAAACTTCTACTATTGATATCGACTAATGTAAATCCTAGCCGATCGATCTGAACACCATTATTGATATTAACCCACTTGCATTTGAAAACGGGAAATTTAATTTTAACATAGTCCACCTCCCAAATCTCTTTAATAACCCCATAATAAGGCATGACTACCAATTTAGGCCTCTTGTCTTTCGAACTGGAGAAGTGCATAGATTCAGTCTTTAACATAACACCACTGTTATGGACGGTGCTCCTATCATCTAGGGACTTCGTGTAAAATGTATAACCATTGATCACGTACGAATTCCAACTTATGACATCAATCTCAGGACCACGTGCTAGCCATTTGATTGTATCAGAAATACATTCCTCTCCCTCGATCTTTTGTTAACCAGTTTGCAAAAGTTCTATTATGCTCCTTAATTAACCTTTGTTTAGTGATTCGATGATTTTCTTTCCTTACAGCTTCTTTATGTGTTTCTATGCTGGCTTGAACTTCATCAACATTATTCAAGATGTATAAGTGGACTTGTGACAATTCATCCGAATCCACACTCTTTACTGAAGCCCCTCGTCTACCCCCTTCAGCATGCCGACATTTAGGAAGCCTAATATGTCTTACTTTGGCCAAATAATTTTGACAAAATTCCATGGCTTCTTCATAAACATAGTTCTAAACAATTGATACTTCTGGCTAGTATGCGTTCTTCACATACCCTTTTAGGAATTTCATAGATCTTTCAATTGGGTACATCCATCGTAAATAGATAGGGCCGCACAACTTTATCTCCCTCACTAGATGAATAATTAGATGAACCATGATGTCAAAAAATGTAGGAAGAAAAAGCTTCTCAAGTTCGCACAAGATAGGATATCCTTCATTTTCCAATTCATCCAACTTTTCAATCTCAAAAACTTTACTACAAATTGCATTGAAGAAGAAGCAAAGTCTAGTCAAAATGTGTTGAAGATCATATTCGGCGATGCCTCGAATAGTTACTGGGAGTAGCTGTTGCATTAAGACATGACAATCATGAGACTTTTGGCCTACTAATTTCAAGTCCTTCATCGATACAAGCCTCTTAAAATTTGAAGAATACCCGAGGGAACTTTTGTTCCATGTAAACACTCACAAAAACTTAGTTTCTCATCCTTAGACAAAGTATGAGAAGCTAGGGGACAATAAGTTCTCTTCTCATGTGGCCTGGAATGTAAGTCTTCGCGTATTTTCATTGCTTGCAAATCCAATCTTGCCTTCACACCATCCTTTAAACCACCTTGTATGTTGAGAAGCATGCCAACAGTACAATCACATACGTTTTTCTCCACATGCATGACATCAATACAGTGTGTCACATCAAGATTGCGCCAATATGGAAGATCGAAGAATACAGATCTCTTTTTACATATATTTGTTTCTTTAACACTCTTTGCAGTCTTACTGAAGAAGACACTGATATTTTTCACATTTTCATAAACTTACTCCCCATTTAATGCCACCAAAGCATCTTCATACTCTTGGCCACCAAAAAAGGCTTTCTTTAATCGACAATATGGGTGGCCCCGTCTAAGAAATCTCCTATGTCCAAGATAAATTTTCTTTCTTCCATGTTGAAGTTGATAGTAGCATTGCCTTCTTCACAAACCTTATATGCTTTATGGCCTTTTAGACTATACCCTGACAAGTTACCATATATTGCGAAGTCGTTTATAGTACAAAATATCATGCATCGCATTTTAAACACCTTCTTCTTGAAAGAGTCAAAAACATTGACACCTTCTTTCCACAACTCCTTCAAGTCTTTGATCAAGGGCTCAAGGTAAACATCAATGTCATTTTCGGGTTGTTTTGGTCCCAAAATCAACATAGACAACATGATGTACTTTCGTTTCATGCATAACATAGGAGATAAGTTGTAAATAATTAGGAGTACAGGCCATGAACTATGTATGCTGCTAAGGCTACCATAGGGATTCATGTCATTCGTGCTAAGGGCAAGCCTAAGGTTCCTAGGTTCTTCGCCGAAGTTCAAAAATAATTAATCGATTTTCTTCCACTGAGAAGAATCGGCTGAATGTCGAAGCTTTCCATCAGAAATCCTCTCATCTCCATGGCACCTCAAATTTGTTGCATAATTTTCATTAGCAAACAACTGCTTGAACCTTGATATGATTGGAAGATACCACAACACTTTTGCAGGCCCCCTATTTGATTTGTACCTGGGGTTTCATATACCAGACACTTTTTCTTCTCTTCAAACTCTTTTCTATACAATATGCAATCATTTGGACATGCATGGATATTTTTGTACTCCATCCCCAGTGGACAAAGTATTTTCTTAGCATCATAGTATTGATGCGGCAACACATTATCATCTGGAAGCAGGTTTTTAAAAGCCTCAAGCATTTCTGAAAATCTTTTGTCGCTCCATCCATGACATGCTTTCAAGCTTACCAATTTCAATATAGCGTTCAACAATTGGTATTTTTACGACCGGTGTATAGCGACATCTCGCATCACTTGTAAATATTACCATATGCATGTGATTGCTCAAAACCCTCTTCTCCTACATCACGAATAATGTCCTCTATGCGATCATCCATATTGGAAAGATTAATTGCCGTATCTCCCAAAACAACCAAGTTCGTAATTAATTTGCAGAATTAGGGAACCTGGGTCGTTTCCCAACGAATTTGCAGCGGGCTTGTTTAATAACAATAGTGAAACAGAATGATAAAATGGGGGGTTTGGTTTAATAGAATAGAACAAAACGAAATAACATAACCAAAATGCAATAAACAGAGTCAAACAGAATCAAATAAACAGAGATCGATTAAAGATGATCAACCCAACGAATTGATTCCGAAACCTCCATCATTGAACGAAAATACAACTAACCCACGTTTGGTTCCGGATGAATCGAAATAGATCCCTCGCCTAGACGATCGCCTAGAATCTTTCCAGACAGTGGCGTCTCACTGTGCAATCGCACAGCAACACTGTAACCTAGTCCGAACTAAGTCCTTGGGATGAACCAAACCGAATATTAAATCTAATATTCGATCTATTTCCAGAAATCGAATCCGATAAGATGAAAACAGAATCGAGTAGTTACCGATTAGGCACAAGTTCTCTGGATGAATCATGGAATCCTCATCGTTGGGTTAATCACAAGAGTTTAGCCGATCATGGCTGGGAAAATCGAAGAACGAACGAAGAACACGAAGAACGCGCGAAGAACATGAAGAACAGATGAGAGAAAATGAAAACTTGTATTTTGATCCACTCTAATGTTAAAAACGTGAATCAATATGTTTGTGGCTGCTGCCTTCCTTAAAATGACCTAAAACGGAATGGGCTCTAATAGTTTTAGCCCAAAACAGAAATAAAACGAAACTGGACTTAAATTACAAAATTCGGGTCCAAAAATAATCTAGAATTGTACATCCGACTTCAGCTCCAAAATTGACCGCCTTCTTGACCGAATTTGCTCTTGATGTCTTCATAACAATTGTAGCTCTCTGAATCATCTGAAATATGAGACAAAAATGAGGCAAATCCGATGTCTGGTTCAAGAGTTATGGTAGAAATAGTGAAGCAACACAAAACTGGACTTTTATTATTAAAAATGGCTAAAATGCAATAAAAGGCCCAAGGCCCAAATAAACATAAGAGCCATTATTTATTAGCTAAAGGGTCCTAAATTATTATTCAAGAGACAAAAATAAGTGTATATAATATTCAATTATCAAATTCCCCCACACTTATCTTTTTGCCCTCCTGAGCAAAATTCAAAGAGAAAGACCTAAAGGAAAAACTCTTCTTTGCTAATAATTGCTAACAATGCAAAAATTGAATCAAGGGACACAAAGCTTCAAAAGACCAATCATTCAAAACCAAAACCCCTTCATCTCAAATTACAATTCATGGTAGTGTCAATCAATGATGCTAATCACAAAAGATGATCTCTCAAATGATGCGCTCAATCAATCAGTCTCTCAAGTGTTTAAGGTAAATAAGTGCATCGCTCAAATTCTACTCAAGAAATTTGTTCTACCATAAGCTTGCTCAACTTCTACGTCTCCACTACTCATCACACATACATGCACAAATCAAGAGAGCTTGTAATTAAAGGTTGTAACGGGGCTAGGGTGAAGGTAGGTAATAGTATGGAATAAGAGGCTAAGCACCAAAGAAATCAAAAGGAAGAGCACTGATTAACACAATCATTCCCTATGTATGAAACTTTTATTCTGCTCATATATACATTCCTTTCTATGTATTTTCTTTTCTTTTCTCTTCTTTTGTTGTTTTTTTTTTCTTTCTTTTTTCTTTTTCTTTTTCTTCTTTTTTCTTTTTTTTCTTTTACTTTTCTTTCTTTCCTTTCATTGTATACGTAATTACAATGTCAAAATCAAATATCCCCCCACACTTAAACTGTTGCACTCCTGAGCAACCCCCACACTTAAACACAAAACAAGTTGAAACCAATGCTCAATAAATCTTCAAGGTGCGGAATAAAATGGTTTTACGCTTAGGCTTGTAATGTGGCTTAGAAAAGAATGGGTCAAAAGGCACAAAGGGGCTAGCAAGGGAATCATAATGCAAGGGAAAGCTATTTGGCCAAAGTGAGGAGAATAAAAGAAAGAAAACAAGCTTCCATCATACTTATGCACGTAAGTGAAAAATGTAGTTTCAAAAAGAAAAGGAGCAAGTTCTAGAGAACACAAATCATGAGAGATGCACACATGAAAGAAAGAATGGCAAAAGATGGATTCCATTCACGTAGGCCCAAAACCTCACAAGGTCAATACCAACTTAGGTAATCAACAACATCAAATCAACTACCAAGACTTGTAATCGAAGAGTCAAGAGTTCCAGATCAAATGAATGATCCATTAAAACCAAAATGTCCTAGTTCATAATATGTAGCCACCAAAGGGAAATATGTTAGTGATCACAAAAGGGCCATCCCACTTAGATCGAAGCTTACCAGGCATAAACTTCAGACGAGAATTAAATAGAAGAACTTTCTGGCCCATAGAAAATTCTTTCCTCAGAATATGCTTATCAAGGAATGCCTTAGTCTTCTCCTTGTACAACCGTGAGCTCTCATAGGCATCCAATCTAAGCTCATTTAACTCTTGTAGCTGCAGCTTCCTCTCCATCCCGGACTTAGCCAAATCCATGTTGCATTGCTTAATAGCCCAATAGGCTTGATGCCCCAACTCAACCGGAAGATGACATGCCTTACCAAAGACAATCCGATAGGGAGACATCCCAATCGGAGTCTTGTAGGCGGTGCGATATGCCCACAAAGCATCATCTAGTCGCTTACTCCAATCTTTCGGGTAGAGTTGACATCTTCAAGGATTTGCTTAATCTCTCTATTTGAGACTTCAGCTTGACCATTGGTCTGAGGATGGTATGTTTGTGGAAACCTTGTGAAACACTCCATACTTGCGTAGCAAGGCACCCATGCTTCGATTGCAAAAATGGGAACCCGGATCACTGATAATAGCTCGAGGAATGCCAAACCTGCAGAAAATGTTAGACCTAACAAAGTCCACCACCACATAAGAATCATTAGTCCAGGTGGCTTTCGCCTCAACCCATTTCGAAACATAATCAACAGCCAGCAAAATGTAAGTGTAACCATATGAAGCAGGAAATGGACCCATGAAATCAATACCCCAAACAGTTATCACATGATTTGCAAAACAAATGGGCATCATGAAACAGGGAAGGCCAAAATAATCCACATTCTAACACTTTCCTAGCAGTTCTTTGGGGTCCAAAGTGACCACCACAGGCAGAAGCATGAGCAAAATGCAATATAGAGTGAAACTCATGATCAGGCACACATCTCCTAACTACTTGGTCACTACAAAATTTCCAAAGATAAGGGTCATCCCAAACATAATATTTAGACTCACTTTTCAATTTTAAGGTTTGGGCCCTAGTGGAGTCTACAGGGAAAACACCAGCTACCAAGTAGTTAACTAAATCAAGATACCATGGGGTCTTAACTTGCACTGTAGAAGCTGCTCATCGTGAAATCATCCCGAATAGAAGAGGGGTGAGAGGGAGAATGAGTGATACGACTCAAGTGGTCGGCCACCCGCTTTGTGCTCCACTTCTATCTCGAATCTCCACGTCAAACTCTTGGAGCAACAACATCCACCGGATGAGTCGTGGCTTAGCATCTGCCTTTTTCAAAAGAAACTTTAGAGCTGCATGGTCAGAGAAAACAACTACTCTACTAGCTAGCAGATATGACCTAAACTTATCAAAGGCAAATACAATAGCTAACAACTCCTTCTCAGTAGTGGTGTAATTAGACTGAGCAGAGTCCAAAGTCTTGGAAGCATATGCAATGACATGGGAAGCTCTATCAACCCGCTGCGCCAAGATAGCACCAACCGCATAGTTGGAAGCATCGCACATCAACTCAAATGGGAGGAGCCAATCAGGGGGCTGAATCATGGGCCGTGGTCGGGCAACGCTTCAAGTGATCGAAGGCCGCCTTGCACGCATCATCAAAGACAAAGTCGTGTCCTTATGCAGAAAATTGGACAAGGGTTGAGCAGCCTTGTTGAAATCTCGAATGAAACGTCGATAGAAACCTGCATGACCAAGAAAAGAGCGAACCTCCCGCACAGAAGCGGGGTAAGGCAAAGCAAGAATAACATCGATCTTAGCCACAAGATTAGATTCAATACACCTATGCAAAAGTCTAGACAAATTAGCTAAGCATGCATCAAAATCAGACCCATATACAGTGAAATCATCCATGAAAACCTCCATGCAGTCCTCTAGGAACTCGAGAAAATACTCACCATACAACGCCGAAAGGTGCCAGTGCATTGCAGAGGCCAAAAGGCATCCTTCGGTAAGCATATGTCCCAAAGGGGCATGTAAAGGTCGTCTTCTCCGATCCTCAGAGCAATATGGATCCGGAAGTATCCGAGTAGCCATCCAGAAGCGTAATGAGACTTACCACCAATCGCTCTAACATCCGATCAATGAAAAGTAGAGGTAATGATCCTTGCGAGTGGCTTGGTTGAGTCTCCTATAGTCAATGCAAACTCTCCAACTATTCTCGAACTCGAGTAGGAATGAGCTCATTCTTCCGATTGGCTACTACGGTAACTCCGGACTTCTTGGGAACCACCGGGTGGGCTAACCCACCGGCTATCGAAATAGGATAGATGATGCCGGCCTGCGTAAGCTTAGTGACCTCCTTCTTCACAACATCAAGGATAAGAGGATTAAGGCGTCTCTGGGGTTGCCTCACTGGCTTAGAGTCCTCTTCCAATAGAATCCGATGCATGCACATAGAAGGGCTAATACCAACTATGTCAGCCAATGTCCACCCGATGGCTTTCTTGTTCGCCCTCAATAAGCTTAGCAGCTTCTCTTCTTGATCTGGCATAAGATTATTTGCTACAATGACTGGCAACTGCTCATTCACCTCCAGAAATGCATACTTCGGATGGTCCGGAAGGGATTTCAACTCTAGTTTGGGCGGTTGCTCGGTGGAGGGAGAAGCTTGGGTGGTTGTTGCAACAACTCGATGTCATCACACCGGGAATACCGAAACCATTTTCAAAGAAGCACAAGGTAAGGGCCGTGTCTATACAGCTCAAGGTTAACATCGAATTCGGTTCATCGAATTCGCTCATCAAAATCGAATTAAGCTCATCAAAATCGAATCGGGATGCACCTTAGGATCGGGATGAAGCTCAAACTCGTAATCAATATCGAGTCTACAAGTAATGTAGAATCATCAAGCAAATCGAATCACCAAACAATGCGGTCTTAACCAAATTAGTGCAAACAGAGCACCATTCATTATCATCGCATGCACAAATGGGGGTATCACTCGATGAAAAATAAGGATAATCAGCGCACCAACCATTAAGAACATCATCCACAAGATCATCAATCACATCAATACGAAAATGAATGCTCTTCCCTAGGATATTTCATGGCATCAAAGATATTGAAATTCACGATATATCACCAAACTCCATGGAAAGAGTACCGAATGCACATCTATCTTAGTCCTAGCTGTTTTCATGAAAGGTCTCCCTAGAATGATTGGTGACCTACTACTAGAGACTCACCCTCCATATCCAAGATGTAAAAATCAGCAGGGAATATCAATTCATTAACTTTGACTAATACATCTTCAACTAAACCGAAGGATGGGCATTACTCCTATTAGCTAACCGAACAAGTCGCCTCTTGTTGGTGCACAACTCCTTCAGAAACTTGGCATATTTAGGAATTTGTTTGACTGCATCTAAGAGAGGAATGTTTATCTCTACTCTTCTGAATGTCTCAAGTATATCCTTCTCTTGTGCTTTATCTTCCAACTTCTTGGACTGAACTGCTCTCTGAGGGAAGGGAAGAGGGATAGGAATGTCTTCCTCTTCACCTTGATGCACTGCCTTTTTCTTTTCAGAGTCAATCTTCACATTTCCTGTCGTTTTCTGATGTGGAAGTCACATCTGCAGCTTGCTTAGGTTCCTCCAATTGCTTGCCGCATCAGTAGTGATATAGCACTCACATTTCCCTTAGGATTGGGAATTGTTTGTGAGGGAAGGGAATTGGATCCCTGAGGTTGAAGCTGGTTCAATGATGTTGTCAATTGCCCAATCTGTGTTTGCAAACTCTGAATGGAAGTATCAGTTTGCTGTTGGAACTGCATATTGGCTGTGACAAATTGGTTCATCATATCTTCAAGTGAGGAAAATATCATGCCTCGCATTTTAAACACCTTCTTCTTGAAAGAGTCAAAAACATTGACACCTTCTTTCCACAACTCCTTCAAGTCTTTGATCAAGGGCTCAAGGTAAACATCAATGTCATTTCTGGGTTGTTTTGGTCCCAAAATCAACATAGACAACATGATGTACTTTCGTTTCATGCATAACATAGGAGATAAGTTGTAAATAATTAGGAGTACAGGCCATGAACTATGTATTCTGCTAAGGCTACCATAGGGATTCATGCCATTCGTGCTAAGGGCAAGCCTAAGGTTCCTAGGTTCTTCGCCGAAGTTCAAAAATAATTAATCGATTTTCTTCCACTGAGAAGAATCGACTGAATGTCGAAGCTTTCCATCAGAAATCCTCTCATCTCCATGGCACCTCAAATTTGTTGCATAATTTTCATTAGCAAACAACGCTTGAACCTTGATATGATTGGAAGATACCACAACACTTTGCAGGCCCCCTATTTGATTTGTACTGGGTTTCATATACCGGACACTTTTTCTTCTCTTCAAACTCTTTTCTATACAATATGCAATCATTTGGACATGCATGGATATTTTTGTACTCCATCCCCAAGTGGACAAAGTATTTTCTTAGCATCATAGTATTGATGCGGCAACACATTATCATCTGGAAGCAGGTTTTTAAAAGCCTCAAGCATTTCTGAAAATCTTTTGTCGCTCCATCCATGACATGCTTTCAAGCTTACCAATTTCAATATAGCGTTCAACAATTGGTATTTTTTACAGCCAGTGTATAGCGACATCTCTGCATCACTGTAAATATTACCATATGCATGTGATTGCTCAAAACCCTCTTCTCCTACATCACGAATAATGTCCTCTATGCGATCATCCATATTGGAAAGATTAATTGCCGTATCTCCCAAAACAACCAAGTTCGTAATTAATTTGCAGAATTAGGGAACCTGGGTCGTTTCCCAACGAATTTGCAGCGGGCTTGTTTAATAATAACAATAGTTTGGTTTAACAGAATAGAAAAAAACGAAATAACATAACCAAAATGCAATAAACGAGTCAAACAGAATCAAATAAACGAGAGCGATTAAAGATGATCAACCCAACGAATTGATTCCGAAACCTCCATCATTGAACGAAAATACAACTAACCCACGTTTGGTTCCGGATGAATCGAAATCTCTGCATTCATCCGGAGATTCCCTCGCCTAGACGATCGCCTAGAATCTTTCCAGACAGTGGCGTCTCACTGTGCAATCGCACAGCAACACAGTAACCTAGTCCGAACTAAGTCCTTGGGATGAACCAAACCGAATATTAAATCTAATATTCGATCTATTTCCAGAAATCGAATCTGATAAGATGAAAACAGAATCGAGTAGTTACCTATTAGGCACGAATTCTCTGGATGAATCATGGAATCCTCATCGTTGGGTTAATCACAAGAGTTTAGCCGATCATGGCTGGGAAAATCGAAGAACGAACGAAGAACGCGCGAAGAACATGAAGAACAGATGAGAGAAAATGAAAACTTGTATTTTGATCCACTCTAATGTTAAAAACGTGAATCAATATGTTTGTGGCTGCTGCCTTCCTTAAAATGACCTAAAAACGGAATGGGCTCTAATAGTTTTAGCCCAAAACAGAAATAAAACGAAACTGGACTTAAATTACAAAATTTGGGTCCAAAAATAATCCAGAATTGTACATCCGACTTCAGCTCCAAAATTGACCACCTTCTTGACCGAATTTGCTCTTGATGTCTTCATAACAATTGTAGCTCTCTGAATCATCTGAAATATGAGACAAAAATGAGGCAAATCCGATGTCTGGTTCAAGAGTTATGGTAGAAATAGTGAAGCAACACAAAACTGGACTTTTATTATTAAAAATGGCTAAAATGCAATAAAAGGCCCAAGGCCCAAATAAACATAAGAGCCATTATTTATTAGCTAAAGGGTCCTAAATTATTATTCAAGAGACAAAAATAAGTGTATAAAATATTCAATTATCACATATCCGTGTCATTTTCATCAAAGGCCACTTCCCCATGTTGAGATGCACTTGGCATTTTTTCACCATGACATACCCATACTGTATAGGTCTTAAAAAATCATTCACAAATTAAATTTTTATATATAACTTCAAGACTTAGTCGCCTCTCATTCAAACATTCTACACAATGGCATTAAAACTTCCCACTATCATCATGGGCATTTCGTTTAGCAAATTCTATAAATTCCCTCACCCCATTCTCATATTCAACACTCGTCTGTAAAACATCTATCCAACTGTGATCCATAGTAGAATTCCTATAGACGAAAAGATTTAACATACATTATCAAAAAAATTTGAAAATTGCATAAAGGTCTTGTGGACTCACCTGTAGCATATAAATTCAAATGCTTATGTTGAGGATTTCTTCTTCGGCTACGGACGTCGATGTTGTAAACAACAAAAGTAACCCTAAAAACACTTATTGGTTTGTTGGGTAGGTCTCAAGTGCAAATATAATCTTGAAAATACAAATATTCATTAACAACAGAGGAACCCACAAGAACATTTCATCGATTTCATTTAACCCATGAAAAACCTAGAACAATAACCAGAAAAATCAACTAAAAGAAAAGAAAAGTTTAGCTAAGGAACCAGAAAGAGATAAGCTGACCAGCACTAGCTTGTCGAGAGAGCAACACGAAGTGTATCACGAAGCAACACACAAACACTGGAGACAGAACATGAGATATCACTTTCAGCACAACAAGAGAAGTCCAGAGAGGGAAATTTAATTTTCCGCGCGACAAAGACATCTTTTAGCATTTTGGGATTTTATTAAGACCGGTTAATTATAAAGTGTCCGGTCCTAAAGGTATACATTTAATGTTTTTCTATTCATTTAATTTTTAAGATCAGAGGTTTATAAGAATCTGGTACTAAATTTTTCATATTCATTTAATTTTAAGACCGGAGTTTTGTAAAATATCCGGTCCTAAAAGTAAAATACTTTTTAGACCGGTTACTTATAAAATATCTGGACCTAAAGGTACTCATTTACATTACGAAGAACAAAAAAGTGAGGATTATATTGGCTTTGGCAAGCGCAGCAGCAACTGATGAATGAAAATAAAGGAAAATTGGAGAATAAGCTTCTTTAATCACTTGAGAATATGAACAAAAACAAGATACAAGCTTAGTTCTTAATGCTTCTTACATTACTGGAGAATATGCACATACAAAAGAAAAATAAAAAAACAAACTTAAAATTATCAACAACAAGAATCAGACTAAACATCCTAATTAAAGCTTATTATCATCCAATGCCTTGGTGATATCGGCGTGAGCAGCATTAATTTCCCACCGGAGATCAGCAAGTTGTTTGTCTTATGTGCATCAGCCATAATGCATCATTAGAAGAAAGAGGGGAGGGGTTAGCGGTAGGCGCGCTGGGGTCAAGAGGTTGGCGAATATTGTCAGAAGGTTGGAGAAGGGGAACAGGAACGGGAACCTCTTCATGGTCTGAAGGCTGGAGGGGGTCGGCAATCTCTTTATCATCCGAATTAAGAAGACAGAGGAACTCAGCGAGAGGGTCGCGGGACCAAGAGATTGGGGAATATTGGCAGAAGGATGGAGGGGGGAGCGGGAACCTCTTCATCATCTGAAATATAACGACCCGAGACTCTTCTATCACAACAGAACACACTCTTGCTTGAGGCACCCTGTATCTTGTATCAAACCATTGTTTGAGTACTTGGGTTAGAGGATTATCAGGGACATGGTGAGGAGTTAGGGCAGAGAGACACAAAAGAATGAGATTCAATTGGTATATATAATTAGTAAATACTTTTAAGAGTGTATTTCAAAAATATCCGGTCCTAAATTAAATTTTAAGATCGATTTATTATAGAGGATCCGGTCTTAAAAGTCTATAATTAAATTTTTCAGTTTAATAACCTTTAAGACTGGTTTATTATAAAGCATCCGGTCCTAAAGCTCTATTATTTATTTTGTCAATTCAATAACTTTTAAGACCGGTTTCTTATAAATATCCGGTCTTAAAAGTTCATGTTCATATTCTTCAGCTAGAGTCGTATCCTTACACTCTGTTTAATGATTCAGAGTCTCTTCGGCTTCCAGGTAAACTTCCCAACTATGCGTCTCCTCGTATTCTAAGGAACTATGCTTCTCTTCGTATTCTGAGGCCACTCCACTTGTTAATTTTTCTGGCGTTTCAAATTCTTCAGGATGAATATGTCTTTTTAAACACATTATTACTTTAGTTTCTTCACATACATTCTTCTCCACTTCTACAACCTCCACCGCCTAGCCTCCACCATAATGGCTGCTCCACCAGGTCCTCCTTTTCCTTCTCCTCCTCCACAACCTCAGCGCCCTCCTCCGTTGTTGCCGAATCCAACTTTCAAGCAAATGGTGGAGCACCTGGTGGCCCACGTCGATCACATCGACCGACGCTTGGGCCAATTGTTTTGGCTTGTTCATACTGTCAACAACAAGCTCAACATGGTACTCCACACCAATGACATGGAGTACCATGATTCTGAAGAGGACTCCTCCGACACTCCCTTCGATGGCTCCTCCCCCTCTGACAACGATGGGGAGGATTAGATGTTTTATGTTTTTCTTTTGTCTGTAATATAAAAATATAATAATTAAAATATTTTTAAATTATGTTCTCATCTTCATTTTTCAAGTGGTCCATACGTAGTAGTAAGGAAACAAACAAAACATTGTCCTCGTGTGTCAACATTGAAAATTCGCAAAATACAACGTTAAAACCATACAAAACCAAAAAAAAAACATCGTTTACCTTGTTCGAACAAATACAAACAAATACAGTGACATTCTTCTCAAGGTTGGACCGTTATTGTCGTCAGTTTTACCTCACACTGATTTGATCATTTTTAGTGTCCTTTTCATTATCATTCTTTGTTTTTTTCCAACAAAAAGAAAAAAGACAGAGAAAAGGGAGACCGATCATGCTCAAAAATAGGAGAGGTAAAAATGACGACAATGAGGGACCTGCCATGAGCAGAACCTCGGTTGTCTTGAACCCTAATGCATTGTTTGAAAAAGTGTGTCACCATTTCTTATAAATAGACGAAGACTTTAAAGACCGGATTTTAAAACAATATGATTTGAAAAGTCATATTTTTAAGACAAGAGTCATAAAAAATCTGGTCCTAAAATTATCGCCATATTTTTCAAAGTTAAATGGAGACTTTTAGGATCGGACCTTTATAAACCATCCGGTCCTAAAAGTCTCTCAATATTAAAGAAATACTTTTAGGATCCGACCTTTTATAAACCATCCGTTCCTAAAAGTCTCACCATATTTTTATAATTAAACGAAGATTTTTAGGACCGGACATTTATAAACCATCTGGTCCTAAAAGTCTCGCCATATTTATATCAAATTAATCGAAAACTTTTAGGACCGGACCTTTATAAACCATTCGGTCCTAAAAGTCTTGCCATATTTAACAAAGACTTTTTGGACCGGATCTTAAAAAAACTATCCGGTCCTAAAAGACACGAAGACTTTTAAAAGACTCATACTGCTCATTTACAACATCCTGCCCTCAAGGTACAAGCACTAAATAGCTTTATCCACCATCCAAAACATTCAGCAACCCAAAATGGACACAAGGAAATTGTTCGAAAAAATAAACAAATTTATTATTGACAATTAAACAAATTGTACAATTGTTCATTTATAAAAGATGATTGTTGCTACAACATATATTTACAAATGAATTCAGGACATTAATTATTGTTCTGACTATAAGAGGTCATACAAATATTCACAAAACACTTTGCGTATGTGCTCAATATCATCATCAAAAAAGGGATCAGGAGAGGGAAACGTCTGTAACATAAAAGATAGAAATTGAATTAGCTTGCATGCATATTTCATATGTAACATTAAGCCAGAAACTGAATTCAACCATAATATGTAACATCAAATACATTTACCTTTGCAGTGAATTTAGTCCTTCCTTGCATGATAATATCATATATGTGTTCCAAGACGTACAGGCCACATAAGTTGAACTCCTTTGGTTGCTGAGGGTCTAAAAAGAACAAGAAATATATATAAGAGCATATATAGCTTACTGACCAAATTCACAAGGCAGTGTGCCAATGTCCAAATATATACTAACCTTTGGACAGAACCATCTAGGATCTTTGGTGTCATACGTGTGCTTTTTTCTTACTTCGATTTGGAAGGTCCTCATGGCACTATCATCAAAATCACATATTTATCAATAATGGTCACTGAAGAATCACAACAGACATTTAAAACAAGACAATCAAAATGACATGCTTACTCGTTCATGATTTGCTTCAATGTAGGCCCTGGACTGCTGTGAGTGGAGCATAAGAAGACCACTGTATTCTCGTCCATGCACATGAGGACCAACTGCCAGTTGTGACTGAAAATTCACAGTAGACAAGTACTCAATGCTATATGTAGTAGAATTAAGTGAATTGTAGACAAGAATTGTGATATGTATATACTTATGGTAGTATGAAAACAAGTACACCTTTTTGACCACTTCACACACCCTCCTTGAAATGTACTTGTTATGGACCTAAGTCTAGGCCCATCGAGTCCAGGCCCATCAGCTAGCAGGCCCAATCAAGGGGCAGTCCGCGCAAGGATCTTAACCGACCCATAGGGATCCAAACCGAAAGACCTATTCAAGGGGGAGGTTACCGAGATTCACGGACACACCTGATGCGGGAGATCTAACCATAAGGTACACTCTATATATACATAGGGATTACACGATCAAGGTACACAAGTTCTCATCCTTGAACTAATCTACATACAGTTACACTGTGCACACACCGCACCCCCTTAGGCGAAACGCCTGGTTGTGTACAGTGATCCATCCTTCTCCTGGACGTCTTCCCTATAGGCATACAGGAGGAGCCTATCGATCCTATATCTAGCTTACCGGGCTGGACATCTGTGTTCTACACCGTGGGGACTGTAAACTTCGATCCCCGTGACCAATGAGGTTTAATACCAAAAGCACTAGCCTGAAGCACTCCGAGACGGTTCAACCGCATGACCAGCGCCAACCGCCTCGGAAATCACAGTGGGTTGAGAAGCCGATCAACCCTCTTGGTGACAATGAAGAGGAAGGGGAATATCGGCAATCACAGCCGGAACAGCAACCAAAAAAATCAGTCATCCCCAACAATGAGGGGAACCCAGAGGACAACCCGTCCGACACAGAGTCCTCGGCTCCGCGAAATCAATGCCATGAGCTGCAGAACTCAAACCCGGAATCCTTCCCAGTCACCAATCCGGATCTTCTCCTCATCCAAAATACGCTGACCGCGTTGATGAGGCGTATGGAGAATACGGACAAGCAAAATGCGCTACACTTCAAGCATTTGGAAGAGCGTTTCAAGGGAAGGGATTCCACGTCAACAAATGAGAACCGAGATGAAAGAATTGGGGAAAAGGACCGAGATGGCGACAACATACGTGATCGCGAAGCCAAGCACAAGACCGAGAGCGGTCAAAATAAGAGACCGAGATCCGCTGACAATGAGTTAAAAGGCGACCAAACGAGTCGGGCAGACAGTCCTCCTCAGCCTCCAGCAACCGGGCATCAACGGAGAAGGTATGTTGGGCAGCTCGATAACAGCACTTTCTCAGTTGAAATCTTCAACGCTCCTTTCTCGGAGAAACTCGACCTCACCGAATTGACAAAATACGACGGCTCTCAAGACCCGACAACCCACCTTGAAGACTTTGAGGTGGTCATGTTCGTAAGAGGACTTGGAGAACCCATCATGACTCAAATCTTCGCCGCAACCCTTAAAGGACCAACGTTAAAATGTCTCCATACTCTGCCTGTGGGGTCCATTCATAAATTTGATGACCTAGCGGAGGCCTTCGTATTGCATTTCGCGACTAGCAAACGGCAACCGAAGTCCCAGTACACCTTGTCCAAGATTAGGCAGCGACCCGGGGAAACCCTCCAAAGTTACTTGGATCGTTTTAAGAACGCTGCCTTATAGGTACGCGATTTAAAGGAGAACGTGCACGTCCACCTTTTAGCCGACGACCTAGATGGAGAGTCCCGTCTGGTTGAATCATTCTTTAAGGAACCAGCTAAAAATCTCAATGATTTCATAACTCGTTCAAAGAAATATCTTTAGGTGGAGCAGATGCGCATAGCAAATAATCCCAGGTGGGACCGAGACAGTGCCACTTCACCCAGTGACAAAGATTATACGGAGAGCAGGAAAAAGGATTCCCGCCCAAGGGGCTCGAACAGTAGGAACCGAGGTGGAAAGTTTGACGCAAAAAGCAAATATGACAGGTATACTGCCTTGAAAGTGCCACGATCACAAATCTGGAAGGAGGTGGCGATGGCCGAGATGAGGTGGGTCGATCGACCTCGATTATCGTATAGCAGATCCGGGGTAGATCAGTCCAAATACTGTGCATTTCATGACAGGCAGGGTCATACAACTGACGAATGCTACGAGCTCCGTGACGCGATTGACAAGTTTGTCCGGGATGGAATGCTTCAACAATACGTGATTGACCACCAAGGAAAAAGCGGTAAACGCAAGCCCAGAAGCCATAGCAAAAGCCCCCCCAGAAAGCACAAAAAGCAGGATGAAAAACACAAGAAACCAACCGAGGCTGACGATGTATTTCCAGAAACCGAGTTTGACTGTAGTGTGATAAGCGGCACAATGGGTGGAGGCGGAGATACAATAAGCCAGCGAAGGAAGTATTTGCGAGAGGTCCTCTCGGTAAGAGATCGTCCGAAGTTCAAAGAGATTTTTGACGGACCGTCTCATCCGCCATTGTATTTCACAAACGAAGATCTTAAAGACATCGTACCCGGACATCAAGATGGTCTAGTTGTGACCGGGATCTTAGTCCATTGCCGAGTCAAACGCATATTCGTGGACTCCAGAAACTCGGCGGACATCCTCAGTTGGGATGCATTCAAGAGAATGAGCCAGAGCAGGAGGATTTGAAGCCATGTAAGACGACCCTCATAGGTTTCAACAAAGAGCATTCGCGCCCTAAGAGATTTATCGACCTTAGGTTTACCTTGGGAACAAAGGAGGCTTTCAAGTCAGAGCACGTGCGTTTTATAGTGGCAGAGTTCCTTTCACCATACAATATTATATTGGGCAGGCCGACTATCCATAAATGGGACATGCTGGTTTCCACCAAGCATCAAAAGCTTAGAATGGTGAACAATCAAGGAGCCGTGGTCACGGTAAGTGGGGACCAGAAGGAGTCTCGACAGTGTTACTTTGAAACTGTCAGAGTGGGCGAGGGTTGTCCATCATCACAGCCGACACACCGATATACCGGTGGGGATCCGGGACCCATGGAGCAGGACTCTCTGAATTGAGATGTCAATACGGTGGAACTATACCTCCGTGACGAAGAGCAGCGGCCCGAACCGGCCGGTGACTTGGAGGATTTAGTATTGGGAGACCCCCTCCAGACCACGGAGATCGGAAAACACTTATCCCCGGAACTTAGATCCAGGTTGGTTGATTTTCTGAGGAAAAATCAAGACGTCTTCGCCTGGAAGTCATCCGAGGTACCTGGAATAGACCCAAAGTTTTGTTCTCACAAACTGGGAGTCTACCCAGGCTCTACGCCGGTGTCCCAGAGAAACAGGAACCTCGGCCCAGAAAAGAGGAAAGCCTTGGAAACTCATGTTCAAGAACTCTTGGAAGTCAGATTTATCCGAGAAGTTCAATATACCACTTGGTTATCCAACGTGGTCATGGTCAAAAAACCAAACGGAAAGTGGAGGGTATGCACGGATTACACAAACTTGAATAAGGTATGTCCCAAAGAATCATACCCAATGCCTAACATTGATCAGTTAGTCGACAATTCGTCGGGTTTCCAGCTCCTCTCCTTCATAGATGCGTACTCTGGATATAATCAAATCGCAATGTATCCCGAGGACCAAGAAAAGACGGCCTTTATTACAGAGAAGGCCAACTACTGCTACAACGTCATGCCATTTTGATTAAAGAATGCAGGAGCTACTTATCAAAGAATGATGAATAGGGTGTTCGCGGACCAACTCGGTCATAATGTTGAGGTCTACATCGACGACATGATCGTTAAGACTTTGGATCCACTACATCATATTCAGGATTTGGAGCAGAATTTTGACAAGCTCAGGACTTACCGAATCCGTCTGAACCCGGCTAAATGTGCTTTTGGTGTGCCAGCCGGAATATTCTTGGGCTTCATGTTAACTAACCGAGGCATCGAGGCTAACCCGAACAAATGTAGGGCAGTGCTCGAAATGAAGGCCCCGAAGAACAAAAAAGAGGTTCAACAACTGGCAGGAAGGTTGGCCGCTCTTACCAGATTCCTGCCAAGATCTGCCGAAAGGCTTTACCTTTATTCAAGCTTCTGAAGAAAGAGGCGTCGGGTGGATGGAATTCAAAGTGCAACGCTGAATTCGAGGAGATAAAACAATGCCTGGCTAATCCTCCAGTCTTGTCCAAACCCGAACCCAGCGAGAGCCTCTACCTTTACTTATCTATTGGCGAGGAAGCCGTCAGCGCGGCTCTGGTGAGGGAGGTAGACCACGGCCAAATACCGGTGTATTTTGTTAGCAGAACTTTGCAAAGCGCCGAAACCTAGTATCAGAAGTTGGAGAAAGTGGCATTCGCACTACTCATCTCGGCTCGTCGGTTGCGACCTTACTTTCAAGGCCATCACATCATTGTTAGAACCAGTCAACCGATATGACAAGTTCTACACAAACCTGATCTGGCGGGAAGGATGACAAATTGGGCAATAGAGCTGTTCGAGTTTGATATTACTTATGAAGCTCGTCACGCCATTAAGTCACAAGCATTAGCCGACTTCGTCAGGGAGTTAACCCCGACCGATAGAGGAGGCTACAAGCCGGCTGGCGACTGGAAGGTATATGTTGACGGATCGTCAAATATCAAAGGGAGTGGAGCCGGAGTCCTCCTTGAGAGTCCAGAGGGTGTAACGATTGAACACTCACTCCAGTTGAAGTTCCCAACTTCAAATAATCAAGCAGAGTACGAGGCCCTAATCGCCAGACTTCTTCACGCAAAGGAGAACGGCTCCACAAGAGTTAAGGTTTTCACCGACTCGCAGCTTGTGGCGGCTCAGATCGAGGGAACCTATCAAGCAAAAGGCGCGCTAATGGAAAAATACCTTTTCAAGGCTAAGGAGATAATGTTCGATTTTGATGAGGCAACCATAATCCATATTCCAAGAGGGGAAAATACAAGGGCCGACATCCTTTCAAAATTGGCAAGCACTAAGAGCGCAGGTTGTCACTGGACCGTGGTTCAACAAAACCTGGAGGATCCAATTTGTACCATGGCTATATCGGTTGAAGCCGATTGGAAAAAGCCAATCGAGGATTACCTAGAACGGGGAATCCATCCAGATGATGTTATTGAGGCCAAGAAGTTGGTCCGGGAGGCAGCAAAATACACGATGGTGGAAGATCAGCTCTTTCGTAAGGGCTTACATTCTCCAATGTTGAGATTCCTAAACCCAATTGAAGCGGAGTACGCTCTAGCCGAGATACATGAGGGAATCAACGGCCAGCACATGGGCGCAAAGGCACTTGCCAGAAAAACTCTGCGAGCAGGATACTATTGGCCAACCTTGGAGACTGACTCGAAGGACCTCGTTAAAAAATTTGATAGCTACCAAAAGCACTCAAGGGTCATTTGGTCGCCCCCGGCCGAACTTCACTTCATCTCGGCTTCGTGGCCTTTCTACAAGTGGGGCATGGATATCCTGGGCCCATTCAAAATAGCGCCCGGGCAAGTACGATGGCTAATCGTTGCCGTAGATTACTTCACCAAATGGATCGAGGCCGAACCTCTAACTACAATCTCTTCGGCCCGCTTGCAGCAATTTTTTGAAGTCAACATCATCACAAGATTCGGAGTGCCAGCCAAGGTAATTACAGACAACGGAACCCAATTTACTGGCATCGAATTCCGCGATTTGATGTTCGAATTCGACATCTAGCACCATTTCGCTTCCGTAGAGCACCCCGCAATCTAACGGACAGGCTGAAGCCGCCAACAAGGTCATTATTTATGGACTGAAGAAACGCATGCTGGAAGCCGAGACCGCTTGGGTCGATCAATTACCCTATGTACTTTGGGGGAACCAGACCACGGCTCAGACATCCACTCAAGAAACTCCTTACAGGCTGACCTACAGCTGTGAATCCATGATTCCAGTTGAAATAGGTCTGCCCTCATGGCATAGGAAAAGCATCCTTTCGCAAGGAGAGGCAGCCAATAATGAGGCACTGGCGGCCGAATTAGATCTGGTTGATGAAGTCCGAGTTACGGCGCACTGCCGGGACATCGCTACAAAGAAGCTCATCGCTGCTCGATATAACAAAAATGTTCGACCCCGGTCCTTCCGACAGGGCGACCTAGTTCTGAGAAGAGCCAATATCGGAAATAAAAATGCCAAAGACGACAAGCTCGCGGCCAACTGGGACGGCCCCTATCGCGTTTGTGAAACACTTGAGAAAGGAGCATATGTTTTGGAAACCTTGGACGGGAGCCCAATCAAGCGAATTTGGAATGTGGATAAGCTAAAAACTTATTACAGTTAAATTTACCTTTTTTTGTAGTCAATTGTCTCTTTGCAGTTTTTTTATTCATTTACTTTAGTTCTTGAATTCGAATGTTGGCCTCATGGCCTTTCCCTTGTTAGCAATTCGTTTGTCGAATAAAAGTGAAACTCTCATTTGAGGGCGTTTATTAGATTCCAAACATTGTTTTTTCAAAGGTCGTTATAAAACCTGGCTTTTCAATCGGAGGAAGGTGTCTCCAGAGAGCTATCGCAGCCCGGACACTACATAAATTACTCCGAGGTATCAAGCGGAATTGCCATGCCGACCCTGATCAGGTCAAAATGCTCGGACGTTTCGGTGAAAAACTGAACTCGGGCAGGTGACAACTCCCCTTTATCTTAGGATGACCCGGTCAACGAATCCAGACTTAAACGAGACAGTTTTAACACTGACCCATCAATACTCTACGGTTTCAATACCTAACGCACTTTCCCAGACTCTGCACAATTCTTTATGCGACCTTGGCCCGGTCGCACGCAGTGACAAATGCAGCTTCGAGTTATTATGTTCGGCTTCTGTGTTAGTCATTACACTAAGGAAGTTGACGAATAATTCACAATTGCATTTAAAGGCCAGATTGGCCAATCTGTCTACTAAAGAAAACAACGGTCACAAACCCAGTTCGTACAAATAAAATGAAAAACAAAAGATTACAAAAGAGCTTGAATCAACTCGCAGGACCTAGAGCGGTCGAGGCCTCTTCCCCTTTCTCAGTCTCCCCCTCGGCTAGGTCACCGTCGAACCAGGTTTCAGAAGTAGCGACGGGCTCCACATACGGGATGAACTGACCATCCTCAACATAGGAGTGAAAATGGTAACCTGTGATGTTCAGCTCGGTTCCGGGGTTCAGATGCCGGATTTGCGCTAACGCATTTTGGAAGGCATCCACCACCGCTTCTTTCAACAGCGCCTAAACCCGGGTCGTCTCCTCCGTCGACTCGGCCAGGGAGACCTTGATTGATTTAGTCTCAGCCACCAGCTCATCCCTCTCGGCCTTCAGTTTATCCCTCTCGGCCGTTAGGGCATCAATCTCCTATTCGTCGTCAGCCCGAGCCGCTTTAAGGGTCGAGATAAGGGTGTTCGCCTCTTCCAGCATATCTTTAGTTCTCCACAGCTCATCTTCCACCTTCTCAAGTTTGACATGGCTAGCTTGGAACTCGTTTGAAGCCGTTTTCCACTGCTTCAGAGTTTCATCTCTTTCAGCCCTTAAGCGTTTTAAGTCAGCCGCCACGTCCACATAATTATGGTGCAGCAAAAGAAAGGACTGAGTCAATCTGGCCGACCTCAGGTTATTGTTTCCGATGGCCTAGATATCCCTCACATCGGCCTCTAACAGCGGCACCGGTTCATTATACCGACGTGGGGGGAGGAGCGAGACGCTCAGCTCTTCAGTAATTCTCTTACTCCAGGAATGGGAGCGTGGGATCACAACCGGCGGAGGTGGTAGCACACGAACAGATGGTGCAGAAGAGGGACCAGCAATCGGCGAGCTGGACGACTGCGGCATCACAGGAGAAGAATGGATCACAGGGGGAGATGGTTGGCGTACTGGCACCGGCTCCTTAAGAACTGGCACCACGGGGTCGGTCTTAGCCTTCTTCGGGGCAGCCACCTTGGAGGATTGGCCGACTTTCGACTTACCCATATCAGGAGTCGGCCTCTTTTTTCCCTTCACAGGCTCGTCCTCTAGTATCCCGGACAAATACTTCGGCCCTTTCATCTTCAGATCTGCACAAAACACAAATATCAAAATATCAGCGGAGTGCAAGTTAAAGTTAATGACGGACTTAAAGACAATAAAGTTCAGCAACTCATACTCGCCCCCAATCTCATTTCATCCCGGTTTTGGTATTCTGCCCGGTATTGGGCCACCAACGAAGCTGCCCCAACAGTACCATGCGCCTTCACATGGGATAAAATGTTGTCGATAGCACTCTTCTCGTCGCTTAATAAATTGGTACGTTCAACCTTGTAGGTGCTAAGAGACACCTCGTGGTGATGCTTGGACCAATATAAAGGAAATCTCCATTCAACCTCCTTAGAGTCAGGGCCGAGAAGAAACCAAGGCTCTCTGCCAAACTTGGCCACCACTTTAAAAAAGTCGGCCTTGAAATGCTTAAAAGAGTCTGAGACGGGGGTGAACAGCCGTCTGTTCACGATGCCCCGAATGGAGGTCCAACCCTTCAGCTCGGCTCCTTCCCTTCCAGAGCGAGAGGTATGGGGGGTAAAGAAGTAGAAAAACATGGACGTTGTGCAAGGCAGATCCAGGCTCTTACAGAACCATTCAAATGCTATTACATATCCCCACCCATTAGGATGCAGTTGGGAGGGAGCTAAGCTAAGGAATTCTAAAATGGCTATCTGAAACTCGATGAACGGGAAGCGAACACCAAGCTGGGTTATATAGTCGTGGTAAAAGAATAAAAAGGAGTTGTGGCTTCCCTCCCTAACGGAGCAAACTGGCTCTTCGTCTTCTGGGAGACAAAAGGTATAGCTCTCACTCTCTTCTATAGGAAGATTGGCAAGGTTAGCCATGCTCATCTTCGAACGGAATGACAGCACCTCATGGGTAATCCATGGGTATTTTTCCACCAAAGCTTGCGAGAGGCTAGCTGGACTTGAGTTACCAGTCGCTGACTCAGTAGTATGGGAAGAAGAGGACGAGGCCATTATACCCACCACAAAAATAAAAACAAATCAGAAATTGCCTAGTATACCTGATGTAAAAAAGTTATCGCGTGTTTGAACTGGCAAAGACAAAGGAAGACTAGACTCCAAGTTGGCAGGATTACGAGTTGGGGGAGCTATACAGGAAGCCGGGGCAAGGTTATGACGGCAGGAGGCCAGAATCGACTCGGCTGCTTTCGAACTACCACTGGAAATAAGCCGGGAACTCTCATATATGCAGTCGTAGCACGGGCCAAAGTAATTGGACACCTCGGCTCTAGGATCCGGCCTCCACACGTCATCGTACTGATTAATAAGAGGGGCCGCAATAGGAACGAAATTGTCGCGGATCAATGAGGAGCCCGACTTATGGGGTAATAAGGCCGGAACGGCCTGACTCCCTTCCCGAATCTTTATGCCTTTTGTTCCCAAACCTCCAGAACCTTTTGGCTGGCTTCCACTGTAATGCCCATCAAGCAAGGCTGCCTACTTCTCTTTTTTAGAGGGCTTATCACCCCAGAGCCACCAACGGGTCTTTGGTCTAACGGTTCGACGCAACTCTTCGATCTCTTCCGGGGTCATATCTTTTAAATCCATGGCCAACGAAAATAACGCTCCAGAACACACGATTGTCAAACCCAGAGAGGGGAAAAGGCTTGAAAGGGAAGAAGGAATTTTCAGAAATGATGGTTGAAAGGAAGGAGAGAATCACTCAGGAGCCTATCAAAGAAAGATAACTACCTAGAGAATCGACTGAAGGAAGAACCTACCCAGGAAATGCAAATACAGGGAGTGCAGGACTAAATGGGGGGTTGAAATTCCAAACAGAAACACAAAGCAGCACTAAAGAAGCAAAAGCAGAAGAATCAGTACCTGAGTAAATGCTGGGAAAACTCTAAATAATGGGAAGCAACAACCGCAAAAGAAGAAAGTCCTCACAGAGCAGAAAATCGGGTTTTGAGAGAAAAGCTTTGAAAAGCGAAGGTAAGAAATGAAAGTGAAATGTTAGCAAGAGTATATACTTTTGAAAACCAAACCGTCAGGGGAAAAAATGCAAATTCCACTCAAAAAGAAGGAATGACGTGACTTGCGCATTTAATGCGCATGCAGCACTCATTTACTGCACCCAAGGGTCGTAGAGGCTAACACGCTTCCGTTTCGGCTTCACGACAGTCGAGGGGCGCCAGTTGTCAAACAATCATGATAACTGAAGAAGAAGAAACGACGCAAACCCAGAGAACGCCACGGATATACAGAATAGCCGGTGTCACACAACCATGGTTACGGCTCTTCTAACCCGGCTGCCTGGAATCTCGTTTCGTCAACACGGCCATAGCCCGCTTGCCTAACCCGGGTTCACGCATTGATTAAACCCGGGTATATCAAGTCGGATCCGACTTCCGAGGAATACCATTTCCAGTCATCATTCACCCCGGATATCCAAAGCATGGACAATCCGGGCTGGTGGGCCAACTACAGCTTGGCTAATAGCAGCCTCCTGGGTCACGAGAGCCAAAAGACGGCTATTAAATGTCAGTCACGCTTGTAACATAGTAAGAGGTAATCTCACCTTCTCTCACAAGCAATATGTTCACCCCGGCTACCCAAAAACTTGAGCACCCGAGCTGGGGGCAACTGTTATGGACCTAAGTCTAGGCCCATCTAGTCCAGGCCCATCAGCTAGCAGGCCCAATCAAGGGGCAGTCCGCACAAGGATCTTAACCGACCCATAGGGATCCAAACCGAAAGACCTATTCAAGGGGGAGGTTACCGAGATTCACGGACACACCTGATGCGGGAGATCTAACCATAAGGTACACTCTATATATACATAGGGATTACACGATCAAGGTACACAATTTCTCATCCTTGAACTAATCTACATACAGTTACACTGTGCACACACCGCACCCCCTTAGGCGAAACGCCTGGTTGTGTACAGTGATCCATCCTTCTCCTGGACGTCTTCCCTATAGGCATACAGGAGGAGCCAATCGATCCTATATCTAAGCTCTAGCCTACCGGGCTAGACATCTGTGTTCTACACCAGAACAATACTGTTGTATGCGTGTCTACCCTATTGTTCCAATTCATCATGCTCGAACCTACAATAATGACATCATAGAATTAGTATATATGTATGCGTGTCTAAATAATGCATTTAAATTATGTACTCATAGAAGAAGATACTTACTTTATAAACAATTGCATTAGTAAGCTCCTTTCCAGGAAATAGCAAGGATGTTAAATCATCTTCGTCAACGAAAACCGATTGCTTATCAGGGAGGCCTACTACTTCATTGACAGGCCACGATTTATCTTTAAAAGATCGATTGGATACCATAACGACAATTTTGTCCTTGTCAGTAAACTTAGCCGTGTCAACAACTTCAGTGGCTGGAGCTTGAGGAGGGGATGGAGCTTCAAAAGGAGTAGAGACATGTACAAGCTTCACTGGCAATGAGATGAAGGTTCCCTCTACATCACGTACAAGCTTCAGCTGATCAGTTGGGAGAGGGACAGGTGCATCAATGATCAGCTTTTCAACTGACACTCTGACTTCATCATCAGCCATTTGTTGGTGGTGTACAGTTGATGCCTAGTTGTAGACAGCCTTTTTGCAACTAATCGTCTATGAGGATCCTCCACATAAAGGTCACAAGGTTCTTCTGACTGTTAACAATGCAGCTCCCTCTTGAAAGACTTGGTTATCACCCAATAGGGGGTGAATTGGGTGTTTGATTAAAAACTTAGAACTTTAAAAAAAATTTCGCAACTTATTGAAAGTAGTTTGAATGACAATAATAATTTATAAAGAGATGAACAATCATTCAAAACATATATGCTGGAATGTAAGAGATAAGGGAAGAGAATATGCAAACTGTGATTTATACTGGTTTGGCCCAATCCTTGACCTACGTCCAGTCCTCAAGCTCCACTTGAGATTTTCAATCCACTATCTTCTTTCAACTTGATTAAACGTTCTGTACTTGAAGTAATCCTCTCACTAGGATTCACTCCCCCTTACAAACTGTAATCAATACACCCACTTGATTACACACTCTATACTCAAAGTAATTCTCTCACTAGAACTTACTCCCCTTACAAGCTGTAATCAATACAATGGGTTTCCCACTTAAGATCACCAATCTTGAGTAACTCACAGATAGAAAGATAGAATGGTTACAAATAAATCTTCTCTCTCTCAGAAGTGAATGAATAAACATTGAAGTACAATACAACTCATTTCACTCTGTATGATAAGCTATGTAGACATTGAAAACAGAGAGTAAATGATAAGAATATCATAGTATTAGTATGTTGAAGATGGGAGCTTGTATCTCTGCATTTTGTCTTTTCTCTGTTTTTTCTCTTCTTTGTTTGAGACTTCAAATCTCTGGGTATTTATATTGATTGAAGCTTGATGACAGTTGAAGAGATATAGTTGTTGGGAATATAGCTGTTGAGAAGATTCAATGACAGTTGGATAAAGAAATATAGCCGTTAGACTCAGATGAAACTAGCCGTTAGAACTTCATTTTCTGAACCAGCTATGACATCAACATTTACTTTACTCTTGATATTCAGATTAATAGTCTTTGATCATCTGAAACATGTACAAAAATGATATAAATAATGTTAAGAAGTATTCCAAATCATTTGGGTAATCATCTGGAAGTTCTTGATGACAAACGAGATTTTCGAAAGGGTGATTTTCTGAAGCAGATGTGCAAACTCGAGTTTGCATTTGTTAACTCGAGTTTAGAGGTTGTTCCTTAAGTCAAGATTGCTCTCTGTCTGATGGAAAATCAAGTTTCCAACTTAATGACTCGAGTTTCGGTCTTTCCCAAAATCAGATTTTGCTCTCTGTCCCCGACAAACTCGAGTTTTGTTTTCCAAACTAGAGTTTGCTTCATTTGATAGCAAACTGTGCAACATCGTGAACAAACAGTCAACTTTCGAGGGTCATATCTCCCTGGTACGAAATCATTTTTGGTCCGTTAAAATTTTGATAGAAATCCCTTTGAGTCTACTTTCATATGCCACTGATTTCAGCTCAATCGGATTTGTACTTTGTGAGATATACTTAAAACATTGAAGCTTGGTTTGCTGTGTGGCGTGAATTTCACTGTCAACTTCTAAAATTCATATCTCCTTCATATGAACTCCTTTTGGCTTGAATATTATATCCAAATGACACATTGGGAGTCTAGTTTCATATGCCACTAATTTCACTTCAATCCGATGTCTGGTTTGGGAGATATCACCGAATTACCAGACGTCACCCAAGCTGATCGTGAAACAGAGTAGAACAGAGTTGCTGATCACCGCTGTAAACTCGAGTTTTGACTTGTTAACTCGAGTTTTCCTTGTCCAGAGACGCCATAGATGCTAAAGACATTGCAAACTCGAGTCAGTTAGTGATTAACTCGAGTTTTGAGTTCCAAACTCAAGTTTTGACTTCCAAACTCGAGTTTTTTCATACCAGAGAGGCAAATCGTTGTAGCGAAGTAGGAAACTCGAGTTTTAATATCTGGACTCGAGTTTTCTCATCCTGGAACTGATTTTTTGTTGGTTTTAACTCTGAATTGACCCATTCTAACTTCCATATGATCTTGGAGACTTCTAACATCAATATATGAACTTGAATAATGATATTCTACTACATTGTGCAAGTTCTTCCTTCCTTTCTTCTTCTCATGATGATTCTCCATAATTCAATTCTTTCTTTCTTCTCTTCTCTTGATCATTCTTTATCATTTGACTTCACATCTTCTTTGATTCAATTTCTTTCTCTAATCCAATACTTCTTTATTGATCTTCTAGTTGATCATTCTCCATCATTCAACTTGGACTCATCTTCTTCTTGAACTTGACATTCTCTTCAATTTCTTCTTTCTAAAATATCTTATCTCTTTCTTGAGCTATTATTCAACTTGGACTAATCTACATTAAATATAGTAGTTAGTCAATGTAGGAGATAAATATAGTATGCAACCTTTTTGCTCTTAAGAATGACATCTATATAAGACATCATCAAAACTAATCAAACCCAACACCTCTAGTGCTCTGCTGCATAGGTGCAAGTGAATGTGTGAAGGGAACACTGGTCTCTGGACGAGAGCTCAAAAGAAGCATCATTTTATCCATGTCCTCCTGCATCTTCCTCATCTAGGATTGAAACATTGCAATCAATGAAGCTTCTTTAGCCGCTGCTTCCTTACTTAATTTGGCCAGCGTATGTTCCATCTTCTCTTGGGTAACCATACTTTGTTTATGGCGTTTGGATTTATCAAAGTATTGCTTCAGGCCTACCCGTCCTCCAATTCCCCTTATACGCCCTGAATAATTTGGTTTTCTAGTCGCAATGGTCAGAATATCATTCCTCCCGTCCGACACAAAAGATCCGTCTGCTTCTTTCTTTTTAAGATCTTCCTATAAGATAAAAATAACAAGAAGCTTAGTAATCAAAAAAGTTTAGTAACTAAAAAATAACAATAATGATACTTATAATTCTTTCAGCAACTATATGAGTTTGTTCATTCATGTAGGCACTGCTTCTCTTTTGGCGAATATACAATCATGACTCCTCACGACGTATTGGAGATGACGGATTACATAACGTAGAAGGATTGGATTCAGCTTCATCTTCCAATCTCTTCCGCTTGGCCGCCATCAACTCTTTTTCGGCCTTTTAATATTCGCCACGAGAAGCTCTATACGGGCTATCATTCTTTCTCTCGATCTCTTGTGCTTGTTCCCTTCTTTTCTATGAATCATAATTGAAAACAACTATTAATTATGAATTTCAATAATCTCACTAACAGAAATTAGAAAACTTCTGCTTGATATGAACCTCAAACACTAGTCTAATTCACTTCATCAAGTTTCAAGACTTTGTTAAGGAAGATGTAGAATTGTAGAAGAAATTGGGAGAAACAGAGGAAAGGGAGTTGCAAAATTGCTGCCAACTCAGTCAATTCATTCATTCATTCATCATAACTGGTTCCTACACATATTAGACTAACCTCTTATATATAGTTAGAGGTTTGACTCTTAAGGCCCAATAACAGCTTACACCGATACCATTACACAGTTAACATACTAACTAACTAACAGCAATGTCTAACCACTACCTCCTATAACAAAATATCTTCCTAACTGACTAACAGCCTCATAGGAGATATTATGCCATTATTATTTTCCTAAATACCTACTTAGTATTTTATCTTTTCACGGTTTACATATCAGACTTGCATAGAACTAAGACATGCGCCTCTAATGCAGGACAAAGGATGAAAATGTATACTTCTATTCACACACCAAACCATCTAACTAACAAGATTAGATGAACACAATAACATTCACATATCCGCACAGGATAATAAGAAAACAAAAAAGGGCAAAAAAAAACTAAATATAAACTCACCAAAGCTTCAAGAGTAGTTCGCAACTAAACAAATTGTTGCCAAGTTTTTTCATCAAGAAATGCGTATTTGTCCCAAGGAGGGGGGCGAGGCTCACCAACTGGAACCTCGGCAAAAATATAGTTGTTAGCTAGATAGGTCTTAAACTTCCTCCCGATCAGCACAATACGATAATGTCTTGTCTTTCAACTTCTGACTGTCAAGAACAGTGTATGTAAGCCAGATAGTGTCCCAAATGAGATCCTATATTGTGGCATCGTCAACATTTTTCTACTCATCTGTCAAGATGCTAACCTTGCTACGTGCTAGAAAGCCGATAAAACTATTATATTTGTTTTTATTAAGACCGATAGGAGCCAAATTTTCATCAAATTGAATCTCGAACTTTGACCTAGAAGTCTGACTTAGGGATACATCTTTCATTAGTGTGACACTTCTACCATGACGTGCAGGGCGGTTACGAGGCTGACTGTGAGATGAAGAGGGTTCGTTCAGATTCACACCATTCACACTATAACAGGCGTTGCACGAATAGGTTTAGAATCGTTTTCTCCGTTCATTTTTGAGAAAGGAAGAGAGGTTGAGAGAGGTGGTGCGAAAGAGGAATGCCTGAGAAAATGAGAGAGTAACAGACGATGGTGGTGGTTGGTGAGGAAGAGAGGTGATGCAACAGGAAAAGGGTTTCGCAACAAGAACAGGGGTTCAGACTTCAAAGAGAGCAACGTAAAGTAAGGTTTCGTGCGAAGAAGAATATATTTGGCGCTTTAGTTTTAAGACTGGATGTATAAAAAGACAGTCTTAAAAGTTAATCTTTAAGACCGATCTTTATAAAACTCTGGTCTTAAAAGTATTTAGTTTTTTATTTAATTTTTTTCAATATTTAGTACCGGCCACAATTTATGTTCAGACTTAAAAGTATAACTTTTAAGACCGTTTTTTATATATAACCAGTCTTAAAAGTTTTAGACATTTCTATTTAAATTTTTCCTTATATTTTTGGATCGCATAAAATATAAGTCCGGTTGTATGAGATTTTTCTAAAAAGTAATTGATATTTCAATTTTTTTTTAAAAAAAAAATTTAAGACCGGTTGTTTTGTTTACCGGTCTGTATAATATATTTAAGACCTATTAATAAAGGATCCGGTCCAAGAAATTCTTTATATTTACAAAACTGCCACCAATCATACTTTTAAAACTGGTGCATCAATACTCCGGTCTAAACAAGACAATCTTAAAACTCTTTTTTACACTAGTGTGTATCCAAGGTTAACATAAGACAATTTGTGAATCCTTTTCCTATAACCATTTTTGGCCAAAAAGTGAGATGGAAGGAAAGAGTAATAAACTGCATAAAGACATATGATATAAAGTTAAGAAATATCATTCTTAAGTTATTTATTTAAGTCTTGGAATTTTGCCATGTGTACAAGGATGGAAGATGATGAAGAAAGGTCATTTTGACACATGAAAGAGAGTCCCTAGGGAACTCAATTTTTGTTCCCCATTTCATCCAACAAGAAGGGAAAAAGAAGACATATGAGTTTGATATTTATGATGGGATAAAGTTGAAGTACAAGTCCTAAACTTCATTGTATACCCTAGAGAGCCATTTGTTATGTAAAGAGATTATATATGGTGAATTGATGACAAGGAACACATATACATGTAATTAATAGGTAAAGGATGACTCCAAGGTTCCCTAAAATGGCCCCTATGTCGTCCCAAGTTAAGAAGAAAAGGCAAGAAATTAACACAACCATGCAAGTTAAGGGATGTACTAAAAGTCACAATTTCATGAACATAAATTGTGCCAAGTGTAACGCAAGGAAAATGCCAAGTCCTACAAACAAATATCAAGCTTAAATGGATGTGTGTTTTACCAAGGGAGATAGAGAAGGGGATTAATTAAAATTTGACATTTAAAAACATGGTACAAAGGTAGAGTCAACATAATTAAAGTTCTCTTGACATTTGTCTTTCTAGGGAAGTAAGTTGGAAAATTAGAGGACACTTAAGCGTGAAAATGAAATATTTAAATAAAGATACATAAGCTCTGTTTATGAGGACACATGTGTTCCATTTATGGCCATAAATTCTGCCAACCAAGAGAACAAAAGAAGGAAGTATGAACACAAGACAAAGAGGAAGCTTATACCCTAATAAAATAATACATGTGCAAACAAAATTAGAAGTCCCAAGAGGAGGTGTATTTCGGCTAAGACTAAGGAAAGAAGAAGAAAGTTCAAGAAAAATGTGGAAATTGGTCACATGCATAAAAATTTAATGAAGGGTGTTTTAGTAAAACAACAAGAGGGACACTTAAGCATGATTTCCATCAATTATGAAATACCCTCCACTCTTCCATTTTGCATGCTTGTGTCAGTTGGCAAGGAACAACAAGAGAGAAAGAAAGACTACAAGATACATTAGCACATGTGATAATAAAAAGAAAGAAGAGTACCAAAGGCCTTGTAGCCTAGTGGTATGGGGTACTCCCCAAGTAGTGGGAGGTCATGGGTTCGATCCCGCTCCTTGTAATTCAGGCCATTAGTGCCTGCCGCCTTGTAATTCAAAAAAAAAGAAAGAAGAGTAAGTCGGTTTGGAAAGATTTGTTGGACCCAAGGCTTATTCTCCAAGTTGTTTTTAAGCCACTTTTCATTCCTTTTTCCATGCACAAGAGTCGGCCAACTCAAGGAAAGGAAAAAAGAAAGAAAATCAAGGTAATTTTAAAATACCAAAGTTCATGTCTCTTTTACTTGTTTCTCTTGACTATGTTAGATCCTAAAATGCTCTCTTGTATGGTTTATGCAAGGTGACCAAAGCTTGGAGAATCAAATGAGGAAGGAAAAATGACAAGGACCACAAGAACAATCAAGTAAGAAGAGATCCTAGTCTCTTTGTACTTGTTCTTGTTATTGGTGGTGATGAAATCAATTTCCTTTTGATTGCATAAGATTTTGAAAGTATAAATATCCAAAAGGTGGTGTTGCCCATTTGGTTAAAATGGATTAAGACATGTTAAGGACCTAATAAATAAATGATAAGGCAATCTAAGGCTAAACATGATGTCCTTGAAGTAAAATTTGAAAAGGCACTTTTGAACCCTTTGAGTGTCATTTTTGGTCAGATGCAAAACTAGGAGAAGCAATGAGATTTTGACCATTTTGATATTTCCAATGGGTTTAAAACGAAAATTTGTGTAGGATAAAGGTTAGGAAGTAATTATGGAAGATTTGGAATTAAAATACGAGGAGCTCTAAAACTGCCAATGATAAGTTATTGTGAGGTAGTTAGTTTGTAACATATTGTTGGATAAGTAAAAGGTGTCCAATGGCTATGATATTTTTTTAGAGTCAAAGTATACATAATAAGCTTTATTTTGATAGGTAATTCGTAATTTTTGGAGTTGTATACAAAGAGTTATGAATTTTTGAAGTCGACACATGATTCTGGAACTTTGATCTGACCAGCGGTGATATTTAAATTATTTTGGAATTATACGAATTTTTCTGGTCACTTGTAATATTTTTATGTGAAAATAGACATATTAACGGTCACATAGCCTTTGGTAGGTGGTGAATGTAAAGTTTGGTAAAAATTCTGGAATTTCTGGTAAATGTCTGAAAATAGTTGGTGGATACGGAGCATAGTTGAAGGTTGGTATGTGTTGAATGTAAAGTAATTATTTGTATTATAATTGTATTGTTTTATTGAATTTAGATGGGAGATTTTAGACGGTAATGGAATTTTATTTTGGATGACTGTAATATTAATGATAATGAGGAATTGTTTTTGGTATATAGCCAGGATAGTTTTATTATTATTACTATCAGTATTATACGCCTAAACGATATTATACGCTTAATTCCGTTGTATAACGTGATGTATGACGTGTGAACAAAAGGGGGTTCTGACAATTGGAAAGGAAGGAGAAGATCATGGTTAACATAAACATGCCACATGTCCTTGATATAAGAATCAAAGTCAATATTCTTCTTTGACCAAAGTCAATGAACATGGCAAGCTAGGGAATTAAATTGATCTTACAAGAAAATCATGTGGACAAGTCACTAGTGCAAAAAAGGCTTTTAAGACCGGACGAAACATGTACATTAGGACCGGACCCGCGACCAGTCTTGTTCCAGGCGGTATTAAAAGTCGACCTTTAAGACCGGACTTTTACACGGTCTTAAAGAGTTTCTTTAAGACCGGACATTTTAAACATCCGGTCTTAAAAGTGTTTCAAAATAATAATAATAATAAAAACTCAAATGAAACAATAGGTCCCAAATCACCGAGATCGGCAACATTTTGAATGTCCCTCCGTCATCAACGACGGAGAACCAAGAGAAGATTGGAAGCAACAACAACAAGAAGAAAAACAAAAAGATGATTACAAAGTCCGAAATAAACAAAAATAACAAGAAATGTAAATCATTCACCATGAAAATCGAATTTGAAGTCCAGATCTACAAAAAAATCACAAGCTTAAAGCAACCAAATCGAACAGATCCTCTTGTCGGTGCTAGCAAAGCTTCAAACAACCAAAATCGAAATCCGATCCGAGCAGAGCGGTCAATGTAGGAAATAAACAAACTTAAGCAAGAAGATATCCGAGTTTGATTTCAAACCGGATCTATACGAAGGCGGCGTGGAAGGACCCATAGATCGAAGAGGAAGGAGCCGCCGTCGCCCGTAATCCTCAAAGTAGTACGCGCCGTTGCCGAGGATTAGAGTCGACGCCGCCGCAAAACCCTCGAAGCATCTCACCGCCAACGTTGCCAATGATTTGATTGTGCGACTCTTATGATGACTTACGAAGATTGCGAGTAGGTTAGAGGAAGAGGATGACATTCTTGTTGAGGATTTGCCCGTGAGGCTCTTGGGATACTCGTTGAATCTATAACTAAGAAAATGTTATATCACCAAGAAGACAAAGCAAACTCACTGACTTAACAAAGTTTAGTGAATGTAGTTTTTGTTTAAAACACTTTTAAGACCGGTTTTTGAAACAACCGGTCTTAAAAGTATATTTTAGGACCGGTTGTTTTAAACAACCAGTCTTAAAAGTGTAAAAAAAAAAATTTGACCGGTGGCAATTTTCAGAAATATAGAACACTTTTAAGACCGTCTCTGCTTGAAACAACCTGGTCTTAAAAGTGTTCTATATAATTTTTTTACATTTTTAAGACCGTCTGCTTGAAACAAATTCTGGCCTTAAAAGTGTTCTATATAATTTTTTTTACACTTTTAAGACCGTCTGCTTTGAAATGCACGGCCTTAAAAGTGTTCTATATAAATTTTTTTTTACACTTTTAAGACCGTCTATTTGAAAGAGCTTCTGCCTTAAAAGTATTCTATATAATTTTTTTTTAACATTTTTAAGACCGTCTGTTTCAAACAGACGGTTTAAAAGTATTTTTAAGACCGTCTATTTGAAACAGCCGGTTTTAAAAGTGTTCTATTTATTTAATTAGTTAGCGTATACGATTATATTGTGCAATTATCTTAATTAAGTTGTTAGAGAGATTTTAGGAATTAAGTTAGCATATCAAGGTTTTTTGAATTTCGTAATTAAATTCCTGATTGTAATCATCTTAATTAAGTTGTTAGAGAGATTTTAGGAATAAAGTTAGCAGATCATGATTTTTTGAATTTCGTAATTAAATTCTTGATTGTAATCATCTTAATTAAGATGTTAGAGAGATTGTAGGAATTAAGTTAGCAGATCATGGTATTATGAATTTCGTAATATATTCCTGATTGTAATCCCTAAATTATAGGAACTGCCTAGGTTTATTTACTTATTAGCATCTGTATATAATTTCAATTAAGCGAAGGAATAAATCATCGCATTCTCAGACTTGATCAGCGTCTTCTCACAATATTTATGAAATTGCCACCGGCCATACTTTTAAGACTGGATATTTTTTAGCCCTATCTTAAAAGTGTTCTATCCGGTCATATTTTTAAGACCGGATCTTTTATAATCCGGTCCAAAAAGCTCTTTATATTTACGAAACTGCCACCGGTCATACTTTTAAGACCTGATTCTCTATAATCCGGTCTAAATGAGACGGTCTTAAAGCCCTTTTTTGCACTAGTGAGTGTCTTTAAGATAAGGAAGGAAGTTATAAGCACCTTCCAAGAAGTCTTTGAGTGATCTAAGGTAATCCTAATCTTCAATAGTTGTTCTATCAAGTAATCCTAATCCCCATGTTTTAACGAATAATCCTAAAAGTCATGAGTATCATAAAGTGTTATGAGTTCTCATAAATACCATAAAGAGTTATGGATTAATGAATATAATAATAATAATAATAATAATAATAATAATAATAATAATAATAATAATAATAATAATAATAATAATAATTAATTAACCTAAGGAGTTAAGATTAATAACTCATGAGTATCATAAGGAGTTATAAGTTTCCACAATGATTAACAAAATTTTTGTTTTCAACCTCGTGAGACTTTTGCAAGAAAGTCGTGCAATAACCCAAAATTAACCAACATATGGTACTAACAAACAATATTTCTTAAACTTTAATTACTATTTTACTTTTTTTATACGATTACTCTAAGTATAAACTTACAATTTAACTTGGAAAGCATTTGGGGTGGGAGTAGATTAAGTCTTTAAAAATATCATACTTAAAATTATACACACACGTGTGCATGTGTGTTCGCTCATGCTCTAACTTATTAATAGAGTTGGGAATCAGGGCCGGCCCTTGAAGGTCAGGGCCTGGGATAAGAAAAACATTTGTTTTTCAAAGCCCGGCCGAGAGCATCAGGGCCAAGGCCGGCCTTACCGGGCTCGGAAATTATCATTCCAAATTTTAACTATTTTTCCTTCTTTTTTTCCCAAAGAAATATAATTAGTAAATTACAACAATTAAAGTTCTAATTTATCAAATAAATGTTGTCAACATTAATATCCAAACAACACGAATCATCCAACAAATAAACACATTCACTAATTCGTAATCAAAAGCAAACTATTGTCCACAAATAACTCATATAAAACATAAGAAGCATACTTAGGTTTTAAATTTAAAATATTATACAATATTTCTATGGCAAGATTGACCATATGACTTGTGATGAGAAGGTTGCCAATATAAGGAGCAAACTGACTTTCATTTTCAATGAATATTCGAATGTGGGGACATTTCTTCCAACTCTTTATTATTTTTTTTTTTGAATTAACAGGGCTTAATAGGCCGGTCTGAGGCCCTACAGGGCCAGCCCTTTTAAGCCCAAGACCCTACAGAGCCGGCCCTACAGGGCCAATTTCATTTAACTCCTCTAATTTTCAAGCTCGGCCTTTTAAGGACCAGGGCTTAAATGGGTCGGCTTGGTTTCCCAACTCTACTTATGAATATGGTTTATATTTAATATTAGATATAATTAAAATTGAAGACAATCTCTATTAATTATAATTAGTTTCCTTGCAATGTCCAAATCATATTGATAATGATTCATACATGACATGTTTACCAAGATAACAAGTAGTATAGGCTTATAAATACACTATGATTTTATTACTTGTTTTCTGCAAGTAATATATTGTATAATCTTATGAATTCATCATGATAATAATAGATACACTAGTGCAAAAAAGGGATTTAAGACCGCCTCATTTAGAGCGGATCATCGACGCACCGCACTTAAAGTTGTGACCGGTGGCAGTTTTGTAAATAAAAAGAACTTCTTATACGCTAAAGTGCTTTAAGACCGCCTCATTAAGACCGGACTAAGGAATGACCGCTCCTAAAACTATGACCGGTGGTAGATTTGTAAACATAAAGAACTTCTTACACTGGATCATTTTTTCATAGGTCTTATCTAGACCTGTTAAAATAACAACCGGTCTTAAAAAATGTTATTAAAAAAATTGAAATATCAATTACTTTTGGAGAAATCTCATACAGCCAGACTTATATTTTCTACACTCCAAAATTAATACGGAAAAATTAAAATATAAATGTATTAAAGTTTTAAGACCGAACATTTATAATAGACGGTCTTAAAAGTTAGACCTTTAAGACCGGACATAAATCACGGCCGGTACTAAAGTTTAAATAAAAAATTAATTAATGTTAAGACCAGAGTTACAGAATGACCGGTCTTAAAAGTTAGACTTTTAAGACCGGACGTAAAATCAGGCCGGTACTAGAGGTTAAATAAAAAAATAATTAATTTTAAGACCGGAGTTTTAGGAAGTCCGGTCTTAAAGGTTAACCTTTAAGACCGTATATACTCATTTGTCCTGGCCTTAAAATGAAGCGCCAAATATGGTTTCTTCGCGTGAAAGCTTTTGACACTCTCACTGAAGAACGAACCCCTGTTCACGTTGCGAAACCCTTCCTGTTGCATTACCTCTCTTCCTCGCCCCACGTACCGTTAGCCTCTGTTACTCCCTCATTTGCTCAGGCATTCCTCTCACTTTCTTGAAAATGAACGGTGAAAATGATTCCACTCGTGTTCCTGGAACTCCAGATACTGCTTTGACTGGTGTGGATCAGACGAACGAACCCTATTCATCTCACAATGAGCCTCCTCAACGCCGTGCACGCCGTGGTAGAAGCGACACACGAATGAGGGAGGTTTCCCTTAGTCGGAATTCCGGGACGAAGCTTGAGATTCAGTTTGATGAAAATTTGCAACCTTTCGGTCCTAATAAAACCACATATACTAGTTTTGTCGGCGCTCTAGTACACAGCAAGGTTAGCATCTTGATTGATGAGGGAAAAATGTGGACCAAAGCACAATAAAGGATCCTATTTGGGACACTATCCGGCTTACATACACCGTCCCTGACTCTGAGAAGTTGAAAGACTCAACATTGTCTTATTGTGCTGAGCGGTTCAGGAAGTTTAAGACCTTTCTTGCTAACACGTATATTTTTTCCGAGGTGAAGCCTGACCATAAACCCTGGCACAAGTACAAATTTATTGATGAACAAATTTGGCAACAATTTGTTCAGCTGCGGATCACTCCTGAAGCTCTGGTGAGTTTATATTTAGTTTTGTTTGCACTTTTGTTTGCTTATTAACCCGTGCGGATATGTGAATGTTATTGTGTACATCTAATCTCGTTAGTTAAATGGTTTGGTGTGTGAATAGAAGTATACATTTCCTGCCTTTGTCCCGCATCGAGGAGCATGTCCTAATTCCATGCAAGTCGATATGTAAACGTGTAATATGGTTAGACGTTCTTCGTTAGTTAGTTAGTATGTTAACCGTGTAATGGTTTCGGTGCAAGTAGTTAGTTAGTTATTCTAATATGTGTGTAGGAACCAATTATGATGAATGAATGAATTGACTGAGTTGGCAGCAATTCTGCAACTCCTTTTCCTTTTGTTCTCCCAATTTCTTCTACAATGCTACATCTTCCTTAAGTAAAATGTTGAAACTTGATGAAGTGAATTTGACTAATGTTTGACGTTCATATCAAGCAGAAGTTTTCTAATTTCTTAGTGACGTGTCTGGAATTCATAATTGATAGTTTTTTTCAATCGTGATTCACAGAAAAGAAGGGAAAAATACCAAGAGATCGGGAGAAAGAATGATTGCCCACACAAGGCTTCTCGCGGCGGATATTAAAAGGCCGAAAAAGATTTGATGGCAGCCAAGCGGAAGAGATTAGAAGATGAAGCTGAATCCAATCCTTCTGCGGTAGTTGACCAACCGCCATCTCCAATACGTCGCGAGGAGTTGTGGTTGTATATTCGGCAAAAGTCAAGCGGCGCCTACACGAGTGAACAAACTCGTGTAGTTGCTGAACGAATTGTAAGTATCGATATTGTGACGTTTTACTTACTAATTAAACCTATTTCATTACTAAGCTTCTCGTTATCTGTATCTTACAGGAAGATATTAAAAAGAAAGAAAGGAGAGGGTCTTTTGCGTCGGACGGGAGGAATGATGTTCGACCGTTGCGACCGGAAAAGCGAGCATCACTCGGGGCGTGTAAGGGGGATTGGAGGACAGGTAGGCCTAAAGCAATACTTTGGTAAATCCAAACGCCACAAACAAAGTATGATTACCCGGGAGGAGATGGATCAGACGGTTGCCAAATTAAATGAGGAATCAGCGGCTAGAGAAGCTACATTGAGAGAAATGTTTCAAGCTCAGTTGAAACAGATGAAGGAGGAGATGGATCAGAAAATGCAGTGTCTCCTGAGCTCTCGCCGAGACCATTGTGGATCCCTTGACACCTTCACTGCACCTATGCGGCAGTAGAGCACTAGAGGGAGCTGCACTGTTGGACAGTCAGAGCAACCTTGTCATCTATATGTGGAGGATCGTGATAGTCTTAGATAATTGGTTGCTAAAGGGACTGTCCACAACTTCGGATCAACTGTACACCACGAACAAATGGATGAAGATGAAGTCAGAGTGTCAGTTGAAGAGGTGATCAATGATGCACCTGTCCCTCTCCCAACTGATGAGCTGAAGCTTGTGAGTGATGTCAAGGGAACCTTCATCTCTTGGCAGTGAAGCTTGTAGATGTCTCTACTCCTCGTCAAGCTCCATCCCTCCTCAAGCTCCACCCCCTCATCAAGCTTCGTCCCTCCTCAAGTTTCACCCTCCTCAAGTGCCATCCCCTACTGCTAACTTGACGGCCAAGGAAAAAATATCTGATTTGGTAGCCAACAAATGGTTTAAAGATAAATCGTGGACTGTCAATGAAGTAGTAGGCCTCCCTCATCCTCAACCGCTTTTAGTTGATAATGAAGATGTAGAGTCCATGCTGCTTCCTGGACAGCAGGTTACTAGTGCATGTGTTCAAGTATTTATAAAGTAAGTATCTTCTTCCTTGATTACATAATTTAAATGCACCGTTTAGACACACATACATATATACTAATTCCCTGATCGATGTCATTCTTGTAGGTGCATGCATGAGAAACTTGTTGAACAGGGCATAATCAAGGATTTTGGATTCTTGTGCCCAGTGTATGCAAGTACAACATCCAAGGAATTGAGACAGAGTACATATCAAAGAGGGTGTGTGAAGTGCCAAGAAAGGTGTACTTGTTTCCAAACCGGCTCTGTATATATATATCACAATTCTTGTCTGCAATTCACTTAATTCTGCTACATATATATATATATATCACTGAGTACTTTACTGCTGTATTGAAATTTCAGCAACCACTATCAGTTGGTCGTCATGAACATAGAGTCGCATTATGTTATCTTCTTATGCTCCACTCACAGCGATCCATATCCTACGTTGAAGCAGATCATCAACAAGTAAGAATGTCATTTTGATTGTCTTGTCTGAAATCTCTGTTGTGAATTTTCAGTGAACATTACTGATAAATTTGTGATTTTGATGATAGTGACATGACGACCTTCCAAAGAAAGGTAAAAAAAAGACGTGGGTTTGATCTCAACCCTAAATGGTACCAACCAAAGGTTAGTACATATTTGGACATGGCATAACTGTCTTGAGAACTTGGTCAGTAAGCTATATATGCTCATATATATTTCTTGTTCTTTTTTAGACCCGTCGGCAACCGCCGTAATCGAACTTATGTGGCCCTTACGTCATGAAACACATATATGATATTGTGATGGAGGAAAGACTAAATTCCCGCAAAGGTAAAATTTATGGCTGAATTCACCATCGATGGCTTAATGTTACATATGAAATATGCACGTAATATGTTATTTCGTTTCGTCTTTGATATTACGAGGTTTGCCCGTGAAAAGCCATTTTGATGATGATGAAGTGGAGCACATACGCGATGTGTTTTGTGAATATCTCGTATAAACCGGTCTTAGAAAATCAAAGTCAGGACAAAAATTAATGTCCTAAATTAATTCATTTGTAAATAATATATGTTGTAGCAACAATAGCCTTCTGTACATACATTTGTTTATTTTTTCGGCTAGCTAATTCATTCTTTTGTAAATATAACGCAATGCAATTCAATAATAAATTTGTTTATTTTTTCGAACAATTTGTGTGTGTCCATTTTGGGTTTCTGAATGAATGGACGGATGTTGTAAATGAGCCATAAGAGTTTCTGAAAAGTATTCGCGACTTTTAGGACCGTACATTTGTTAAAAGTCCGGTCCTAAAGGTCTTCATCCATTTTAAGACCGTATATTTAACAAATATCCGGTCCTAAAAGTCTTCGTCTAATTCCAAAAAGTATGGGTAGACTTTTAGGACCATATATTGTTTATTTGTCCGCTCCTAACTTCAAATTTTTAAAATAAGGCTTAACTTGTAGGACCGTATATTTGTTAAAGTCCGGTCTGAAGGTGGAATATCACCTAGAGGGGGGTGAATAGGTGATTACAAAATTATTTCGCTGTTAGCTCAATAACACAGTCACCTACACAACAGATGTAAATCAAGGCAAAGTAAAGATAGGGAAGAGGAGATTGACACAGAGAATTTATACTTGGTTTGGTCCAACTCTTGACCTACGTCCGGTCCCAGAAACACTCCCGGATTTCACTAACTTACGATCAAATGATTACACACTCGTAACACTCTGAGCAATTCTCACTCTTGAATTACACTCCCCTTACAAGTTGTAATCAAAAACTCAATCCCAAAGTCCCACAACTTTGAGATTCTCACAAGGAAATGATAGTCAAGGATAACTCTCTATAAGAGCAGATAACTCTAAGCAATCGAAGTACATGGTATTACAAGATATCAACCGAGAGTATTACAGAGTATTGGATGAAAGTATTCGAAAGTATCTGAAAAGAGTATAGCGGAACTAGACTCTTGCAAGTATCTTTCTGATTCTCTTTGTGCGTTTTCTCTGTAGTTGTTGTGTTGTGAGCAGGTGGTTCTTCATCTATTTATAATGCTTTGAAGATGATCATTGCAGATGCTACCATATTGAATTCCATTAATGCTCATAATCTGATCGGATTTCTTCACGATTCTCATTCAATGATATTACCGTTGGACCTTGGAGCATCTTGGATATCCGGGATACTTGCCCGTGATGTAGAAATCTTGATTCGTTGCTTTCTGTCTTTTTGAAATTGATTTCCTCCATTTCAGCGTTTTGCCTGTTCTTGCATCGTTTTAGAATTAATTTTCAAGATATGCGTGACCAATGATGATTCCAAAATGATCCTGTACAATAACTCAAAAATTTGAAAACTATGAGCAAAACGGTCAGAAAACAAATCATTAAAGATCCTCATTAATAGTATTGATTTCCAGAATCGCAATCCGAAGTCTCGACACACCAGAAGTATAATTACCGAACATACTCGAGTATTAAATTCTAATACTCGGGTATCTATGTGGTTGGGATACACCGGAAGCTTTGATCCGCGAAGATACTCGAGTATTTACTACTCATACTTGAGTATCGCTGTTAGCTCTGCCTTCTCGTCAATTTTGGTGATTCATCACGGCTCTGTTAGTTTCGGTGACTCCTCGGCATAATTCAAATACTTGTCTAAACATCTGAAAATCACTCAAGTGATCTTCCTGATGAACAATACTCGAGTACCCTTACTTATATACTCGAGTATCAATGTGATTCAGATATACCAGATGCTTTGATTTCGAACATACTCGAGTATTCCATGCTCATACTCGAGTATTACATGTACTGTGCGCGTTGATCGTTGATTTGAACTCTGTTGCTTCCAGTATTTCGAGTGTCCACTTTCGAAGATCATAACTTCCTGGTATGAACTCCGTTTAGGTTGGTTCGAGACTTGATGGAAAGATATTTGAGTCCTCTTTCAAATGAAACTGGTTTCAGCTTCATCGGATTTCTAGTTTGTGAGATATACCCAAAACATTGAGGCTTGGTCAGTAGTGTGACGGTGATGTCACTCTCATCTTCAACAATTCATATCTCTCTCATATGACCTCCTATGGACTTGAATCTTGTGCGAATAGAACCTTTTGGAAGTCTAGTTTCCAACAAAATTTATTTCACTTCAATCCGATCTCTAGTTAGGAAGATATCATCAAATTACCAGAGGTTGTCTGAAGCTGAATGTAGAACAGAGCTGATCAAAGTGGTGTCATACTCGAGTATTGTTGATCCATACTCGGGTATTGTCGGGATTTAAGCATAGAAGAAGTTGTTTATGCACCATACTCGAGTATTTAAGTGACATACTCGAGTATTGAAGTCCATACTCAACAATTGAAGCCTGATACTCGAGAATGGATGTTGGATACTAAGGTATTGACGGGAATTCGAGGCAATTCATCTTGAAGCTCGTTTTTGATCATTTTAACTCCGAATTGAGCCATTCCAACTTCCATCTTCTTCATATCAACATTACATCTACATTAAATGTAAGAATCAGTCAAAGTATAAGATAAATGTAGTATGCAACCTTTTTGCTCTTAAGAATGACATCTATATAAGACATCATCAAAACTAATCATATCCAACACGGTCCTAAAGGTCTTCGTCCATTTTAAGACCGTATATTTAACAAATATACGGTCCTAAAAGTCTTCGTCTAATTCTAAAAAGTATGGGTAGACTTTAGGACCGTATATTTTTTATTTGTTCGCTCCTAACATCAAATTTTTAAAATAAGGCTTAACTTTTAGGATCGTATATTTGTTAAAAGTCCGGTCCTAAAAGTCTTCATCGATTTTAAGACCGTATATTTAACAAATATCCGGTCCTAAAAGTCTTCTTCTAATTCTAAAAAGTATGGGTAGACTTTTAGGACCGTATATTTTTTATTTGTCCGCTCCTAACTTCAAATTTTTAAAATAAGGCTTAACTTTTAGGACCTTGGATTTGTTATATGTCCGGTCCTAATATTCTTCCTTTAAATAGAGTTCCTGACTCGGTTTTCAGACAAATCGTTAGGGTTCAAGACAACCAAGTTTCTGGCGTTCTTCTCAAGTTTTGCGCTTCGTTGTCCTCGTTTTCACTTAACCTGGATGTGGAGATCATCATCAGTGTCCCTTTTCTTTGTCCTTTTTCTTTTTGTCGGAAAAAGAAATAAGATAACGAAAAGGACGTTGAAAATGTTCACACCAGGGTAAGTAAAGAGGACGACAACGATGGTCCAAACTTGAGAAGAATCGTCACTCTGTTTGTTTTGTTTCGAATAAGGAAACATTGTTTTTTTTTGTATGGTCGTAACTGTTAACTTTATTTAGCAAATTTTTAATGTTGATCACCACAAAGAGAACAATTTTTTGTTTGTTTCCTTTTTGTCGGAAAAAGGAAAAGAACATCACCATAAAGGAAGTACAAGGAAAGCGATTGGGATCTTTTTTTTTTTTTTTTTTGCTGCCTTGTGAGGCAACAGTAGTACAAAAAAAACATAAATATTTCTAATCCTCCTCATCGTTGTCGGAGGGGAGGAAAGGGTCGGAGACGTCGTCATCAGAGGTATGGTACTCAACGTCATTGGCGTCGAGTACCGCGTTCAGCTTGTTGTTGACGGCGTGATAGACCTGAAACAGTTGGCCCAAGCGTCGGTCTATATGATCGACGCGGGCTATCAGGTGCTGCAGCAGCTGCCAGAAGTTCGGGTTCGGAGGCAACGGAGGAGGATATGGAGGTGCCTCAGGATTTCGCCCAGCAGGAGGACCTCGTCGTGGTGGAGGAGCCATTACGGTGGAGGTTGTAGGAGGAGATGGAGATGAATGTGAAGAAAGTAATGTAACAACGGGTTTAAATAGAGAACCCATCCTAAACAATGTGAAACGCCGGAAACATTAACGAGGAGACGCCTAGTTGGGAAGTTTATGTGGAAGCCGAAGAGACGCAATCATTCATTTCAACATAGGGAAGGGACTCTGCAATCTGAGGATTTTGAAAAGAATGAACTTTTAATACCGGATACTGTAAAAGATCCGTTCTTAAAAGTAATATTTTTTAGCCAAAAATTCTTACTTGAAAAAAATAAATTTGAAAATATAAAAATAAATGAGTTTTAGGACCGGATACAGGATAAAAGACGGTCTTAAAAGTGTTTTAGGACCGGATACAAGATAAAAGGTCGGTCTTAAAAGTAATTGTTAAAAATAATTGACTATTAGGACCGGATATTTAAACAAATACGCTCTTAAAGTAGAAACATTAAATTCATTTATACCAATTGACTTAATCATCATCGATGTTTATCTCTCCTGCTCTCTGTCCTTATTAACTCCACACACTACCTCTTTGTCCTTGTTAACTCCTCAATAGCTATCTCTCTGCCCCAACCTCTCAAAGCCTCAAACCATGGTTAGATATAAGCAAACTGCTCGTAGGGGTGCATACACACCTCAAGCTCGTGCCATGGTTACAACGTTATACGGTGCGCCTCCTCCAGCGAGAGTGCGTCCTATTGTTTCTGAAGACTCTTGGGTCGTTGGACCCATTGTTATTTCTTCGGATGATGAAGAGATTGCGCATGCCGCACCACCTGATGTTCGTGCTCCCACCGACCTTCACAACATGCAGATGTTCGTGCTCCCCCTACCCAACCTGTTGGCCCCAGCACGCCTACCTCTGACCCCTCTCCGCTCTGCTGTAATGATCCATTAATATTGTGGGTGGAGCAAATAAGACAAGAAGTTGCTTATCTCCGGCGGGAAATTAATGCTCTTCACGCCGAAATCGCCGAGGTTGTTCAGTCAGATTCTTGTGGATGATAATATTCAGCTTCTTTTTCTTTTGTTTTGTTTTTCTTGTGTATGCATATTCTGAAAGTAATGTAAGACATTAAGAACTCTGTATGAATTTTTTGGCTGTTCTCCAAGAATTAATTAAAGAAGCTTATTCTCCAATTTTCCTTTATTTTTGTCCCAAAAATATCATTTATTTTATTGATTCATTCTAATGCAATCACCAAGGCCATTAAGACCGGACATTTTATAAGTAACGGTACTAAAGAGTATTTTGAATTTTAGGACCGGACGTTTGATAAACCTCCGGTCTTAAAACTTAAATGACTAATAAAGGTTAGGACCGGATACTTTTAAAAATCCGGTCTTAAAATGTTATTTGTATCTTTAGGACCGGACATTTAATAAATAACCGGTATTAATAAAATCCAAAAAGCTAAATAAGGTATCTTTGTCGCGCGGAAAATTAAATTTCCCTCTCTGAATATCTCTTGCCGCGCCGAAAGTGAATACTCAGGTTCCAACTCCAGTGTTTGTGTGTTGCTTCGTCGCTGCTTCGCGTTCCTCTCTCGACAATCACTATCTGGTTCCTTAGCTAAATGTCTATAGACGAAGCTGTAAGAGGTGTTTCGGTTATATAACTTTATTATTTTACATCTTATCGTTCTTGGTTTTTCATGGGTTTAACGAAATCGATGTAATGTTCTTATGGGTATTCTCTGTTGTTAATGAATATTGTTTTTGAAGATTATATTTGCACTTTAGACCTACCCAACCGACCAACAAGTGTTTTTAGGTTACTCTTGTTGTCTTGTCCGCAACATCACCATTCGTTGTCGGAGAAGTAAGACTCGAGCAAACGCATTTGAATTTATATGCTACAGTGAGTCCACAAGACCTTCATCCCATGCATTTAATTTCCTCGTCTTGCATTTATTTTGGTTCTTAGATTCACCGTGATGCATTTATGACCAAAAGTGATTCTTTGTTATGCATTTAATGGGCAAGTTCCTCCGTAAAAGTGATTCTTTGAGCACATATATTTGCATTTGGATGTTGGCTTATTTTATATGCAAGTTTCAATTTTTTCGGATTATGTATGATCAATGATTTTCGTCTATATATAGGAATTCTACTATGGATCACAGTTGGATAAATGCTTTACGAACGAGTGTTGAATATCAGAATGGGGTGAGGGAATTTATAGAATTTGCTAAACAAAATGCCCATGATGATCGGGGGAAGTTTTATTGCCCTTGTGTAGAATGTTTGAATGAGAGTCGACTAAGTCTTGAAGTTATACACACACATTTAATTTGTCACGGATTTTGTAAGACCTATACAGTATGGGTATGGCATGGTGAAAAAGTGCCAAGCGGGTCTCAACATGGGGAAGTGGCCTTTGATGATAATGACACGGATATGGATGATCGCATAGAGGACATTATCCGTGATGTAGGAGAAGAGGCTTTTGAGCGATCACGCACATATGGTAATATGTGCAATGATGCAGAGACGCCGCTATACCCTGGGTGTAAAAAATACCAATTGTTGAACGCTGTATTGAAATTGGTAAGATTGAAGGCACGTCATGGATGGAGCGACAAGAGTTTTTCAGAATTGCTTGAGGCTTTGAAGGACATGCTTCCGGATGGTAATGTGTTGCCGCATCGCTACTATGATGCTAAGAAAATACTTTGTCCACTGGGGATGGAGTACAAAAAGATCCATGCATGCCCGAATGATTGCGTACTGTATAGAAAAGAGTTTAAAGAGAAGCAAAGTTGTCCGATATGTGAAACCCCACGGTACAAGTCAGATAAGGGGCCTGCAAAAGTGTTGTGGTATCTTCCAATCATACCAAGGTTCAAGCGGTTGTTTGTGAATGTAAATGATGCAAAAAATCTGAGGTGGCATGCAGATGAGAGGATTTCGGATGGACAGCTTCGACATCCGGCCGATTCTTCTCAATGGAAGAAAATCGATCAATTATTTCCGAACTTCGACGAAGAACCTAGGAACCTCAGGCTTGCCCTTAGCACGGATGGCATGAATCCCTATGGAAGCCTTAGCAGCATACATAGCTCATGGCCTGTACTCCTGATTGTTTACAACTTATCTCCTATGTTATGCATGAAACGGAAGTACATCATGCTGTCTATGTTGATTTCGGGACCAAAACAACCCGGAAATGACATAGATGTTTACCTTGATCCCTTGATCGAAGACTTGAAGGACCTGTGGGAAGAAGGTGTCGATGTTTTTGACTCTTTCAAGAAGGAGATCTTTAGAATGAGAGCCATGATATTTTGTACTATAAACGACTTCCCAGCATATGGGAACTTGTCACGGTATAGTGTAAAAGGCCATAAAGCATGTCCGGTTTGTGAAGAAGGCACACGCTACCATCAACTTCAACATGGAAGAAAGACGGTGTATCTTGGACATAGGAGATTTCTTAGACGGGGCCACCCATATCGTCGATTAAAGAAGGCATTTTTTGGTGGCCAAGAGTATGAAGAAGCTCCGGTGGCATTGACTGGGAAGCAAGTATATGAAAAGGTTAAAAATATCAGTGTCATCTTCGGTAAGACTGGAAAGAGTAGAAAAGAAACAAATATATGGAAGAAGAGATTTGTATTCTTCGATCTTCCATATTGGCGCAATCTTGATGTGAGACACTGTATTGATGTCATGCATGTGGAGAAGAATGTATGTGATAGTATTGTTGGCACGCTTTTCAACATACAAGGTAGTTCGAAGGATTGTGTGAAGGCAAGATTGGATTTGCAAGCAATGGGAATACGCGAAGACTTGCATCCAAGGCCATATGGGAAGAGAACTTATTGTCCCCCGGCTTCTCATACTTTGTCTAAGGATGAGAAACGAAGCTTTGTGAGTGTTTACATGGCACAAAAGTTCCCTCGGGGTATTCTTCAAATTTTAAGAGGCTTGTCTCAATGAAGGATTTGAAATTAGTAGGCCAAAAGTCTCATGATTGTCATGTCTTGATGCAACAAACTACTCCCAGTAGCTATTCGAGGCATCGCCGAATATGATCTTCGGGTTTTGACTAGACTTTGTTTCTTCTTCAATGCGGTTTGTAGTAAAGTCTTCGAGATTGAAAAGTTGGATGAATTGGAGAATGAAGGATATCTTATCTTGTGCCAGCTTAAGAAGCTATTTGTTCCTACATTTTTTGACATCATGGTTCATCTGATTGTTCATCTAGTGAGGGAGATAAAGTTGTGCGGCCCTATCCATTTACGGTGGATGTACCCTATTGAAAGATCTATGAAATTCCTAAAAGGGTACGTGAAGAACGCGCATCGCTGAAGCATCAATTGTTCGAAATATGTTTCGAAGAGGCCATGGAATTTTGTCAAAATTATTTGGCCAAAGTAAGACATATTGGGCTTCCAAAACGTCACCGGTCAAGGGGTGGACGAGGGCTTTGTGAAAGAGTGTGGATCGTGATGAATTGTCACAAGTCCACTTATACATCTTGAATAATGTTGATGAAGTTCAAGCCAACATATCTGCACATAAAGAAGCTGTAAGGAAAGAGAACCATCGAATGACCGAACAAAGGTTGATTAGGGAACATAACAGAACTTTTGCAAACTGGTTCAAACAAAAGGTCGAGGGATCTGAATGTGTTTCTGATACAATGAAATGGTTAGCATGTGGTCCTGAGGTTGATGTCATAAGTTGGAATTCGTATGTGATCAATGGTTATACATTTTACACGAAGTCCCTAGATGATATGAGCACAATCCAGAACAGTGGTGTTATGTTAGAGGCTGAATCTATGCACTTCTCCAGTTCGAAAGACAAGAGGCCTAAATTGGCAGTCATGCCATATTATGGGGTTATTGAAGAGATTTGGGAGGTGGACTATGTCAAAGTTAGATTTCTCATCTTCAAATGCAAGTGGGTTAATTTCAATAATGGTGTTCAAATCGATCGACTAGGATTCACTTTAGTCGATGTCAATAGTAGAAGTTTTGGAGATGAACCTTTTATTATGGCAGATCATGCAAAACAAGTATTCTATATCACCGATCAAGAAAATAAAATGTGGTCTGTATTCTCCAAGGAAAGAGGGTCATTGATATTGATGAGGAAAGTCATTCAAATTATGGTCTTCCTGAGAGTACTCCTTTTACAACGGGTCTACCGGACATGAACGAAGAAGATGAAGCGGATAATGAACCCGGCATAAGAAATGATCATCAAGAAGGGATATGGAAGGATATCACTTTATAAAAGAGTCAATTCATAAGGTAATATTCATATGCAGAATTCTTAGAAAACTTTAAGGTTTTAACTATATTATATTCCTTCTATGTTCTTAATTAAACAATGTCATCGTTGACTATATGAATTTGTTCTTGTTTTGTTTTTGTGGCAGGATCCAATTCAAAGGGGCATGTTATAAAAGAGGATGCATGTTACGTTGTTGGGTGGGAATCAGATGAAGGCATGGTGAATAATATATTATATTGGACTACATATATGTTGATTTACGTCCTTGCATGTTTTGTAACTCATTGTGATTGTAATTAGTTATATCTTAGCTTATTGTATAAATTACTTTAGTTGTTGTAGACTTAAGAGGCCACATAACTCATGGTGGATAATATTTGTATTCTTTTTCCCAATTCAATTTATTCATGTTCATAACTTGTAGCTTAAAGTATATCGACTTTTATGTGTTGTTTTGGATGGTGGATTTGTGTATATATATATATATGATCAGGAAGAACAGAACAGGGAAAAAATTTGGGAAAATTTAGACCACAAATAAAAAAGACGGTCTTAAATGTTCTGGTCTTAGAGTCCGCTATCTTTTGGACCGGATTGATATTTGTCCGGTCTTAATATTTGGATCTTTTAAGAGCGGTCGAGTTTATGTCCGGTCTTAAAGTTTGAGTTTTAGGACCGAACCAAAAATATTTCAGATTTATTTAGTTCGACTTTTAAGACCGAAGGTTTAAAATGTCCGGTCTAAAAGAAACTCTTTAAGACCATTTAAAAGTCTGGTCTTAAAGGTAGACTTTTAATACCGCCTGGAACAAGACTGGTCGCGGGTCCGGTCCTAATGTTCCTGTTTTGTCCGGTCTTAAAAGCCTTTTTTCCACCCGTGATAATTTGGTTTATGGTGTTGTATTAGGCCTAGACTTTTTTTTTTTTTTGGCTTATGGGAGGATCTTATGGCAAATTACATCAACCACACCACACCTATCATAATTGACCACCACAAGTATCAGCCATCATCCCCATTATTGTCCCATTGTAATCATGCTCACCACGATGACAAGCATGAGATGATGATATCTGCTCGGTTTTAATACGGTTTTACCAATCTAAATTTAAAAAAATTCAATTAATCATTTCTAAGTAAAAAAATCATTGAAAAAACTAACATTTAAGACATCATTAGTTAAGACTCTATACACACTAAAATAGTTTTTTCTTAAATGAAAGTAAGAAAAATTAATCAAAACCATCTAAATTCGATTGGGTGATGTGCCATGGTGATGAGCTCTTACTCCTCATCATCCTGTCCTGATTGGACTGCGTTTCGGTGCTTGTCCGTAGGACAAGCAGGGAGAGCTTGTCCGTACAGACAAGCTCTGGACCGTCCAGATCTGATCTGGATGGTCCAGATCTGATTTTTTTTTATCTAAAATAATTTTAATGGGTAGAGAATCTAAAATAAAGATAATCTCTCAACTAATATTTTTTAAAAAAATGATTTTTTCATGTAGAAAAAAAATAAAAATGAAAAATAATTAAAAAAAAAATCTGGACCGTCCAGATCCCATCTGGACGGTCCAGATGGGATGGGCTCTCCCTGCCTATCCTTTGGATAGGCAGGGAATCTGATTCCATCCTGATTAGTACTGAAACTCATTCCCCATTGTCACTAACTACTATTATCACCGTCGATATTCCATAGTCATCACGACCACCATAATCTTTTTTTTCCCAATATACTACCATCATAATCACTTACCACTATTCTTTTTACCACGATCACTAGCCACCATCATGGTGACCATAAAGTCCGTTTGGATTAACGGTGAGAGCGTTGACTTATTTTCTATATGATTTTTGTAAAAATAAGATAGGAAAAAAGTTAAGTTATAAATGTAATTTATGTTTGAATTGATGGTGGCAAAGTGACTTTTTTCCAAAGACATGTTTAGATTAGCGGTTGAAAAGTGAGTTAAAATGGAAAATAACTAAAAAATGCATAAATTTTATTGAATACTAAAAATTCTTAATTATAATAAATATGAAATAATTAATATATTGTAAATGCATATAAACATAAAAAAAATATTTTAGAGCATAAAATATTAAATTTTTAACTAAATAATATTCCTATATAATTGAAATTAAAAATTTATTCCCACTGCATCATATAATTGTGTGGCCAGGGGCGAAGAAAAGCATCATACAATTGTAATTTGTGGGGCCCACGGTATGATTTAGCATGTTTGGAGCTTCTTGGAGGACGAGATGCGCGGGACCGCATTTCGGTGCCTATCCAAAGGATAGGCACCGAGAGCTTGTCCATGTGGACCGTCCAGATCGAATTTGGATGGTCCAGATTTTATTTTTTTAAACCTCTACTTTTTGAACAAAAAAAATATTTTTTTGAAAAAATGTTAGTTAAGAGATTATCTTTATTGTTGATTCTATACCCATTAAAATAAATTTTTTTGAAAAAATAGAAAGTAAAAAAAATAAGATCTGGACGGTCCAGGAGAGACAAGCTCTCCCTACCTATCCTTTGGATAGGTAGGGAATCTGATTCCGAGATGCGAGCGAAAAGTAGACCAAAAGCAGCGAAAAGTAGACCTCCCATCGGTCTCCACCTCCACCACCATCACTAGTAACTACCGCCACCACCATTAGTGGCTGCCATCATTATTGTAATCTTATAAATGAAAAATTCTTTTCTCTAATGGTAATTATATATAGTATAATTGTTCTGTAGTAGAACACAAATGTCTAGCCTCTGGGGCTAGGTATGATCGATATTGGATCTGATATAGCGTCCACTGGTATCTATAGAAGAGATATCAGCGGTTGCTAGTGGATCACTGTGCTACACGGGGTTGGCCTTTCGCCTGAGGGTGATGTGTGTGCACAGTGGAACTGAACTGTAAGAATGTAATAGTCAACGTGGAGAGCGTACCTGGGAGGCAACCTCCTATATATAGAGATTACCTAGGGTTTCGTTCTCCTTACCCTGAGTCCATTTCCCTGTGATCATGCCTCTTCTCCAGTCCTGATCGTGCGCCTTCCATCTCCTGCATGATTGCTGGATTCTCGGCACGGTGCAAGGTAACTGGCGAGGGGTATCTGTCTCGTGGGAGGTTTCCCGCCAGAAGCTCTCCAATTGGGCCTTCCTCTGGCAGGCCCATTATTTGAATCCATAACAGTTGCCCCCCAAGCTCAGGAGTTCGGGTTTCTGAGCTGCTGAGATTTTTCTATCTCGGGCTCTTCCTTTCATGTATGACTCGGTATTGGCTACGCTCCAAGAGTTAATTCCCGACTTTCCTCTTTAACGGGTTCTCAAGAATTAGCTCTGGCTTGCCTTTTAACCGGGTTCCATTATCGCAATGTATGGCCGTCTTTGTACCAACACTACTTTACTTTTCACGAACGGCTTGATTGGTTTATTCGTTCATCGTTTTGCGCTTGATCGAAACCGGGTTAGAAATAACTGCCCCGTGTCTCTAGAATACCTAAGATTGTTTTTTCGTATTGAGTTTTGTCGTTTTGGGGATTTCCTACCCAGCTGTCGCCCCCCAATGTTTGGTGAAATGGAGACACGTGGCATGTGGCGATATGATGAGCGTACCGTTTCTTTTCTGACATCACGCCATCATTCCTTCATTCCTTTTCTTGGAACTCTACACCGCCAATTTTCAATCGACCCTCATTCAATGCCGTGCAGCCTTTGCTATTTGCTCACACCTTTTCGCAATGTTATGATTTCTTCCTTGGGAAAGCTGAAACGTCGGTTCCACTTAAAGTTTCACCTACCGTTACTTGCCCCTTGCAATTCCCCTGGGCTATAAATTCTGACATCACTCCTCATCCTCTTGCACCACTGGTCTGCTCTCCCTTTTCTCCCTTGATAAGTATTCTTGAAAGTAATGAGTTTGCCATTGAGAGCTCCGAGCCTCATTCTTCCAGTCATGTGGGGAAGAAGAACGCGATTTCGAACGGAGAAGCATCCTGTAAGGATTATTGCCTTGTCTTCAGATGTATTTTCCAGTCTTCAAACACATTCCGTGGTGGACGCCTGGGATCCCAAATGTATTTACCAGTCTTCACGTCTGGTTCAATTTCGTATGGGGTCCTTGGAAGTGGTTCAAGCTTCATTTGAGCATCATCTAGCCTCAAGCTTAAGCTTGCCCCTCCACCGTGAGAGGCCTGCGACCTGCTTGGCAGTCCCCCTGGACATGTCTAAGCATTTCCAAGGTCTGTTGCATATTCGGCGAGAAATTCTAGCCACCTGACAATCCGACCGAATAACAACGCAGTCTCCGGCGCTAGCTAATCCGATCAGGGTGGGACGGATAGCTAGCCACCATCAACTGTTGTAATTAGTAGGTTCACAAATGTTGTTTACAAATTTCGCCCAGCTTGCTGTAGTTTGATCTTGTAATCATCTTTGTAAATTGTATGCCTACGCCACCTGTGTTAACCCATCATTGGATCCCGTAATGTCCTATCATCTCGGCTATGACCGCTGTGACTCATACCGAGACAACATCGCTGGCAGAATTCGACCGAGATCGCCACGTACAAGATCGACTATTTTATCGTAATAAAATATTGTGATATACCATCCCAAGGAAATCTTCATTAAGGAGTCAGGAGTTACCTTGGTCGAACGTGAAACGACATACTCCTTTTTGCTAGACTGACACGTTGTAACGTGTAGCTGCGCCTCTAGACCTGAGCGCCCTCCAACAGGCGCTTGGAATCCGTGCACAATTAATGCTTGCGTCGCTTCAGAGGGAAATCCTTACAACTTTCGGGATTTGGCCCCCACTTTCTCGCGCGTGGCCGTCACTGCTTTTGTCGATTCGAATTCAAGAGCTCCTTCAAACCTCTTAAAATTCAAAAACTATATATCTCCTCTTCCTTCGTTTTGTCATTACCTTTTACATACTCTCCATTTTGCCTTTATTCTCTGCAAGAACTTCGCGACAATCTGCTTCATTTGCCTTATTTTCGTCGACTTCCACAAACAGGTAAAACTATGCTTCCTTTGGTTTTCGTACCTTTTTAGTTGTTCGTATAGTTTCTGGAATTTGCGTCATTATCTTGAACGTATTTTGCTTGCGTTTCTGTCATTCCTGGTCTAGACGAATGATTCCTTCTCCAAGCCACCCTAGTAAACTCACTGTGTCTTCTTCTGTCTTCGGTGGATTAGGATAGATTTTCATTTTGGTTACCCCGAACCTGCTCCTTCCACATTCCAATCCCAGAAATATTTTCATTCTTAGGTTAGGCTAATGTCGTATTCCTCACCCCATCGCAGCTTCCTCCCCAGGAAATTGAAGTATGCTGGAGCATGTTTTGAACTTTGTTGGTTCTGATATGATTGTGAGTCCCCGAATGTGCCTGATTTACTAACCTTGCCATTCTCTTGCATTTTAGGTTTAGATGGCATCCTCTTCTCAATTACAATCTACGCCTTCGGCCGATGATTGTAGTTCGTCCACTTCAGTTCGGAATCCAAACTCCCCAAAGAAAGCTGTCCACCATAAAGTGACCGAGGTGAAGAATACCTTGACCGCCGAGGAATTTCCATCACTTGGCGTGAGAGATGGGGATGGATATTCAATAAGGCTCCCTTTGGATGAAGAATCGGTTGCCACCGTCCGATCATGTAAAAGCCGCCCTCATGAACCCCATTTCTTCTTTTTTACCGAGATGTTTTCGTTCAACTCGGTGTAACATTTCCCTTGTCCAGAGTTTCTAATTTGCCTTCGAATCACTGCATCTAGCCCCCACCCAACTTCACCCCAATGGTTGGGCCTTCGCCCTAGCTTTTGAGAGCCTCTGCCGGGAACTAGAAATCTGCTGTACTGTGCCGATGTTTATGACATTCTACTCTCCTTTGGAGCTAGGTGGATTCCGGTCGCCTCTGACGACATTTTTTGGATGGACCTCTCTTCGCGGGAGAAGCGAGCATATGCTCTTTAAACCTTTTGCGACTCCTGGAAGCACTTCAAAACCTCCTTTGTTAAGGTTATTGCCCATCCTTTTCAATGCCCGTGGTTCCTTCGGGTTGAAAAGGGGGGGGGGAACTAGAAGGTATTTTCCCGTTGTATTGGACGAATGCCCACCACAAGTTCAAAACCGCAGACTTCGCTCCGACCAGTCTCACCGAAAATGAGGAAGCGGCCGTAGTGAAGCTTACAAAGCTGTCTAGTACCCTTCAGACCCCTGGACCCTGCTGATTACGTTCCCACTGCCTTAGTTCGTCGACGCGGACCAAGAAGTATGGGATTGCCCGTTGGAATTTTCATATATCCAGACTTCATATCTTTTTTCAATGCTGACATCCCCTTTTTTTTTTAATTTAATGCAGGACGACGAATGGGAAAGCCTGAATTTCTTCAAGCCTTCAAAACGCTTCCCGCAAATCCTGAGAATACTCCTGCGGATGAACCTAAGGCAAGTGGTGGAGCTCCTATCTCGGAGGAGGCGATTATTTCAAAGGCTCCCCGAAAGCGCCCTGCGCCCAAAGGCGAATTAAAGCGTGGTCAGAAAAGGGTGCGGACCTCCAAAGGTAAGAACATTGCTGGAGAGGAAACCATTGTGGTTCCTACGCCCAACCCGTCTACAGCAAAAGAGGCCTCTATACCAACTCTTGTGCCGACTTCACCCGTGAGAGAGGCTCCTACCTCCACTCCCGTGCCGGCATCTCTGTGAGAGGGCTCCATCGTCAACCCCGCGCTGTTTCACCCGCCACTTCGGTTCCATCCTCATTCTCTGCTGAAACGCAACCCCGATCTGGCAAAAGTTACTGCGGAGAGGGATCTGGCCCAAAGAGAGCTGACTGTATCTCGGGCAGAACAAGATAGATTGCACCGAGCGCTGGTTGCCCTTAATCAAAGGTTTGTTACCGCAGTGGAGGAAGTTGCGGAGGCTGAAACAAAGTTATCTGCGACGCAAAGTGATTTGAATGCGGCACGACTCGATTTTGCTGCCAAGCAGTCCGAATTGGCCGATGCCCAAGCCGAAATGCATCGCCTTGAAGGTCTTTGTCGGGAGAATGCCTCTCTGAAAGAAAAACTGATCTCGGACATCGATCATTTAACCGGCGTCCTAAAGGAAAAAGATGCGGATCTCGCCCACGTCAAATCGCAAATTGCGAAATATGGTCAAATTGGCAAGTTGTCTTTTGAGAACGCGGTGGCTCAAATCCGGGTGCTCAATCCCACCGTTACTTTGAATACCACCGGGCTACACCTCGAGGCTTATGTTAGCAACAAGGGAAAATTGATACCTCCTGGTGAAGAAGACAGTGAAGACGAGTCAGCCTCCCCATCAGCAGCCGAGACGCACTCACAAATTTAATTTCTTTATGTCTGTTATAACTTCTGAACAATCATTTTTTTGTACGTCCTTAGCCAAGGGCCATGACCTTTTGTAAGCTGCTGTATAGACATTAACTGCTACCTCCACCCATTTCCTTTTGGTAAAATTGGTCCATGAGCTTGCATGTGTAGATTTTAAACATGTCTATTGTTTAATGATTTGTGAAACCGGGTTAATTTCCCTTGGTTTCACTTGTCAAATCTCGCATGATTTTGGAAACCGGACTTTTAACATCCTGGCCTCTACATGTTTCGATCATGTTCATGATCTATGGAAGCAGATAGTATTTTCGTGCATTCCTCATGCTTTAACGTGACATGATTTTTTGAAACCGAGTTAATTATCCTAGGTTTCTCATGTCTGATTCTTACACGATTTTGGAAGCCGGATTGTTGACTATCCAAGCCTCTACATGTTTTGTCATACATGATTTTCGAAAACCGGATTTTAAATATCCAAGCCTCTACATGTTTTGTCATACATGATTTTTGAAAGCCGGATTTTAAATATCCTGGCCTCTACATGTTTTAAGCTTACACGATTTTGGAAGCCGGACTTTCAAATAAGCCTCTACATGTTTTTAACTTACACGATTTTGGAAGCCGGATTTTGAAATATCCTGGCCTCTACATGTTTTTAACTTACACGATTTTGGAAGCCGGATTTTTAAATATCCTGGTCTCTACATGTTTTAAGCTTACATGATTTTGGAAGCCGGACTTTCAAATATCCTGGCCTCTACATGTTTTTAACTTACACGATTTTGGAAGCCGGATTTTGAAATCTCCTGGCCTCTACATGTTTTTAACTTACACGATTTTGGAAGCCGGATTTTTAAATATCCTGGCCTCTACATGTTTTTAACACAAAGTAGATAGCAATCTCTTCCGTAGAAACTGGGATAAGTCATCCTTTATTCGATTATCCGCGTTTATAAAACGCCATACAAGTAAAAGGTAAAGAATTAACATGCTGCCTTCTTCCGAACAAATTCTTGCACTTTTAATGAAGCCCGCCCACATCCAAGCGGTATGCTTCATTTGTAGTAAGCCTTCAATTTATCCGCATTCCACGTTCGCTTTCTGTGATCCGCCGCCAAGATGATTCCCCAATCTCAACCGGGATCATGGCTTCGCACCCATACGTTAGTTTGAAAGGCGTTTCCCCGGTTGATGATTGGACACTCGTGCGATATCCCCATAGGACGTAAGGCAATTGGTCCACCCAGCTAGATGTAGCATCTTCCATCCGCTTCTTTAACCCATCTACAATGATCTTGTTAGCAGCCTCCGCTTGCCCATTGGATTGTGGATGTTCTACTGATGCGAAGTCTTTGCTTGATATTAAAATCAGCTACCAACTTCGAAAGCTTTTATCAATAAATTGCGTGCCGTTGTCTCGTAACAATTTCGCTGGAATGCCAAACCGTGCTATGATATTCTTCGCAAGAACTTTTGCACCCTACTCGATGTGATTGTGGCGACAGTTCCACCTCGATCCACTTTGTGAAATAATCAATTGCCACGATGAGCCATCGTAATTGCCCGGCAGCCCGCTTGAATGGTCCCAGAAGATCCATTCTCCAAATAAAAAACGGCCATGGCGCTGAGATTGTTTGGAGCGTGGCGGGAGGCGCCTTGATGGTGTTGGCGTGCCTTTGGCAACTGTCGCATTTTTGGACATGAGTTTTGGCGTCGGCCGCCAAGGTGGGCCAGAAGTAACCAGCCCTCACCGCCTTCCTGGCCAAAGCCTTAGCTCCCATGTGGTGACCATTTATCCCTTCGTGGATCTCCATCAGGACATATTGGGCTTCATCTGCCGCCAGACACTTCATCATCGGAGAATGTATTCCTTTCCGATATAATTGGTCATTTACGATCGTGTATGAAGCTGCCGTTCTCATGAGTTTTTTCGCTTCTAATGATTCGTCCGGCAAAATTCCTCTTTCAATATAATCCATAATGGGTTTTCTCCAATCGTCATTATTTGAAATAACCATCACACAACTTGGCTCTTGAAGATTTTGCTGAACAATGGTGCGATGATTTCCGTGGCTCTTGGTGCTTGCTAATTTTGACAGACATCGGCCCTAACATTATCTCCTCTTGGTATATGTGCCACGGTGACTTCGTCAAACTCGTGATAATCTCCTTCACTTTTCCTGTGTATTTGATCATCAAGGGTCCCTTTGCCTGATAAGTTCCATTGATTTGAGACGCTACCAGCTGAGAGTCGGTGGAAACGTGCACCTTGCGAGCCCCACTTTCCTTAGCTTGGAGCAGACCCGCTATCAATGCTTCGTATTCTGCCTGGTTGTTTGAAGTTGAGAAATTAAAGCGCAAAGATAGTTCAAGAGCAATACCTTCCGGGCTTTCAACAATAATCCCCGCTCCGCCTCCTTTGACGTTTGAAGAGCCGTCAACAAACAAGTTCCATGTATCCTGATTATCCCATAGGATGACTCGAAAGTATGGGCGAAGCCTCCTTGCTGCTATCGTAGTGCAAACGCCATTTTCTCTACCTTTTGATAACGCAATTCGAGCCTTGCAAGGCTCTACTCACAAAGTATACAGGACTCTGGCCTTCCGCCGTTTCCCTAACCAGCACGGCGCTTACAGCCTCATTCCCTACGACAAATATAAGATTAAGCTTTCTCCTGCCTGGGGTCTGCTTAACACCGGAGGTGCAGACAAGCATTGTTTAATTTTCTCAAAAGCTGCTTCGCATTCCGTTGTCCATCCCTCAGACGCTTCCTTCTTTAACAACTTGAAGAAAGGGAGAGAATTCTCTGCAGATTTAGGTAGAAATCGGGTCAAAGCAGCTAAACATCCCGTCAATTGCTGAACCTCCTTTTTGCTCCGCGAGGACTTCATGTCTAATACAGCTTGGCACTTGTCGGGGTTAACCTCTATACCTCTGTTCGTTAGCAGGAACCCAAGGAACTTTCCCGCAGTACTCCGAACGCACATTTTGCCGGTTGAGGCGAATCCTATATTTTCGAGTTTGTCAAATGTCCGCCGTAAGTCATCAATATGGTTAACCTCGCCGACGACTTGACAATCATGTCGTCAATGTATACCTCTACATTCCGACCAATCTGATCTTCAAAAACTCGGTTCATCTGGGCATTGGGAAAGAGTCTTTTGGGCATACTTTATTTAGATCCTTGTAATCTGTACAAACTCTCCACTTCCCATTTGGTTTTTTCACGAGGACCACATTTGACAACCACGTGGTATACTGTATTTCCCGGATAAAGCCAGCTTCTAACAGTTCTGCCACATGCGCTTCCAAAGCTTTCCGCCTGTCCTCCCCGAGCTTCCGCTTCTTTTGAGATACCGGGGTTGATCCCGGTCGAATTGCTAGTTGATGACAACAAAAATCTGGGTCGATCCCGGGTGCTACTATAAACCGGACTCTCTCCGTCTTGAAAGCGTGCCTATCTCCCAAAGTCAGTTTAAGATCTACGTACCCCTTTGGTCGAGTATCCTGCCCATTGAATCCGGTTAGCATGGTCTTGCATGGCTTCAAAACGTCGGAGTCAAACTTCATCCTCTTGAACGCATCCCAGAGAATGATGTCCACGGCGCTTCCATTGTCCACAAAAATTTTCCTTACACGGCAATTGACCGGGGTTCCCGTTATCACCAATCCGTCATGGTGCCCGGGCCACGTCTTCTAAGTCCTTGTCTCGTGAAACATAACACAGGAGATTCGGGCTTGCTTAAATCTTCTTTAAATTTTGGAGCATCTTTGATCGACAAAACTTCTCTCAAATATTTTCGTCTCGGCTAGTTGAATCCTCCGCCACCAAAGCCTCCGCTAATCACGTTGCGGTCGTACTTGGCATCGTGGAATTCCTCATCACTATCTTCGATTTCTTCTCCCGCTCTTTTCTCTTCTTTTCAGCGGTGGGCTCTTACCCCGCCTTCAACCGCCTCTTGCCGCCCGCTTTCCTTGGGTCCGGATTACATATCTTTGGAGTTTTCCTCACGGATGAACTTCTCCACCGTATTCTTCGATCCCAACACTGCTCGGTCGTGTGACCATGTTGATTGTGAAATTCACAAAACGGGTTTTATCAGCAGTAGCTCTTTTACCCAGAGCCCGGGGTCTTTCTACCTTTTTCAACTCGGTTGAGCCTACTTCCTTCCACAATTTAGCCTGGGAGACCTTCAATGGGGTGTATCTCTCATACCTAGAATCCCGGGTTTTGCCGCCGGTATCTCGGTTACGTGGTGCTTTCTTGTATGCTTCTTGATTGTCTCCGTCCCGATTGTCTCTTCCTCGGCGAGGTGGGCTTTTAGCCCTTTCTTTCCCGGCGTTTCCCGCCTTTTCCATTTGCTCCAGATCTAGATACTGCTTTGATCTATCATGAAAGTCAACCAGGGTTGTAGGTCGCCGTTTCATGATAGACTTCTTTAGACGGGATGAGACATCCAATCCGGCTATGATGCAGTGCAGGTTTACTTCCTCCTTCAGCCCCGGAATCTGCAATGCTATATTGTTAAAGCGATCCAGGTACTTGCTCAGGGCTTCTCCCGATCCTTGCCTAACTTGAGCGAGCTGGAACTCTGTTTTCGGTTGCCGCCACCGGTTGCGAAATGCGTCGAAACTTTTGTTCCAAAGTCTTCATGTTTGGAATGGACAAATACGGCAACGAATGAAACCATAATTGCGCCGCTCCCCTGAATGTTCCAGCAAAAAGACGGGGTACGACGTCTCCCTTTATCCCCTTGACCATAATCTCCATTTTGAAGTTGTTTAGGTGTATCAAGGGGTCCTGGGTTCCATCATACTTCGGTAACTCCCTTGAATTTAATCCCTTGGGATACACCGCAGCCATAACTTTGTCCGTGAACTGACCCAATACTCTATCTTCATCCGCTTCTCCTGATGCCTTTTTGACATGCGGGGATGAGGTATGTTGTTCTCTGTCGATCTGCTCCTTAAAAGGTCGGCTTTCTTCGTGCTCCCTCAAGTCGGCTTGGGAAGCCCTCGGAGGGTTCATCTTTCTAGCCACGGTGCCCGTGCTCTTAACCGTTTCATGCTGGATCTTGTGACCGGCTTCCTTCTCCCGGTCTTTTTCCTCGCCAATAATGACCTGTTTTCCTTTCTGATGCTCACCCTGGTTGACATGCACAGAATCCGAGCCAGCGGTCCGGTTTGAACCCTCGCCATTCTGCCCTCCACTCCGGAGTTGTTTTTCTTTTGCTTCATACAACCTCTTTTCCGCTCCTCCTGCCTCCATATCATATTTTGACGCTCCAATTCCTCTCGAATAATCCGAATGTTCTCCTCTTTTTGCAACTCATGTCGGTACTCCATGCCATCTATACGCCGGATCAACAATCCTATAGTGTTATGGAGCAGGCGTACGTCGGGATGTTCCATCTGGAATTCACGGGAAGGATGAGGAAAACCCTCCACCCGAATTCCTTGATGACCCCGGTGCAATCCCCGATTAGGGTGGGGAGAAATGGCGGTATCCTCAGTTTCAATAGCAACCGGTCTCTTCCCACGATCTCGCTCCGGGTCCACCGAGTTCGAGTGTTGTGACAACTGCCCCGGGTTAGAAGGTTGCTGTGGTTCGTCTGGTGGTGGCAGCGGCGGTCGTGCCGCATTAGTGCGACTTCTAGTCTTTGGCGGCCATGTTCAGTGGTTACGAATAGCTTTATGATTTTAGGAATCGAGTTGTTTGACGATCCCCACGGTCGGCGCCAATGTTCTGTAGTAGAACACAAATGTCTAGCCTCTGGGGCTAGGTATGATCGATATTGGATCTGATATAGCGTCCACTGGTATCTATAGAGGAGATATCAGCGGTTGCTAGTGGATCACTGTGCTACACGGGGTTGGCTTTTCGCCTGAGGGTGATGTGTGTGCACAGTGGAACTAAACTGTAAGAATGTAATAGTCAACGTGGAGAGCGTACCTGGGAGGCAACCTCCTATATATAGAGATTACCTAGGGTTTCGTTCTCCTTACCCTGAGTCCATTTCCCTGTGATCACGCCTCTTCTTCGGTCCTGATCGTGCGCCTTCCATCTCCTGCATGATTGCTGGATTCTCGGCACGGTGCAAGGTAACTGGTGAGGGGTATCTGTCTTGTGGGAGGTTTCCCGCCAGAAGCTCTCCAATTGGGCCTTCCTCTGGCAGTCCCATTATTTGAATCCATAACAATAATATTTTTTAATCTATATTTAAACTTTAAATAAAGGGTATATTCATTAAAAAAATATTTTTATTCTATGCAGGATCATATATTATATCACCAAGCATAGGATAGTACAGGATTAGTTTATATAATACATTTTATTCAATGTGGTGCCAATGACATTATATATATAGTGTTAAATATATCTCAAAATATTTTCCTTGTTATCCTATCAACCTTTATCATATACAGTGTGCAAAAGGGGCCCTACATTATGTCCACGTGTCATGTTCATTCCAATTTTTGTTGGGCCACCATTAAATTTCCACACTTAAATGCCATCTTATCTTCCTACCATCCCAAAAGACATTTTCAATCCGAGTTTTTTTTTTTGCTCAAACAATCCGAGTTTGATTATAACATAATTTTATATTTGTGTTCGGCTGTTGGAATCTCTCCTTTGATGCGAATGCGATCATCCGCTGACCTCGTTTATTTATTTTTCAAACGGTACCGTTTTCACATTCGGCGCTAAACACTAGCCAGATTTTGTAACTCTGATGAATCTGGTTAAGAACAAAAAAGCCCAAAACACAATAAAAATAAAAAGGCTAGTAGCACAAATTAAGAACAATGTTATCAATATTAATTATGTGAATGTCCATTAGCTTCATCTACAAACCAACAATAAGCTTCCTCTCCAAGTCAACAAAAAGCTTCCTCTACAAGTTTTGATTAATAGTAGCTTCTGCTGCAAGTGGCTTCTGCTACAAGTGGCTTCTGCTACAAGTAGCTTCTCTTGCAAGTCTTCTGAAAATCTATAAATAGAGGTTTTGTGTAAACATTTAAAATACACAAGTGAATAATAATTACTTCCATCCTTCTCTCTTTATCTCTTGCTCTTTTATCCCAGATATCTATTATATTTATAACACATTATCAGCACGAGAGCTCTAACGAAGGTATGATTTTATCATCATCTTTTTAATGATTTCATTATATATTCATTTTATCTATCTCGGATATGATCTTAGCTACTATATGAAATTAAAGTAATATTTTTACCGATTGTTTTATACATCGGGTTCCACGGTTAAGATTAGAGATTATTGTTATTTGAAACCACAGGAGATAAAGAATTTGTTGTAAGGGCAAATGCGAGCTTTTAAAGGGGGACACTTGGAAAGGGATGCAATAGCATGCGAGTGAACAACTTCCCGCACAAACTGAAGATGGCATAAGAGTGACATAAGATTACAAACACAAAACCTTCACACCATATTCATTAATCCCCACTTTTAATGCATAAACAAAGCACAATATACCCAAAAACACAGCAAATGGTGGACCAAATCAATGACCTTCGTCAGTGAGAGATAGGGAGGCGCCGAAGATACTAGGGTTGATAGGTCACTTGACGACAACGTTAAGAATGAGTAAATACAAAAATTAAAATTAAAGACATTTGAGACTATGTATGAAGTATGAACAAGCCTAGGAATAAGACGGATACCTTTAGCTTTGAGCTCCCAAAATTTGCAACGGTGTTGAGGTGAACTTGATAGGGTGACGAACTACAATTATTGGGAGAGAGGCGCAACGTTTCCTCCACGGCAATGGAGAACGAAACACGATGGCCATAGCCAGTGGCGGAGTCAGGAATATATATTTGTGGGTGTACAATTCGTGAGGGGATTTGGGGGTCTGGGGGCAGCGCCCCTGGATTTTTTTTTTTTTTTTAGGAAAGTTTTAAATGCATTAAAAATTAAATGAATATAGACAATAGAAGAAAAGAAAATTTCAACTTAACATAGAAAAAAATAATCAAGAGTCTAACCAAATGAAAATTATCTGCAAGAGCTCCTTAAGAAATATGGAATGAATCACTGCAACAGAGCTGATACCCCCCTATGAGCTCAACGACTTTTGTAATATTCTAATTTTTATTTTTAGGATTTATTTATAATTAAGAGTGAAATTATATATGATAAATGTATTTAATTTATAATTTTTAAAAATATATAAAAAGATGGAAATAGTGGGTATTTTGTTCTAATTTTTTCCCTATATTTGTGGTAGACACAATTACAAAGAATGATGATTGCGTTTGGTGCATTTCAAAGACGCGTTTCAGTGTGAATTGCAAAAAGTAAAAGCATATTATGCTCATGATGGGATTCAAACCTGGGTGTTTTCTATGACAAGACATTATTTTTCCAGTAGACTATTGGTACATCTTGTTGAAGAGCTCCTTCAAAATATATATATTCTAAAACTTTTGTGGATGCACTTGCACCCATAAGAACCAATGTGACTCCACCACTGGCCATAGCGGCAAGCTCATCTTGATGGGGCGACAACGAAGAATCTATGAAGGAGAGAAGCTCAGTTTTACTAAGGGTATTTCAATTTTTTCACATTTTGATTTTATTGCACTGATATCCAACAAGACTTGCCTGTAAAATGGAGATGTCAAGAGACCTTAAAGTAGTAAATCTCCTACTTGAGACCTTAGTGTAATTTTCCCTAAGAATTATACCGTACACATAGGCGGATCTTCTAAGGGACAAGTGGCCCCCCAAAAAAAAAACAATTTCTTTAGAATTTTTCATTTTTTTTAAATATGATGTAAAATTAAATTTTAGCCCCCCAATTTTCCCACCTCTTTTTATATCTTTGGGGCTTATAATTCAAGTTGTGTTCTATGTGGAGCTTTATATGATTTATGTTAATCTTGTCATTTTTTTTTCTATATTTCATTCTAATTACCTGAAATTTTTAGCTTATTAGTGAAATTTACTATTGTGGTGTATTCTTTAGTATGTTTTTACCCATTTTACACTACACCTGTGAATGAAGTTTATTGATTTTTCATTCTAAACCTCAGTCTCTTACCTTCCAATGTTGTGGTGTTCAATTACATGAAGTCTATGGTTGAACCAAAGATTCACAATCACATAAATTAAAGCCTCTTGCCTTCCAATGTTTGTGGTGTATTTTTTTATATTATTTTCTTTTCTTGTTTATATTCTTTTATTTGTTAATGCAAATAAAACTTTCCTTTAAAATTTTTTTTTCGGGGCCGCTGCCCCCGAAGCCCCCCACCACTATTTGGCCCCCCAAATTTTTGTTCCAAGCTCCGCTCATGACCGTACATGAGAAGTTATTTATTCTGTTTGTTATTAAAAAGGCTTTTTTCCCCCTAAAATCGGGGGAACATATCGGAAAGTTATCTGTTTGGAAATTTAATTAATAGATAGGAATTATTTATTTAGTTTGTTATTAAAAAGGTTTTTCTTTTTTCTAGAATCAAGGCATGTATATGTCGGGAAGTTATCATTGGCCACATATATCAAAAATTAATCTGTATATCTTAAAATTTAGGGATAAAGACTAATTTTGCCACGAAAGTTTTGGGTTTGGAGCACCCAGCATTCGGAAGCTTTTTTGGTATCATTTTTGCCCCAGAAGTTTACAAATGTAGCAATCTTGCCCATCAGTTGATCTTTCTTAACCGTTGGATTGATCATTTGTGGTATCATTTTTGTCCTGGAAGTTTACGCAAATTTGCTCCTAAACAAAACTTCCGGGGCAAATTTGCTCCTAAAAAAAACTTTCAGGACATATTTACTCCTTTTGGTAAACTTCCAAGGCAAAAATGATACCAAAAAAACTTCCGGGTGCTGGGTGCCCCCTAATCAAAACTTCCGTGGTAAAAATGATATTTAACCCTAAAATTTAATACCCCACATAATAATAATTAAATAATTTAATTTATGTGACAGAAGCCGCTACCATTTGCCACAGGTAGGCCTGCAACTGGTCATACTAGCATCCCTCCTATTATATAAGTGAGGCTTGAGCAGTCTTCCTTGCTATACGTTTGCACTTCCACTCCTCAGAATATGTTTGATAACTTTTAAGCAAAATTTACACCTTATCCCAAATGAATATTTGAAGGTGGCCGGTCACTTTGAATAGCAACTACTTTTTTTTTTTTTTTTTAATTGCACAACACATGCTTTTAGAATTAGTTTTGTTGGTTCAGCACGGGCACAATTCGAAATTGTCCATTATGGGCAGATTAGCTTAAACAAAGAATTAGTTTTGTTTATTTTCCTATTTCAATTCCTCTTCTTTTTTCAAGGTATTGGATTTCATTTAACAAGACGTTGTCATATCAAATAAACGGTGAAGAAAGAGCTAAGAAAAATATCGTGAGAAGGTGTATTTTATTCAAGGTTAAGTAGTAAATCCGTCCTGAAAGTATACGACTAGAAATAATGTTACTCTGGAAGTTTTTTCAGGTTTAATGTCACCCCAAAAGTTTTAAAACGTAGTAATATTACCCGATACCGTTAAAAATTAATATTGACCCTTAAAAAATTTACGTTGGCCGTTTAAATTTTTAACAAAAAAAAAAAAAACAGCATTGTTATGTTTTAAAACTTTTGGGTAACATTGAACCTGAAAAAACTTATAGAGTAACATTGGTTCTTGGTGTTACTTCTGAGACGAATTTACTACTTAACCCTTTATTCAATATCACATTCCATTTTTAAATAAATTAAGTCATGTAATTAAAAAATAGAAAAGTTGATAATATGTCCTAAAACTTGGAGTTACCACTATGATTCTATTTATAAGTTCACTTTCATTCTCTTAAAAATAGACTTATAAATAGAACCACATACTACATTACTAACTTCCTTAAATTCCACAAAATCAGCAAACATCATCATATATACATGACTAAACAATAGAAGCAACAGACTCAATTAATTTAATTTTCAAATTTCAAATTGCAACTGATTCTTAAAAATCAGCGACTCATTAATTTCAAATTGCAACATACTCAATTAACATGTTATGAGTCTAAAAACTAGTACTTATAATTAAAAAACCTGTGATGACCCAATAAAAAGAAAAAGAAAAATTTAAGCACTTGATTAAAAGTTGGGCAAAAATACTAACAAGAACCAGTAAATTAATTTTTAAAAAAATAATTTGTTAATTCGGGTAACAACCTATTTTACTTTTATTCTGTTTTGCATTTTTGGTTCTCATAGCCTTGCTAGTGTTTGGCGCCAGAGGGGAAAACGGTACCTTCTAAAGGAAAAGCCTCGCGCAATTTGATACTACTATTTCTCTGTCGCTGTTTCTTCAGGATTACGTTATCACGTTTCAATTGTGTGCTTGACTCTTGCGCTTTCGAGTGAGATCGGTCGAGAATTTTGTTTAGAAGGTTTGGTGAGCCGTGAACGTCTCTCATTCAATCTGTGGGTATTTAACTACGTCACTGCCATTAGTTTCTCCAAACCTAGAATTTATTGAAACTCTTGAAAATCCTACCATTGCCGACGCAAAACATAGTTCAATCTTCGCCAATTCGGTAATCTGTGAGAAATTTCGGGATTTTGAAGATGCCATTGGAGGCTGTTACTGTGTCCGCAACGACTACGGCCGAGAGTGCCAAGATGAATCCCTCCGGCGAATCGAAGGGGTTTGTGGAAGAGATGAAAATTGCGTCAATGAAATTGCATACGAAGGAGCAAGCTAAAGGGGGAGAGAAGCGTACCAGTCAGCCTGAGGAGCGATCGGTGGCCAAGTGGGAACCCTCAATTGAGGGGTATTTGAAGTTTCTTGTGGATAGCAAATTGGTTTTTGATACACTCGACAAGATCGTCGATAATGCTGCTTTTCCTGCTTGTGAGTTGCATCTGAATTTATTTTTTAGTAGTTCCAGATATTTATTGTTAATTAATATTTGTTGGTTTTTTTCTAGTGGTTCTAATCTACAGTATGTTAGCTGATTTGTGAGTTTCATCTGGGAGTTACTTTTGAATGGTTGATGATGCATATTACTGTTTTGGTTGTTAACATATTGTTGATTTTTTCTAAATCAGAAGTATGTTGGCTATATGTTTTTTTTATCCTATTTATTGTTTAGTTCTCTCCTGCATTCTGACAGATTAACAAGGTTATGCAATAAATCGGTCTGCCAATTTTTTATATATTTTTTAAGCTTCCCTCTATTATAACTTCGGGATTTCAATATAGCAATGGTGAGTGATGTTCCAGTTTTTGAAAGGTTTTATTTGATTGATGCTTTTAGTTTTATTAACATGTTTTTATGTAAAAAATCACTTAGATTTAAAATAATATTTTTTAGTATGGAATACACAACTCGTATAGAGATATATGAGTAGAGAGGTAAAGCTATAGCAATTTTGACTTTTATTTCTTAACATGTATATAAAATAGGGTAAAGGTGCAATTTTACACATGAAGTTTACCCCGGGAGCGCCCAGCACCATGAACTTTTTTCTGGAGCAAAAATACACACGAAGTTACGTTTTAGGAGCGCCCAGCACCACGGGCATTAATTGACCGTTAGTTGACTGTTAACTTGGATGGAACACTGACGTGACGCTTATTTAAACTGACACGCTGACATGGACGCTGATGGTAAGTAAAAAAAGAAAATTACTATTTTGCCCTTAGTTTTAAATAAAAATTACCATTTTGCCCTTAATTTTAATTTTTTTTAAAAAAAAAATACCCCTCCCCCGGTGGGCCCCACCACCGGCCACCCCACTGCTGGCAGCCGCCGGCCACCACCGGCCGACGGATGACCACCGCCATCCGCCGACCACCACCGCCGTCCGGCGGCGACGGCCGCCGGTGGGGTGGCCGCCAACGGTAGGGGGCCGATGGTGGGGCCCACCGGGGGAGGGGTATTTTTAGTTTTAGTTTTTTTTCTTAAAAAAAACTTAGGACAAAAGGGTAATTTCACCTAAAATTAAGGGCCAAAGTGTAATTTCACTGCGTTACTGTTCACTTCCATCCAAGTTAACGGTCAACTAACGCCCGTGGTGCTAGGCGCTCCCAAAATGTAACTTCGTGTGTACTTTTACTCCAGAAAAAAGTTCGTGGTGCTGGGCGCTTCCGGGCATAAACTTCATGTGTAAAATTGCACATTTATCCTATAAAATAATCAAAACTTCTCTATATAAAAGGTTGTAATTAATTTATTGGAATTCCTATTTTTTCTATTGATTAGTTCCCCTAAATTTGGATATTTGTACATATTTTTATTTATTATTATATTATTATATTTGTTCGTTTTAAAGATCTCAAAGGGAATAATCAAAATATTAAATTAAATATTTACTTAATATTCTGTATCTACCTCCCCCATTATTAATTTACAAAATATGGTGTAACTATCTTCTACATTATCTATCTTTCATAACTGCCTCTCTTTATTATCTTTTATTTTATTTTATTTTTGTTTTTTGAGCCAGCTATTTTGCTGATGTGTCGGCCAAAGATATGCTTACTGCTCTACTTTTATATAGTTTAGATTTAAATCACATAACATGTTTATTGTAATAATCCTTGATAGGCCATAGCTGGAGTTGATGGTGTGCCTGGGTTGAAGGGTGTTGTTGCATACACACATTCTATCATTTTAAAGTTTTCTACTCACACCCTTTTTTTCTTAGTAATCTACAGGTCATGTTATAAGTTTTGAGGCTTTAGTCCATTCTCACTCAAGTTTACTGAGAGAGAATGAGAGTTTAGAGAGCTAAAGAGCCATGTGAACACCTGATCTCTCTCCCACTCAGCGACTTCTTTTCTGTTTCATCCTTATAGTTTCCTCTCTTTGAGGAACTATTGCTTTCGTTTACTTAGTAATTTCTGGCTTTTAGTGCTTGTATGACTCATAAGTTGGTGTTCCTTGATGTTCATTAATATGTGAAGTTTCTTGTATATTTATCTTGTCGGTTCAGGTGGCTGAATGCTGAAATTCTTATATTCATTATGTAGATGCTGAATTTAGGAATACAGGATTGGAAAGGTCCGTGAGCTTGGCAAAAGATCTGGAATGGTTCAGGGAGCAAGGTCATACCATTCCAGAACCTTCTTCACCTGGTCTTACCTATTCACAGTATCTTCTGGAGTTATCAGTGAAGGATCCTCAGGCATTTATTTGCCACTTCTACAACATATACTTTGCCCATTCGGCCGGTGGTAGGATGATTGGGAAGAAGGTAACAGATCATATGCATCAAAATTGTCACTAGAGATTCATGGTCTGTCATGATGACTTAACAAAAGACTAACGGTTTAGAAGTCTCACTTGTAGATTGGCATGTCTATAATATGATTCAAATAGTTCTTTGGTCCATCTCCTTTGGCATAAAGTATTCACGACCATTAATTAGACATGATTCTGAATATGAAAGAACAAGGAAGATTTGAAAATGAAGTTGGAAAATAACTGCTTTCATTTGTTATATGGATTCATGCGCAAAGTTTTACATTGGAGGCCAGTAAGGATACTGTCTAACTGTCAATTTACAGTCCTTCGTAGAGTTTTTGAAGCAAATTTACCATTCATGATTTGCTTTTCTGCCTTCTTTCTCTGCTTAGCTAACCCAACATAGCGTGAAAGACTTGAACTATGAAATTCCCAATTCATCCAAGTTATTAAGAAGGAATCAATATCCTGCATTTTGCATGTCTGGCTTCCCACCTGTTCTGTTTTTGGGTGAGGGTATGTTGGCTTTCAACGATAATAGAACTCATGTCGGTGTTGATTCTTCTGATAACGATGCAGCTTTATAATGTTTTAGGTTTTTATTTCTGTGATTTTATATTTAGTGCTAATTTATCCTTTTATACTCAAGATTCAACAGTCATGGCATTATTCTCCTTTCTTAGTTTTTAGTTTTAATTTAATCTGCAGGTAGCTGAGAAGATACTTAACAACAAAGTGTTGGAGTTCTATAAATGGGAAGGTCAACTTTCCCAACTGTTACAGAATGTGAGGGACAAGTTGAATAAAGTTACAGAAGTGAGTTTCTTGGATCTTGAATCTTTACCTGCTTACCCATAAGTCTTTTATTCAAGTAGAGATGCTCAAAACTGAAAAAAAAAAATGCTCAATATGATTTTTGTCAGGGATGGACCCGAGAAGAAAAGACTCATTGTTTGGATGAAACTGAGAAATCATTCAAGCTTTCAGGCGAAGTTCTGCGTCTGATATTAGTACCATGATGATAATATTTTACTGCTTGCTATTTGTGTAATTATTGTGCAAGTAATGGCAAAAGTTTACAACATTGCGTAACCGGCATATTATGTTACTTTCAATTCATAATCATTTATCTGTCCCAAAAAAAAAAAAAAATCATAACCATTTATTTGTAATTATGCATTCAATGAAATCATTGTTTAGGATATTTTGGTTAATTGTTGCTGAAACATTTATTTAATTATTATTTATTTGTTTTATGTCACCGTCAGCCACCTGGCCACTATCCATGATATCTTATTTTTTATTTTTATTTAATTGTCTTTCGTAATTATTAGTTAGGATATAATATCGTCACTACCAATTTTATGTCACTACCAAATTACTACCACTTTTTTACCGTTAGATCAAAATCTCATTTACCTTTATCATTTCTCTCTCCTATTGAGATTCTAATTTAATGGTGAAAAAATGGTAGTGACAATATCCTATCTCTTATTAGTTAGGATAAATAGTTTATTAGAGTTTGATTTTACTGGAGACTTATTGAATTATTGAATATCATATACTATCAGTTTTTTTCCTCTTCTATCTCTTCTTTTCTTCTTTCTCTCTTGATTCTCCATTTCTTTCCATCACAATTCTTAATTTTTGTTACATGATTGAGTTGTTACTAGAGCACAGTGGCTTCGTATGAGAAGGTATATTATTGTAGATGATTCTTTTTTAAATTAATATCTTATTATTAAATTGTTTGATTCACTTACTTCATATAAAATTGATATTGACAATTTACCCCCCAAAAAAATTGATATTGACAATATTTTTTATAATTAATATCTTTTTTTTATAAGAAGGAAAAAAAGAAAAATATTGATAGAATTAGCGATGGAATTTCGGTGACGTGGCGTCAGTAATATGGGGTTGATCGTTGGCCTCAAGCACGCACCCAGAGAAAAAGAGTTTCCGCATTTTTGAAAACAAAAAATTAAGAAATAGAAAAACAAGAATAAGAAAATATAAGTTGTTTTGGTTTTTTTTTTTTTCATAAGCAAGTACAACTTGAACGAAGGGATTGAACACCATATTTTAATTTTATTTTATAATCAAACACAAAAAATTGAAAGACTATAATATCCCTTTCAATATTCCTTTTTTTTTTTTGAAAAAATAAAAAAACTTGTGACCTCACCCCCAAGGAGGTGAGTTTGATCCAATTCTGCTTATGTGGTACTGTCTATGTCAAATTATCATCAATTCTATGTGTCAAACAATGGATCTGGCTTCAGTCTTCTTCCATCCTCTTCTTCATCTGAGTCGTCGGATGAAGATCTAGACGGTGTAAAATTTTTTTTAAAAAATTAAATTTTTACCGCATGCGGTAATTTATTAAAAAAAAATTACACCGTCCAGATCTTCATCCGATGGCTCAGATGAAGAAGAGGATGGAAGAGGATGGGAAGAGAAGAGGACTGAAGCCAGATCCGTCAAACAATACAATTCGGCTTACCAATCACAATCCTAACCTCTAGTGCTATCTACCAAACATTGTCTTTAACTAAAATAAAATGGGTTAAATACCTAATTTGTCACGGAAGTATTGCTAAGGGAGCACCCAGCACCCGGAAGACACACTGTTTTTTTTTTCTTTTTTTTTTTTATAAAAAAGTTTAGGTGGGATAGACACCAGTACCCCACCAAGGTCAGGGCATGCCTCCAGGTTCAAAGAGCGCTTATAGAGGTACTTATAGATCGCCCACCAAGTTGGTGGCCCTCACATCGACTAGCAGGTATCAAACATTCTCCCATTTGAAGTGAAAACTAACACCTTACACAAACACGCTGTTAAATGTCACAAATTTGTTTTCTTATAGTCATCCTATCAATCTTTATCATATATGGTATTCAAAATGGGCCCAAAATAATGTCCCTATGGTCCAAGAACATGTTCATTCCAAATTTTGTTGGGCCAACATTAATTCCATTCTTAATGCCATCTTATCTTCCTACCAATCCAAAGACATTTTGGATCCTGAGTTTTTCCCCTCCTAGAAGGATTGAGTTTGATTACAACATAATTTTATATAATTTCCCTATAGTTGTTTCGGTTGGAGATTGTGCTAGGTCAATCAATTGGATATAGACATTCTATTTAATTTAACAAAAACAGTTTTATTAAATGTTTATTTATTATATTATTTTGCCTGCTTTCTTGATAATAATGATCCATGAATAATTGACAAAATAATTCTCAATGTCCCTGATAAATTATTATCGTGAGAACATTGAATTAGAACTAGCATGCTTTATATTGATAATGATGTGATGATCATGTATGGAGATACAAATCATAATTATAGGCACTTGTTAGAGACCAAGGTGTTAGACCAACCCATCATGAGATAGCTACAAAGATTAGATCAATAAGCCCTTTTACATGATATTACAATAGAATTGTTGAAGGAGAAAATATTTTTAGCTTAGACCAAAAAATAAACATATTGAACTATTTACTGAATAATATCACATAATATTGAAAATACAAATAAATAATAACCAACAATTATAAATCAAACATATATATACTAACATTTTCAATAGATATCTTAAACAAGAATTTTACTTTCCTCTTACAACCCAATGAATCATGAACCAAACATTGTCCTTATAGAGAAGATAAGAGATTAGTTGGAGCCAAATTATTGGCTAAAACAAAATATCATATAATAACTACATATATATATTAATAAATTTTAGAAAGTCAGTTGGGGTTAGCTAGGGCCAAGGCCCGAGCTAGCCAGCGAGTGGTTCCGCCACTGATAAGGGATACTACGTTCCGACAGAACATAGAGGTCATAATTGAGTATATATCCATGCAAGGGAAAGTGAGTAGTCAAGATGAGATTTGTCTCTCTCATTATTATAAGAGAGATACCTCTATGCCTCTCAATGAGTGAGGCTAAAAAATGCATGGGCAATACCTAAAAAATTAGTTTCATTGGTCTTGTTAGTTTACTTAGAGACCAAGAAAGTATGATTGAGTAATATGATAACGAAGTCTCCATATCTCATGCTCGATGAAGATATCATGTGGCAAAAAGGACTTGATATTGTTAGAAGACATGTTAAGTCGGATCATCGATCATCATATAATTTGGCCCTCATGATGTTTTGCTAGATGCCACGTTTGACTTATGGGTCAAAAGGTGCATTGAGCCTATTGTCTACATTATATGAGCCTACAAGATCATACACAAGAATGAGCCAACAAGAACTTAAATGTCAAGTTCATTGAATCTAGAAAGTGTTCGGATTCAATAAATATATAATGTTCTCATTTAAAGTAAGAAATTTATTATTTTGAAATAAGAAAAATCTAAAACATCTTTTAATTTGGGTTAGCTGGTATGGGAATATTTTATTCTTTACTGATGATTTATTTAATTTGCTTTAATGTTTACAAGAATGTATTGTTCAGTATATGAATGAAAATGTAAATATATATATTGTGATCCGTTCTATAAATGTACATGCATGGGGGATCTTGAAAGTAGAAACCCCCAATTTTTTCAAAAAAAAAAAAATAGCTTCAATAAATCACGGTTGTTATCTAACAACTGTTATTTATATCAACAATATATAATAGTTATTTTAAGGGAACTGTTATATATGTTAGTAGATATATAACGGTTGTTAAATGGAACCGTTATGTATTATCCAAGCATTACCATATATTATGACGGTTGTTTACGTTTGCCTGTTAATTATTATCACAACAATGGGCGTATTATGGCCTCACCGAACCTCAATACATAATGGGTATTATATTATAACTGTTATAATAGGTCCAGAATAAATAATTGTTCAGAACCGTAATGTATATATCCAGAGATTGTATAGCGCATGCATAAATGACGGTTTCAAAGCCGCTATGTATGACAGTTAAATAACCGTAATGTATTGCGATTCCTGTATATGTATGTGTTTGGTTAAGTAAATGACTCTACATATCCTATCAATGTGTGGTTGTTTCCTAAACAAAAGATCACAATATGTGTTTGGGTTAGCAGTTGAAAAGTGAGTTGATATGGAAAATGACAAGAAAGGGCATGAATCTTATTTAATACTAAAATACTTAATTACAATAAATATGAAATAATTAATATATTGTAAATGTAGGCATAAAAAAATATTATAAAGCATAAAAATATTAAATAAATATGAAATAATTAATATATTGTGAGACCCATTCCCAATGCATAAAAGTTAGCTGGAATGCTTGGGTCATTAGCTTTTGATAAAAAGCCACTTTTTTGGTAAAAGCTATATGGAAAAAAGCTAAACCCAAAAACAAAAAAAAAAACAAAAAAAAAAATTTACTTCTACTAGGTTTCTACTAAAATGGGTTTTCCTAATAAGGTTTTAGTGAGACACAATATTTGTTTATGAAAATCCAAAGGGCAGTGTTATAAACAATATGAGTGTGGATGTTCATAACTCCATGCATATGTTTTTGTCCTAATGAGCTTTTCCTATAAAGGTTTTAATGCGACACAATATTTGTTTGTAAACATTTAAGGGGAAGTGTTATAAATATTATGTGTATGGATGTTCATAACTCTATGCATATGATTCCATCTCACGGTAATTGACATTACACTCTATAACTCCCAAATTGAAGATGATTTAATATATATTCCCTATAACCTCCAAATGCACTATTATGTTTCTTAATTCCCTTCTTTATATGCTTGTAACTCTTATGTAGTCTTCAATGTATAAATGGAGGTCATATATAAGGCTTTTGCACACCAATGAAATATAGTGAATGAGATAGGGTCATTCTCTTGTCCCCCATTATCTTGTCTTGCTATTTTTTCTCTTTTTCAACTACGGTCTAGACTCCTTATATATATATATATATATATATATATATATATATATATATATATATATATATATATATATATATATATATATATATATATATATATATATATATCTTAAAATTAAAATACACGTTACATAAATCTCCATATCTCATTTTTCATCAACACAACCGTCAGTTAACCATTACTATATTTTATTCTTATTTTTTTTAACTAAAATATCCCTCTTTAACAAAAGAAGTATTTAACCATTTATATTTACCAAACATGCAACTAAAAAAAGTAATTCTAGTATATCTATTTTAAAATTTGTAACGTTATAAAAAATTTTACTTTTATTATATTTTAAAATTTTAAATTTTCAATAATTTGTCACATTTATTGAAACTTATTGATTTATTTATTTTTCAAATGGTTTAAAACATGTTATATATGCATATTTTTATTCGTCATATAGTATAAAATTAATAGTTTAAATAATAAATATTTACAAAATAAAGTGTCAAACTAATGTCTAAATATCTAAAACTAAACCAACTTAAATTGTTGCGCCTTATAACCTTGTGTCCTCTCGTCTCAAAATTAAATAAATCAAAGAAACCAAAAGATCCAGTGGATAAAATGTATCGCTCATCGGCATCAAATAATAAACCATAATTATGGACTCACAATATAATTATTAGTTGTCTGTAAAAAGCATAAATAACAATTAACAAAAAAATATAAATTACCTTATACATAAAACCATACAACTATATTAAAATGCTAAATATAAATATTAGTTTGGAAAAAAAAAAACTTTTGTAAGGACGCATGAACAGGCGCCTAATTCACTAGCTACTATAGTGATCAAAAATCAAAATGCTAAAAATACTGGTTGTTAATTGTTATCCTTGAAAAAAATTGGAAATCGATTTTAATTGTCCTTCTACCAATTCATAAGTATTAGTTTTTCCATAATAATTTCCTAATTTAGACTTGTCTATTGAAAAATGATATATAAGCGCGTAAAGATATTGATAAATTCTGTAACATGTTCATGTAATCCATAGAGCATTAAAATAAGTGTAAATAAATAGTAGCTAAATAAAAATAAACAAATATAATTGTCAAAATGGTTACATCTTACATCAAATTGGAAAAAGTAATATGCATGCTTAAATGGGTTGGTCCTCTACCCTAGCAGGCTAATCCATGACAGGCTTGAGTGTAACACCCCACTAGTATATCGACATTGATCAGAGCACAACTTAGTAGGCCTTATCAGAGTAATAATACCCAGTTCGGTAGGCAAAACAGAAATAACAAAAATATACTATTATAAAATACTTGATTACATTATACTAGAATTCCCACAAGGTCTATACTTAATGTTTAAAGGTTCTAAATGCAACTACAGATATATGACTTAACTACTTGGCCTAGTCCATAATCTTCATATACGACTTAACTACTTGGCCTAGTCCATAATCTTCATTCGCCAAAATTCGCCGCCATGCCTTGGGAGCCAAGTCCAATGTACTGTATATATCAAAAGTAATAATAGAGGCTGGAATCCCGAAGAATCCTAGGTTAACAGTTAATCTCACATAATATGCATACATCATAGTTAGTATGCAACCAACAAACAATTCATACAACGTTCAAAGATCATAGAACATGTGCAGCATGAACTCATATCAATTGACTGCAAATTGGGTTCGCAACCCTAGGACCACTAGTCCCCTAGGCCCTACCCCTAACACATAGTCATTACACAGATCACAGTCATAGTTCATACAAGCATAGAAGTCATACATGGTATGTGAGAGAAGAGTTACCACCTGGACGCTTTACCAATTCCCAATCTGGCTCCTAATCCTTTCGTTGTCCTCGAAATTTGTTGGCTCTTATAAACATATATTCATAGACAACAGGTTATAATTTATCCAAACCCTTCATATCACAAAATACTATGGTTGGTTATTTTCACTATCTGTTGTCCTTACATTTCTTATTTTCATACAAAGAGCCTATACTGTCAGATTTTTCACTTATCTTTGAAAAATCATAAAAAAATATAAAAAAAATCCAATTGGGTTCCCAAGGCCAAACGACCCTTGATTAGTCCAGATTCAGGGAAAAATAATTTCCTTAGCCAAATGGACGCACAATATCCCAGAAACCCTCAAACATCCAAATTATCCAGAATTCATTCCAGTTCCAATGCCTCAACGTTAACAATTCATATCTACCAATATGCATATCTATTTGGCCCATATTATATATCAAATTAAATATTAGGATGTCTACTACAATCATGCAAAGTTTCAGGGCCATTGGATAACATTTATTTAGTCAAACACATGAAACAAGTTGACTACCTCTAGAAAACGAATCTGGGAGCTCAACAACTTTAACTTTAATCTTTGGGTTTTTAATCCAACCCTTCTAAAATCATGTTCAAAGCCTGTTCCCACACAATTTTGTGTGTAGAATCCATTTCTAATCTCAAAATTAACAAACTCTAATCCTTTCCCATAGGAATTGATTCTAGCCGAAACTTAGGGTTTCTTGGCCAAAATTCAGTTTTCTCTACCGATGCTTTCGGGATCGGATTCACACCTTTATCCCATACGATTTTTCATTCTAAACTCATTGGAAGAATTAAAACTAACAAAATCACACTCCTTCATGCCCAAATAGTGCTTGAATGAAATCAGGGCAATCGCAATAACTCAAGAAAATCTCAAACCAATCGATTCAAAATAAAGCACACGCTCACCTTATCGCAATATATTCTGCGAACGATTTGGAATTCCAGAAGCACCTCAACCATGAAGACAAAGCCAAACACCTTTGATCAAGAATCTGAAATCGTAGAAATGTTGCTCTCGTCGAGAGGAACAACGTTAGAGAGGACCTCAGGAGCTAGAAACGCCAGATCGGAGGTGAAATCGGTGCCAGACACTTTCTCTTTCTTCTTGATCTTTCTTCCTCTTCTCCTTCTCTCTCTATTTCATTTCTCTTTCTCTCTCTCCCATCTCTTTTCCATGCGTTGGCCGAAATGTCCTAAGGACAAATGAGGGGAAGAAATAAATATAACAGGTGTGTGGTCCAGTGCATGCCACGTGTCACTAACCAACAGGTTAGGGAGAAAGCTTGCCGAATAATCCAAAGGGAGAGGTGAGGTGGCATCATACTAAAGGAAGGAAGGAGGTGAGGTGGTGCCCTTCCTGACTCCTAGGTCCAGTGTTCAGAAAAGTCAACTACATGTTAGGACCGAAAATCAATGGATTTCCCAAACTCAAGCGCTACATGGCGTGTTCTAGTGCTGCCAACACAAAAGTGCTTCCATACTTTGTAATCATGAAAGGACACGTGTCACCTTTCTATTAGACCAACACAAAAGTAGTTTTATGCTTTGTCATGATGAGATGACACGTGTCATATTCCTATTGCGCCAACACAAAAGTGTGTTATGATAAGACGACACGTGTCATATTCCGATTATGCCAATGCAAAAGTTGTGTTATCATTAGTCATCATGATTTACTTTATTAAAGCTACTTTAATAAATCTACTTTATCAGTGCTTACTTAAGACTTTGCTCGGGTTTTGGTTGGGTTTTACTCGGGATTGCGACACACATACCTAGACCCGACAAAATGTCAACAAGTTAGATTCTGTATGTGGGCCCACTTAGCACCACAAACCAGCGTCATGTTCTAAAAACGTAGGGTACATATATGCATCCTGAGAATGCCATGTGCACACCTATACCGGTACATTTTTGCTCAACTAATCGTCATATATCTTAGGACATAATTGGATTATATCTTTCTATCAACCCAATGGCACCATATAGATGTCTTGTGCCCTTTTGCAACAATACTTTAATTCTACGACCTACACATACTAGGTCCACTACCCAATATGGCCGAATCATATAGCCCCCGAGAGCTATTCTATCTCTCGACATTCTTGGAACTCTTCCTAAACTGGACTTAATCGTCTACCTAAATATGTGATTTCACAATAAAACAAGCTATCAAATGCTATATTATTTTTGTTAATCTCATTATTGTTGTTGTCAACATAATTTTAAAATTCAAGTGATATTTTTCTGTCATTTTCCATTGATCTTTCTTTGTATTTCGTTCTTTAATCAAGGATTTATCTTTCTATCCATTATTCCATTTACTCGCTTTCTCTCTCTTTAGAGAGTATTCACGCTTTCACTCTCTAGATTCAAGTGATTCAACTACTGTGCAATTATCTGGTAAAAAATACTACTGTGCAATTATCTTTACCATTTGTATAAAAATTTGAGATGCCCAATTTACCTCTTAGATAACTACCCAACTAACCGCTGACACACTATTATGTTTTAGTTAATAGTCGGAAAAAATAACATAAAAATACTATTTAAATTACAAAAATTCCAAGATGTCTACTAAATAAACAAAAGAACAAATAGGTGATCTAATTGGAATATACTAGTATGATTTTGAAGTTTTGGTGTTGATAACTTGAGTATAGTTAATGATAACTTAAGAATAACAATTAGCAACTTGGGTATACCCCAGTGTTATTAAACCTGGATCGGCCCGGCCGGTTCGGCCCGGAAACCGTCGAACTAGTTGGTAAACAGTCTAATCTGGGCATTAACCTTGTTTAGTTTTTTCATTAAAAAAAATCATTTTTTTAAATTTTCTTTATAATTTCATATTAATAACCCTAAATCTTAACTTTCTCACCGGTTTGGCCCCGAGTTAGCTCCGGTCTAATCCATTGACCCTTGACCAGTACCCCGACCAGTTCAGTGACGGGTCCGAGTTTAATAACTTTGGTATACACAATGACAACTTGAGGAGCTTAACTTAAGTTATCAATCCACTAGTGCAAAAAAGGGATTTAAGACCGCCTCATTTAGAGCGGATCATCGACGCCCCGCTCTTAAAGGTGTGACCGGTGGCAGTTTTGTAAATAAAAAGAACTTCTTATACGCTAAAGTGCTTTAAGATTGCCACATTAAGACCGGACTAAATAAGGACCGCTCCTAAAAATATGACCGTGGCAGATTTTTAAATATAAAGATCTTCTTACACTGGATCATTTTTTCATAGATCTTATCCGCACTGTTAAAATAACAACCTAGGTCTTAAAAATGTTATTAAAAAATTGAAATATCAATTACTTTTGGAGAAATCTCATACAAACGGACTTATATTTTCTACACTCCAAAATTAATACGGAAAAATTAAAATATAAATGTATTAAAGTTTTAAGACCGAACATATATAAAAGACGGTCTTAAAAGTTAGACTTTAAGACCGGACTTAAAAGTTGTCCGGTACTAAAGTTTAAATAAAAATTAATAAATGTTAAGACCATAGTTAGAATGACCGGTCTTAAAAGTTAGACTTTTAAGACCGGACATAAAATTTGGCGGTACTAAAGTTTGAATAAAAAATTAATTAATTTTAAGACCAGACATATAGAGAGATCGGTCTTAAAGGTTATCTTTTAAGACCGTATATGTGTATTTGTCCGGTCTTAAAAATGAAGCGCCAAACGTTAACTTCGCACGGAAGCTTTTGTCACTCTCACACTCTCACTGAAGAACCCCTGTTCCCCTCTTCATCTCACATTGAGCCTCCTCAGCGCCGTGCACACCGTGGTAGAAGCGGCACACGAATGATGGAAGTATCCCTTAGTCGGAATTCTGGGACGAAGCTCGAGATTCTTTTTGATGAAAATTTTCAACCTTTCGGTCCTAATAAAAGCACATATACTAGTTTTATCGGCGCTCTAGTACGCAGTAAGGTTAGCATTTTGACTGATGAGTGGAAAAATGTGGACCAAAAAACAATAAAGGATCCTATGTGGGACACTATCCGGCTTACATTCACCGTCCCTGAGTCTGAGAAGTTGAAAGCCTCAACATTGTCTTATTGTGCTGAGCGGTTCAGCTGTTAGTTAGTAAGTATGTTAACTGTGTAATGGTTTCGGTGCAAGTAGTTAGTTAGTTATTCTAATATGTTTAGGAACCATTTATGATGAATGAATGAATTGACTGAGTTGGCAGCATTTTTGCAACTCCCTTTCCTTTGGTTTTCCCAATTTCTTCTACAATGCTACATCTTCCTTAAGTAAAATGTTGAAACTTGATGAAGTGAATTTGACTAATGTTTGACGTTCATATCAAGCAGAAGTTCTCTAATTTCGTTAGTGACATGGCTGGAATTCATAATTGATATATAGTTGTTTTCAATCCCGATTCACGTAAAATAAGGGAAAAATATCGGGAGATTGGGAGAAAGAATGATTGCCCACACAAGGCTTCTCGCGACGGATATGAAAAGGCCGAAAAGATTTGATGGCGGCCAAACGGAAGAGATTGGAAGATGAAGCTGAATCCAATCCTTCTACGGTAGTTGACCACCACCATCTCCAATACGTCGCGAGGAGTCGTGGTTGTATATTCGGCAAAAGCCAAGCGGCGCCTACACAAGTGAAAAACTCGTGTAGTTCTTGAACGAATTGTAAGTATCGATATTGTTATTTTTTACTTACTAAACATGTTTCATCACTAAGCTTCTCGTTATCGTATCTTACGGGAAGATCTTAAAAAGAAAGAGGCAGAGGGATCTTTGCGTCGGACGGAGGAATGATGTTCTGACCGCTGCGACCGGAAAACCAGATCACTCGGGGCGTGTAAGGGCGATTGGAGGACGGGTAGGCCTAAAGCAATACTTTGGTAAATCCAAACGCCACAGACAAAGTATGGTTACCCGGGAGGAGATGGATCAGACGCTTGCCAAATTAAGTGAGGAATCAGCGGCGAAAGATGCTGCATTGAGGATGTTTCAATCTGAGATGAGCAAGATGAAGGAGGAGATGGAGAAAATGAAGTCCCTCCTGAGCTCTCGGCCAGAGACCAGTGTGGATCCCTTGACACCTTCAGCTGCACCTATGCAGCAACAGAGCACTAGAGGGAGCTGCATTGTTGGACAGTCAGAGCAACCTTGTCATCTGTCTGTGGAGGATCGTGATGGTCATAGACAATTGGTTGCTAAAGGGACTGTCCACAACTTGGGATCAATCGTACACCACGAACAAATGGGCGATGATGAAGTCGAGTGTCGGTTGAAGAGGTGATCTTTGATGCACTGTCCCTCTCCCAACTGATGAGCTGAAGCTTGTGAGTGATGTCAAGGGAACCTTCATCTCTTGGCCAGTGAAGCTTGTAGATGTCTCTACTCCTCCTCAAGCTCCACCCCTCATCAAGCTTCACCCCCTCCTCAATCTCCATCCCCTCCTCAAGCTCCACCCCTCCTCAAGTTCCATCCCCTACTGCTAACTTGACGGCCAAGGAAAAAATAAAAGATTTGGTAGCCAAAAAATGGTTTAAAGATAAATCGTGGCCTGTCGATGAAGTAGTAGGCATCCCAAATCCTGAACCGATTTACTTTGATAATGAAGATGTAGAGACCATGCTGCTTCTCGGAAAGCGGGTTACTAGTCCATGTGTTCAAATATTTATGAAGTAAGTATCTTCTTCCTTGATTACATAATTTAAATGCACCGTTTAGACACACATACATATATAGTTGGTCGTCATGAACATGGAGTCGCATTATGTTATCTTCTTATGCTCCATTCACTTGGATCCATCGCTTGTGTTGAAGCAGATCATCAACGAGTAAGAATGTCATTTTGATTGTATTGTCTGAAATCTTTGTTGTGAATTTTCAGTGAACATTACTGATAAATTTGTGATTTTGATGATAGTGGCATGAAGACCTTCCAAGTTGATGTAAAAAAAAAAGCGTGGGGTTCAAATCACAAATCCTAAATGGCACATAATTGAGGTTAATACATATTTGGACATGGCATAATTGCCTTCTGAAGTTGGTCAGTAAGCTATATATACTCTTATATATACTTATTGTTATTTTTAGACCCGTCGGCAACCGGAAGAATCGAACTTATGTGGCCCGTACGTCATGAAACACATATATGATATTGTGACGGAGGGAAAGACTAAACTCACTTTAAAGGTAAAATGTTATGGTGAATTCGATCATCGATGGCTTAATGTTACATATGAAATATGCACGTAATAATATGTTATTTCGTTTCGTCTTTGATGTTACTGAGGTTTTCCGTAAAAAGCCATTTTCGATGATGAAGTGGAGCACATACGCGATGTGTTTTGTAAATATCTGTATAAACCGGTCTTAGAAAATCAAAGTCGACAATAATTAATGTCCTAAATTAATTCATTTGTAAATAATATATGTTGTAGCAACAATAGCCTTCAAGACATACATTTGTTTATTTTTTCGACTAGCTAATTCATTCTTTTGTAAATATAACGCAATGCAATTCAATAATAAATTTGTTTATTTTTTCGAACAATTTGTGTGTGTCCATTTTGGGTTTCTGAATGAATGGATTGGTGGATAAAGCTATTTAGTGCTTGAAATTTGAGGTACAGGCGGATGTTGAAAATGAGCCATAAGAGGCTGAAAAGTATTCGTGACTTTTAGGACCGTATATTTGTTAAAATTACGGTCCTAAAGGTCTTCGTCCATTTTAAGACCGTATATTTAACAAATATCCGGTCCTAAAAGTCTTCGTCTAATTCTAAAAATATGGGTAGAGACTTTTAGGACCGTATATTTGTTAAAAGTACGGTCCTAAAAGTCTTCGTCCATTTTAAGACCGTATATTTAACATATATCCGGTCCTAAATGTCTTCGTCTAATTCTAAAAATATGGGTTGAGACTTTTAGGACCGTATATATGTCAAGTATCCGGTCCTAAAAGTCTAGAAAATATATGGCTAAAATATTAGGACCGTATATTTGTTAGTTGTCCGCTCCTAAAAGTCTTCGTTTTATTTAATAGATTTCCGAAACCTTTAGGACCGTATATTTGGTAGTTGTCCGCTCCTAACTTTAAATTTTAAAATAAGGCTTAATTTTTAGGACCGGGGATTTATTATACGTCCGGTCCTAATATTCTTCATTTAAATAGAGTTGGTGACTCGATTTTCAGACATATGGTTAGGGTTCAAGGCAACCATGTTTCTAGCGTTCTTCTCAAGTTTTGTGCTTCGTTGTCCTCGTTTCTACTTTTCTGGATGTGAAGAACGTCATCGGTGTCCCTTTTCTTTTTGTCGGAAAAAGAAAGAAGATAACGAAACGGACACTGAAAATTTTCATCACATCCGGAAAAGTAAAGGGGAAGACAACGATGGTCCAAACTTGAGAAGAGTCGTCACTCTGTTTGTTTTTATTCGAAAAAGGTAAATAATTTTTGTTTGTTTTGTTTTGTATGGTCGCAATCTGTTAACTTTATTCTCGCAAATTTTTAAGATTGTTCACCACGAAGAGGACAATGTTTTGTTTGTTCTTGTTGTCGGAGAAAAAAGAACATAAAGTTAAAGACAAACAAGGAAGGCGATTGGGAAATAAAAATTTTATTTAATAATATTTTTTTTCTGCTGCCTTGTGAGGCAGCAGTACCAAAAAAAAAACTTAAATATTCTAATCCTCCCCATCGTTGTCGGAGGGGAGGGAAGGGTCGTAGAAGTCGTCATCAGAGGTATGGTACTCAACGTCATTGGCGTCGAGTACCGCTTTCAGCTTGTTGTTGACGGCGTGATAGACCTGAAACAGTTTGCCCAAGCTTCGGTCTATATGATCGACGCGGCTATCAGTGCTCCAAAGATCGCCGAAGTTCGGTTTCGGAGGCAACGGAGGAGGATATGGAGGTGCCTCAGGATTTCACCCAGAAGGAGGACATCGTCGTGATGGAGAAGCCATTACGGTGGAGGTTCTAGGAGGAGATGGAGATGAATGTGAAGAAAGTAACAACGGGTTTAAATAGAGACCCCATCCTGAAGAATGTGAAACGCCGGAAACATTAACGAGGAGACGCATATTTGCTCAGAATATGAGGAGACGCCTAGTTGGGAAGTTTATGTGGAAGCCGAAGAGACTCGAATCATTCATTTCAACATGGGGAAGGGACTCTTTGAAAAGAATGAACTTTTAATACCGGATATCGTGTAAGATCCGTTCTTAAAAGTAATATTTTTAACCAAAAATTCTTACTTGAAAAAATAAATTGAAATATATAATAATAAATGAGTTTTAGAACCGGATACAAAGTAAAATATCGGTCTTATGATTTTTAGGACCGGATATATGATAAAAGGACGGTCTTAAAAGTAATTGAATTAAAAATTTGTTTTAGGACCGGATACAAGATAAAAGTTCGGTCTTAAAAGTTTGTTAAAAGTAAATGACTATTAGGACCGGATATTTTGAACAAATACGCTCTTAAAGTAGAAACATTAAATTCATTATATTGAAAAATCCATCATCGATGTTTATCTCTCCTGCTATCTGTCCTTATATACTCCACACACTACCTCTTGTTCTGTTAACTCCTCACTTCATAGCTCTCGCCCCAACTTCTCAAATCATCAAACCATGGTTAGATACAAGCAAACTGCTCGTAGGGGTGCGTACACGCCTCAAGCTCGTGCCATGACTAGATCATTATATGGTGCGCTCCTCCAAATGACAAGCTAAGGCCGTATTGTTTCCGAAGACTCTCGGTCAATGGACCCATTGTTATTTCTTCGGATGATGAAGAGATTGCTCATGCCGCACCCCCTCGATCCTTCTCGCCGATCCCGTCCTTGCCGAGTCCATCCCTCATCTTGAAGCGGCCATGCAGATGTTCGTAATCCCCTCTCCAACCTCGTTGGCCCCAGCGCGCCTACCTCGACCCCTCTCCACTCTCCCGTAATGATCCATTCATATTGTGGGTGGAGAGAATAAGACAACAACTTGCCGATCTCCCATGGAAATTAATGCTCTTCACGCCGAAATCGCCGAGGTTGTTCATCGATTCTTGTGGATGATATTATTCAGCTTGTTTTTCTTTTGTTTTTGTTGTTGTTGTGTATATATTCGAAGTAATGTAAGAAACATTAAGAACACTATGATTTTTTTGGTCGTTCTCCAAGAATTCATTAAGATATTCTCCAATTTTCCTTAATTTTTGTCCTAAAAATATCCTTTATTTTATTTATTTAATATTGCTATCACCAAGGCCATTAAGACCGGACATTTTATAAGTAACGGATCTAAAGAGTATTTGAATTTTAGGACCGGATGTTTTGTAAACCTCCGGCCTTAAAACTTAAAAGACTAATAAAATTTTAGGACCGGATACTTTTAAAACTCCGGTCTTAAAATGTTAGTTGTATCTTTAGGACCGGACATTTAATTAATAACCGGTATTAATAAAATCCAAAAAGCTAAATAAGGTATCTTTGTCGCGGGAAAAATTAAATTTCCCTCTCTCGCTCTCTTGTCTTGCCCAAAGTGAATACTCGTGTTCCGACTCGAAATTTCCTCTCGCCTTCGTCGCCGCTTCGCGTACCTCTCTCGACAATCACTCTCTGGTTCCTTAGCTAAACGTCTATAGACGAAGCCGTAAGAGATCTTTCGGTTAAAACTTTATTATTTTCCAAACTTATCGTTCTTTGTTTTTCATGGGTTTAACGAAATCGGTGTAATGTTGTTATGGGTATTCTCTCGTTGTTAATGAATATTGTTTTTTGAAGATTATATTTGCACTTTAGACTTACCCAACCTGTCCAACAAGTGTTTTTAGGTTACTCTTGCTATCTTGTCTCGCAACTTCAACGTTCGTGAGCGGAGAAGTAAGACGACTCACTAACGCATTTGAATTTATATGCTACAGGTTAGTCCACAAGACCTTCATCCCCTGCATTTAATTTCCTCGTCTTGCATTTACTTTGGTTCTTGGATTCACTGTGATGCATTTATGACCAAAAGTGATTCTTAATTTGTTATGCATTTAATGGGCAAGTTCCCCCGTAAAAGTGATTCTTTGAGACAATATTTGCTTTTGGAGTTGGCTTATTTTATATGCAAGTTTCAATTTTTTCGGATTATGTATGATCAATGATTTTCGTCTATAATATATAGGAATTCTACTATGGATCACGGTTGGATAGATGCTTTACGAACGAGTGTTGAATATCAGAATGGGGTTAGGGAATTTATAGTCAGAATTGCTTGAGGCTTTGAAGGACATGCTTCCGAATGATAACGTGTTGCCGCATCGCTACTATGATGCTAAGAAGATACTTTTTCCATTGGGGATGGAGTACAAAAAGATCCATGCATGCCCGAATGATTTCGTATTGTATAGAAAAGAGTTTGAAGAGAAGCAGAGTTGTCTGATATGTGAAACCCCACGGTACAAGTCAGATAAGGGGCCTGCAAAAGTGTTGTGGTATCTTCCAATCATACCAAGGTTCAAGCGGTTGTTTGCGAATGAAAATGATGCAAAGAATCTGAGGTGGCATGCAGATGAGAGGATTTCGGATGGACAGCTTCAACATCCGGCCGATTCTTCTCAATGGAAGAAGATCGATCAATTATTTCCGAACTTCGCGAAGAACCTAGGAACCTCCGGCTTGCCCTTAGCACGGATGGCATGAATCCCTATGGAAGCCTTAGCAGCATACATAGCTCATGGCCTGTACTCCTGATTGTTTACAACTTATCTCCTATGTTATGCATGAAACGAAAGTACATCATGCTGTCTATGTTGATTTCGGGACCAAAACAACCCGAAAATGACATAGATGTTTACCTGGAGCCCTTGATCGAAGACTTGAAGGAATTGTGGGAAGAAGGTGTCGATGTTTTTGACTCTTTCAAGAAGGAGGTCTTTAAAATGAGAGCCATGATATTTTGTACTATAAACGACTTCCCAAAGATATGGGAACTTGTCGTGGTATAGTATAAAAGGCCATAAAACATGTCCGGTTTGTGAAGAAGGCACATGCTACCATCAACTTCAACATGGAAGAAAGACGGTGTATCTTGGACATAGGAGATTTGTTAGACGGGGCCACCCATATCGTCGATTAAAGAAGGTCTTTTTTGGTGGCCAAGAGTATGAAGAAGCTCCGGTGGCATTGACTGGGGAGTAAGTGTATGAAAAGGTTAAAAATATCGGTGTCATCTTCGGTAAGCCCGGAAAGAGTAGAAAAGAAACAAATATATGGAAGAAGAGATCTCGTATTCTTTGATCTTCCCTATTGGCGCAATATTGATGTGAGACACCGTATTGATGTCATGCATGTGGAGAAGAACGTATGTGATAGTATTGTGGGCACGCTTCTCAACATACAAGGTAGTTCAAGGATGGTGTGAAGGCAAGATTGGATTTGCAAGCAATGGGAATACGCGAAGACTTGCATCCAAGGCAATATGGGAAGAGAACTTATTGTCCCCCGGCTTCTCATACTTTGTCTAAGGATGAGAAACGAAGCTTTGTGAGTGTTTACATGGCACAAAAGTTCCCTCGGGGTATTCTTCAAATTTTAAGAGGCTTGTCTCGATGAAGGACTTGAAATTAGTAGCCAAAAGTCTCATGACTGTCATGTCTTGATGCAACAGCTACTCCCAGTAGTTATTCGAGGGATCGCCGAATATGATCTTCGGGTCGTTTTGACTAGACTTTGTTTCTTCTTCAATGAGGTTTGTAGTAAAATTTTCAAGATTGAAAAGTTGGATGAATTGGAGAATGAAGGATATCTTATCTTGTGCCACCTTGAAAAGCTTTTTGTTCCTTCATTTTTGACATCATGGTTCATCTCATTGTTCATCTAGTGAGGAGATAAAGTTGTGCGGCCCTATCCATTTACGGTGGATGTACCCTATTGAAAGATCTATGAAATTCCTAAAAGGGTATGTGAAGAACGCTGCACCGCGGAAGCATCAATTGTTCGAAATATGTTTCAAGAGGCCATGGAATTTTGTCAAAATTATTTGGCCAAAGTAAGACATATTGGGCTTCCAAAACGTCAACATGCTGAAGGGGTTAGACGTGGGGCTTCGGTAAAGAGTGTGGATCGTGATGAATTGTCACAAGTCCACTTATACATCTTGAATAATGTTGATGAAGTTCAAGCCAAGCATATCCGCACATAAAGAGGTAAGGAAAGAAAACCATCGAATGACCGAACAAAGGTTGATTAGGGAGCATAAGTAACTTTTGCAAAATGATTCAAACAAAAGGTCGAGGGATCTGAATGTGTTTCTGACACAATGAAATGGTTAGCACATGGTCCTGAGGTTGATGTCATAAGTTGGAATTCGTTTGTGATCAATGGTTATACATTTTACACGAAGTCCCTAGATGATAGGAGCACAGTCCAGAACAGTGGTGTTATGTTAGAGGCTGAATCTATGCACTTCTCCAATTCGAAAGACAAGAGGCCTAAATTGGCAGTCATGCCATATTATGGGGTTATTGAAGAGATTTGGGAGGTGGACTATGTCAAAATTAGATTTCTCATCTTCAAATGCAAGTGGGTTAATGTCAATAATGGTGTTCATATCGATCGGCTAGGATTTACTTTAGTCGATGTCAATAGTAGAAGTTTTGGAGATGAACCTTTTATTATGGAAGACCATGCGAAACAAGTGTTCTATATCACCGATTAAGAAAATAAAATGTGGTCTGTAGCTCTCCAAGGAAAGAGGGTCATTGATATTGATGAGGAAAGTCATTCAAATTATGGTCTTCCCGATAGTACTCCTTTTCTAGGGGTCTACCGGACATGAACGAAGAAGATGAAGCGGATAATGAACCCGGCATAAGAAATGATCATCAAGAAGGGATATGGGAGGATATCACTTTATAAAAGAGTCAATTCATAAGGTAATTAATATTCATATGCAGAATTCTTAGAAAACTTTAAGGTTTTAACTATTATTATATGTTGTCTATGTTCTTAATTAAACAATGTCATCATTGAATATGAATTTGTTCTTGTTTTGTTTTTGTGGCAGGATCTGATTCAAAGGGGCATGTTATAAAAGAGGATGCATATATGTTACGTTGTTGGGTGGGAATCAGATGAAGGCATGGTGAATAATATATTGGACTACATTTGTATGTTGAATTACGTCTTTGCATGTATTGTAACTCATTGTGATTGTAATTAGTTATATCTTAGCTTATTGTATAAATTACTTTAGTTGTTGTAGACTTAATTAAGAGGCCACATAACTCATGGTGGATAATATTTGTATTCTTTTTCCCAATTCAATTTATTCATGTTCATAGCTTGTAGCTTAAAGTATATCGACTTTTATGTGCTGTTTGGATGGTGGATTTGTGTATATATATTGATCAGAAGAACAGAACAGGGAAAAAATACGGGAAAATTTAGACCGCAAATAAAAAAGACGGTCTTAAATGTTCAAATATTAAGACCGGATGTATACATAACACCGCTCTTAAAGGTGTTAAGCCGCTCTTAAAAGTTGGTCTTTTAAGACCGGTCCATTGAAAAATCCGGTCTTGAAAGTCAGTCTTTTAAGACCGGTAATTAGTCCTCTCGGTCTTAGAGTCGCTATCTTTAGGACCGGATTTATATTTGTCCGGTCTTAATATTTGGATCTTTTAAGAGCGGTCGGTTTTATGTCCGGTCTTAAAGTTTGAGTTTTAGGACCGAACCAAAAATATTTCAGATTTATTTAGTACGACTTTTAAGATCGAAGGTTTAAAATGTCCGGTCTTAAAGAAACTCTTTAAGACCGTGGAAAAGTCCGGTCTTAAAGGTCGATTTTTAATACCACCTGGAACAAGACTGGTCGCTGGTCCGGTCATAATGTACCTGTTTGGTCCGGTCTTAAAAGCCTTTTTTCCACTAGTGATCTCTACATCTAAGTTACTAATTCATATACTCAAATTGTTAACATGAAAACTTTAAAATATCATATTCTTACTAGATTATTTATTTGTCATTTTGCTAGTCTAATAGTCATTTTAAAAATCCAAGTAATTTAAATAGTATTTTTGTTGGGTTTTTTTTTTTTTTCTTGATAGTTGGTGTGTTTTAGTTATTATTCGCTTTTCTGGCTTGCCTTTACCTCTTCTAATATTGAGGGTAGTGAAGTGACTTAATTAACAACCATCTCAAATTTCAAACTGCTACTTTTAGATTGATATGAGATTTCTTCATTTGGGAACTGATTTGTCTTTTTGTAAATTTGAGAAGTATTTATCTGTCTTTTTTCCGATGACTATTAGGTGTTAACCGAATATAATAGTGAACTGTTTATTTTTTGTTTTTTAAAATACGTGAATGAATATTACTATATTTCACATCTGAGAGAAGAAGACACTAAATATCCTCCTCGGATCCGATCCAGTTTTTACTCCCAAGAAAACGAATATCTAGATCCTTGCATGCAATAATATATCATGTGCTTTTTCCCGATGAAAAATCCTATCATATCACAAGAGAGAGATATCAAAACCTTAAGATGAGAAATAATATCTAGATTTAAAATCCAATTTTACTCCAAAAGTTGTTAAAGAAGAGGAAGGTTCTCACAAAATTATTTTTTTAAAGCAAGGTGGCCTCAAAAGTTTTGAAGTTGTAGTAGTTTCACCCTGGCTATTATTTAAATTAAGTTTAACCGTTAATTAACTAAATATATTAAATAGATAGTATTGTCTACATGTCATCCATATCATTTTTAAAATATACCTAATTAACAATTTTGAAGTCGAGTTATAGATTACTCCCTCTGGTCCTTATTATAAGGCACAAACTAACTTTTCTCACAAATTAATAAAAGTATTTAAAGTCAATAAAGTTATCCTAGAATCTAAGTAATTTTCAATATTACACTTACTAATTGCACTAAACTCTAATATTATATTAATTATTACTCTCATCTATTACCTTTATTAATTAGGGGCAAACATGGAAAAAAAATAATCAATGTTCATTATGAACAAGCAAGTTCCTTATAAAAAGGACCAAATAAACTTGTTAGGTGGTGCCTTATAATAAGGACCAGAGGGAGTGTATATTTAGGGAAAAATATTTCTCCAGTCACTGGAGATAGAGTTATCTCCAGTGACCCCAAAACTACGTCGTTTTGAATTAATGAAGGGTGTGTTAGTAATTTTAGGTGAATTAATGAAGGGTGTTTCGGTAAAATTTATATGATTAAAAATAAACAAAATTACAGAAACACCCTTCATTAATCCAAAACGACGTAGTTTTGGGGTCACTGGAGATAACCCTATCTCCAATCAGATCTTCATTGACTGGAGAAATCCTTTACCCATATATTTATTATCAACTATCTATATCTATTACTTAAATAATAAGAGGGATAGATGTTGATAGGTTGATGTGTGACAGGTCACATGTCTACATGTGTGCCACTTGACAGGATCCTTTGGATATATCTAATAACTTCCATACTTTTTTTAGCAATTTGAATAATAATAAAAAAAATTATATGGGTAATTATCTAATTTTTAATATATCTTTATAGTTACGATAACTTCCCAAATATTTTTTAAAATTTTAAATAGGGTTGTTGAACTTTGATATAATTTACTTTGCACCTTTATAGATGTCATCACCAAGGTTATTGAGAGATGAGAATTAAGGCCATAATTAATACAGTATATTTTATAAAATACTAATTAAGGGAGAGATAATAAGAAAATAGTAATATTAATTAAAGGGATAGAGATTGAATTTAGCATACATTGTAAATTAATTTTAGTATGTTATTCATAACTGAATATCTAGATTCTTGTTTGCAATAATTTATTTGGTTTTTTTTTTTTTTTGCCCTTATACACCATTTTCCATTTAAAACTTGCTCTTAAATTAGGTACATAAGATAATATTTTATTTACTTTTATTTTTTATTTAAATATTTTTTTTCCAAATTATATATAGATATTTTTGTACTATATTTTAATTACGTTACTTCCTAAATATGCCCAAATAATATTTGATACTAAATATTACTCTCTCAAGTCATTAATACAAGATATGATTGACTTAAAAAAAATCAAAAAAAGTTAAATAAGTTAGCTAATCATATTATATATAGTATATTATTTAATTATACTACTATATCAATTTATAAGTTAGCTAAAATTAATTTGGTATAAAAAATAAATATAAATATTTTAAAATAATTTATTTAGTTTTTTTTCTATTTATTTTTAAAAAAAATCAATTAGTTCTTATACACTAATGAAGTTGTTCTGCTTTCGCCCTTCCCGCCAAAGTCGAAACCCAGCTTCTCTTTGGAATGCACATTAGGTGTACATATTTATATGTCCAATTATGTACTCATACCTCTAATTATATTGTGTGCCCATACCTCTAATTATGTGCCCAATTATATGCTCATACCTCTATTAGAGGTATGAGCATTTTTTTTTATATATTGTATTTATTTAGATTTAAATTATATGTTATTTTCTGGAATTTTTTTTTCACCCAGTATTTCAAAATTGATTACTTTCCATGATACTGGTGTTACAAATAAATGCAGAATTGGAAGCTAATTAATTTGAGATACTGGGTGAAAAAAAAAATTCAGAAAGTAACATATAATTTAAATCTAAATAAATACAATATATAAAAAGATAAAAAAAAATAAAAATAAAAATTATGGGCACATAATGTGCACCCCTTCTCTTAGTCAGTCCATTTAAACTATTTATATTGGACCCATACCAGCTCACATCTTCAAAATCCTACCATAGTTCAATCTTCGCAATCGCAAAGAAGGTTGGCTATCTGTGAAATTCCGGTCTCCTCTTGTGATTTCGAAGATGTTGTCATTGAAGGCTGTTACTGTGCCGGTGACAGCAACGGCAGCCGAGAGTGCCGAGACCCGTCATTCCGGTGAGCCGAAGAGTTTTGTGGAGGAGATGAAGTCTGCGTCAATGAAATTGCATACGAAGGAGCAGGCTAAGGAGGGAGAGAAGCGCGCCACTCAGCCGGAGGAGCGATCGGTCTCCAAGTGGGAACCCACAGTTGAGGGGTTTTTGAGGTTTCTTGTGGATAGCAAATTGGTTTTTGATACACTGGACAAGATCGTCGATAATGCTGCTTTTCCTGCTTGTGAGTTGCATCTGTGATTTAATTTTGAATGGTTACTGATATTATATATAACTCTCTTGATTTTTTTTCCTAGTGTTATTATATTAATGATCTCTGATCTCTAGTATATATGTTGGCTGGATGTTCTTGTCGTTGATTTGTGAGTTGCATCTATGAGTTAATTTTGAATGGTTGCTGATATATATATATATATATATATATATGGGAAAAGTATTTCTCCAATCCTCGGAGATAGAGTTATCTCCAGTGACCCCAAAACTACGTCGTTTTGAATTAATGAAGGGTGTGTTAGTAATTTTAGGTGAATTAATGAAGGGTGTTTTGGTAAAATTTATATAATTAAAAAATAAATAAAATTACAGAAACACCTTTCATTAATTCAAAACGACGTAGTTTCACTGGAGATAACTCTATCTCCAGTGACGGGAGAAATCCTTTATCCTATATATATATATATATATATATATATATATATATATATATACTATTGCTTCTTTCTATCTGTAACACCAATAGACTAAAAACTAATTAATTTGAGATACTGGGTGTTATGGACCAGTATATTGGGCCCAATGTTATGGGACCCGGTTTTGGATAGGCACCATTTACCTATATGATCTGGACGGTCCAGATTTTATTTTTTTTTCAATTGTTGCTTTTTGAATAAAAAAAATTATTTTTTAAAAAAATGTTAGTTGATAGATTATCTTTATTTTAGATTCTGTACCCATTAAAATAATTTTTTTTTTAAAAATAGAAAGTAAAAAAAATAAGATCTGGACCGTCCAAATCTAATCTGAACTGTCCAGGAGAGAGGAGCTCTCCCTACCTATCCTTTGGATGGGAATCTCATTCCAAAGTTATGCAGCCCAATAAGGATACTTTAAAAACATTTAAGAAAGTAACATATAATTTAAATCTAAATAAATATAATATATAAAAATATAAAAATAAAATTTTTGCGTCCCTCCTTAATAGAGAATAGAGGTATGATCACATAAGGGGCACTTAATTATTGTCCACCGGATGTAGACTCGACAGAGACCCGTGAACAATGTGACCATACCTGATCTCTTTCCCACTCAGCCTATCAAAAACGACTGAGTAACAAACCCTTATATTTGAGACTTGTTTTCCGTTTCATCCTTATAGTTTCCTCTTTTTTAGAACTTATTGCCTTCATTTATGTTAGAAGGAATCGGGCTATACCTGAAGTCCGACTAAGCAACCCGGTAGCCCATGCGAATCCAAATGACATCTAGGACTCATTATGATACATACGGGTTGGGTTTCTCTCATTATCCTTTCTCATTATCCCTCATAATCTCTATATCCACTCCGTCTAATCAATAAAGTACTACTTTTACTTTTTTCTCATTTTCTCAATCAACGGCCCAGATTGAGCCAATGAGAGAAAATGAGAAAGAGGATATGAAGAGAATCTCCTTACGATATATACCGGAAGAGAAGAGAGCGAACCAAGGGCAAGTTACCATATTACTTCTTTAGTCTTATTTATAGGGCATTTTCAACATTTTTCATGCAAACCAAGAAAAATCTTAAATCTCATTAACTCTGTCATAAAATTCAACAACTTTTTAATACTATCCGTATTTAATATACAAAATACAAAATAAAAATAAAGTTAACACAATAATAAATAAAGAGTTAAATTGCAAATTCATCTCAAAACTTTAATAATTACCTTATAAATAGAACCCCAAAAAAATCTTCTCTTTCTCTCCCTCATATAGGACCAGAGGAGTCTTAATTTTAGGAGTCATGTATTCCCATATGGAACTTACTCCCTCATTCCACGTGTGTAACTATTCCCACTTAATCAATTTAAAAAGTGGGTATATTACAAGTCTTTACCCATATTTTTCCTTATTCTCATTGAAGCCTCGTTTGTATTGAGCTTGGACCATGATCCACTAAGGGAAGACTAGGTAAAACCCAGCAATATAAGCTATTTCTGTCTTACTAGTGTTTGCATGACTCATAAGTTGATGTTCCTTGATGTTCATATATGTGAAGTTTCTTGTATATTTTATCTTGTCGGTTCTGGTGGCTGAATGCTGAAATTATTATTTTCATAATGTATGTAGATGCTGAATTCAGGGATACAGGAATGGAAAGGTCTGTGAGCTTGGCAAAAGATCTGGAATGGTTCAGGGAGCAAGGTCATACCATTCCAGAACCTTCTTCACCTGGTCTTACCTATTCACAGTATCTTCTGGAGTTATCAGCGAAGGATCCTCAGGCATTTAGCTGCCACTTCTACAACATATACTTTGGCCATTCGGCTGGTGGTAGGATGATTGGGAAGAAGGTAACGGATCATATGCATCAATATTGTCACTAGAGATTTAATAAAATCTAACCAACTGGCTGGTTTAGAAGTCTCACTTGTAGATTGGCATGTCTTATAATATGATTCAAATGGTTCTTTGGTCCATCACTCCATCTCCTTTAGCATAAACTCCACACATGATTCTGAATATGATAGAACAAGGAAGATTTGAGTAGAAACACGACTGCTTTTATTTGTTATCTCATTTCATTATACTTTGGAGGCCAGTAAGGATAACCGTCTAACTGTCAAATTTACGGTCCTTTATAGAGGTTTGAAGCGAATTTACTATTTGTCATTTGTTTTTCTACCTTCTTACTCTTCTTGACTGACCCAACCTAGCGTGAAAGGCTTGAACTATGAAATTCCCAATACATCTCTGAGTTATTAAGAAGGAATTACTATCCAACATTTTGAATATGTGGCTTCCCATCTGTTTTGGAATTGGGTGAGTATGTGCTGGTTTCCAGCAATAATGGAACTCACGTCAGTGTTGGTTCTTCTGATAACGATGTAGCTTTATGATGTTTTAGGTTTTTATTTCAGTGATTTTATAGTCAATAATACTATTTTGTCCTTCTATACTCAGGAGTCATGGCATTATTCCCCTTAGTTTTTAGTTTTGATCTGCAGGTAGCTGGGAAGATACTTAACAACAAAGTGTTGGAGTTCTATAAATGGGAAGGTCAGCTTTCCCAACTGTTACAGAATGTGAGGGACAAGTTGAATAAAGTTACAGAAGTGAGTTTCTTGTATCTTTAATCCTTACCTGCTTACCCATAAATATTTTATAACAATTGCAAATAGGTTGTTGTTCTATTGCCTGTAGATTTCGATTTTGTGTGGAGTTCACTGTGTCGACAATTAAAAATAAATAAAAAATTTGACACAAAATGGAGTCTTTTGATGCAAAAGCTGATATTTTTGTCTTCTTAAACTGCAAGTTAATAAAAATTGAATCAGATTAGCCCAATTAATGGTTGATTTGGTTTAGTAGGCCCAAAAATTAGCTAGCAAATGAGTCAATCAAGATCGGATGCGGTTGTTCAAAAATCAGTTGAATAGATCAAAATCCATTTTGTTTTTTTAAAAAATCATATTAAACATTTTGAAATTCGAAAGGATCGTCTTTATAACCACTTGTTATCAATATTTTTATCCTTTTTTTAAAAAATAAAAATCCAAAATGATCCTTGGAAAAATTCCTTTTCTATTTTTTTGTTCTTCGTACGTTTGAAATATTATATTAAATTTTTGAAAAAAAAAAAGATCATAATAACATTTTTATAAAATAGTCGAATCCTAATTCTCTCCCTCAAAAATATCTTATTTGTCTTTAAACTTAAATTCTTATATACACTAAAAATCTGGAGGCTGGAATTGAAAGAGGGAAAGTGAGTTCCAATATGTGGGTCCGATACATACACACAACAAAGAATAAAAGAAGCGGAAGGAGATCCTCTCCTTATCCATTTTCTGTCTATCCCTCTCCATCCTCATCCTGACCGACAAAATATTGATCCAAGGGACCAGAATGATTTTTGACAAAACCGCACGCGGTTTTTTCAAAAATCATTCTGGTCCTTTGGATCAAGATTTTGACGGTCAGGATGAGGATGGAGAGGGATGGGCAGAAAAATGGGGGGGAGAGAAACCGGACTCTAAAAGAAGCCTGGGGAGAAAATCAGAAAATAACCCGTTTGGATCAAAGAAAAGGTGGGAATGGAAAGGAATTGAAATGAAAAGAATGGAATGGAATGAAAAATATTTTGCGCCTTTGGTTCGCACTGGAATGGAAAAGAAAATAGGTTGATAGGAAAATTGTTGTTTGATTGAAAAAAAATAAGGGAGGAAAATAAGACAAAATACTATTTTACTCTTTAAAAAATATTATTTAAAATAATGCCACACATTCGCAAGACAGTGATGCTGTCAGCACACTTGCAAACTTGGAGTGTACATGATGCACACTCAAGTGTGCACTCTTTCGTTCTCATTCCTCCCGTAACCACACCCAGAACTAGTAGAGAAAGAGAGAGAGAGAACGTGAAAGTGAGAAAGAGAGAGACGAGAGTGAAAACTGTGAAAGGAAACGGAGAGAAAGAGGGGTTCAATAATGATTCTTGCTGCTCTGTTTTAAGACTCACAAAACAGAGGTAAGTCAAAGCTTTCCTTTCCTTCTAGTTTCCAACCTTTCCCAACACAAGCTTATGAGTATCAAACCATAGGAAAAAAAACAGGAGAGTTCTTTGTTTTGTAAACCTTGGCTTCTCTTCCTCCTCGCTCTCTTCCTCTTCTTTCGTGATTCTCTTTCATTTCTGTCATTTTCGGTTTCTTCTTCTCCTTCCACAATATTTTCCGACATCACTCCCTTCCTCTCCCGGCGTCACAACTCCTCCTCTCCTCGACATCACTTTTTTCTCTCTCTTCTTTTCCGTCGTCACTCTCTGTTCGTAAAGTTTCTGCAAAAGGGGCTATACACTTCAATTTATCTTATAAGTACTCCCTCCACTCTTCTTCTTTCTCCTTCGAAAAATCTCATCCTCGATCGGAAAAATTTATGGTAGGCGTTTTGATCACTGTTGCTGTTGGTGCCTTCTTCCTCCTTCCATTTTCCGATCTCACTCTCTTCTCTCTCATCCTCTCCTCGTCTTCTCTCTCTATCATGTGAGGGCAAATTGGACTTTAGTCCATTTTCAAGGGCGTCGGAAAATGGCTTCCCACCATTTTTGGTGGGAACTGATTTTCCTCTATATATTTGAGGGAAAATACGCCGCCGCCGGAAAAGATTTTCCTGAGAAAATGCAAACCAAACACCCTTAGCCACCAGAAAATGTTCATTTTCCTTTTCCTTCCCCCAATTTTCCGCGATCTAAACGGGGCCTAATACACACACAGAGTCGGTTTGTTAGTAGAGATATGAGTTGGGATTAAGACACACGGAACCCCAACCGAAACTGAGAGAAGAGAGGGCAAGGATATTTAATTATTAGACAACAACCTACAGTTGACAAGACAAGCAACAGTATTCAAGAAAAGAAAGAGAAAAGGCAATGAAAAATGGAGCTGAAAAGACACTGGGCAGAAGATCAAAATGAAGACGAAGTGCACTTGTGCGACTGCGAGAGAGTGGAGCGGCGCGACGACTGAGAGTGAAGAAAAATGAAGACAAGATAAAAGTTGAGAGACTAGTGATGCGGTGCTGGGGATCTTAAGGGGTGAGGAAATAAGATGAGAGAATTAGGGTTTGATCCTTTTATAAAAATATTATTATTATCTTTTTCTTAAAAAAATGATATTTATTTATTCTTTTTCTACTATCTCTTTCTTTTTATTTATTTAAATATAGATTAGATTATTTCATGAAAATATTTCTCCTATATATTTTCTTTCCCTTATTATTTTTATCTATCATTTATTATTATTAATTAATCAAATTTAATAAATTATTATTATTTAAAAAATGATATTTATTTATTCTTTGTCTACCATCTCTTTCTTTTTATTTATATATAGATTAGATTATTTTATGAAAATATTTCTCCTACATATTTTCTGTTTCTTATTATTCTTATCTATCGTTGTTAATAAATCAAATTTAATAAATTATTATTTTTTCATATTAATATATTTATCATTATTATTATTACTACTTTACCACGTAAACCACAACTGAAACTCTAAATCCCAAAAATTAAGGATGTTACACACCCTATTGATTCAATCATATTATGATTAATAAACTGTGAACTAGTTTAACTTTTAGCCAAGTTAATGTCTATGATTACTGTGACATATATGTTGCTCAATATGATTTTTGTCAGGGATGGACCAGAGAAGAAAAGAATCATTGTTTGGAAGAAACAGAGAAATCATTCAAGCTTTCACGCGAAGTTATGCGTCTGATCTTAGTGTGATGATACTCCCTTCAGTCCTAATTATAGGATAACATTTGGAAGTTGGTTTTGGTCCTAATTCTAGGACAAAATTTTAATTTTTATCAATTTTTTCCTAAAATGCCTCTATTTTATTCTCTCAAGAGTGTTTGTTTTTTGGTGAATATATGTATGTAGGTGCGTAAAATATTTCAATCAGTGAAACTTTTAAATTGTTGGATGTTAATTTATTTATCGATCAGCTGATGTTAATTATACACACACACACAGATATATGTATGTCTATGTATTTGTGTGTGTGTATACATACATGTATCTATCTATGTGTGCAGGGGCGGATCCAGAAAATTACAGAAGAGGGGCACAATTAGCCCGAATTTTTTTTTAAGGAAAGTTTTAAATGCATGAAAAAAAATAAAAGAATATAAACAAGAAAAGAAAAGAATATCAAAAAAATATTCATGAAATCAAGTGAATACTGATGATGTAATAAAAGAGGTAATTATTTTACAAACCTGTCATTTAGAAAAGCAAGACTAAGTACTATTAGAAATGAAGCTACATAAATTACAATGAAGGGTGAGCACTCAATAAGTTCAAGTACATATATTTTAATAACAAAAATATATTATAATAAAAATAATTACAATGTCAAGCCTTATTTTTTGGAATTTCATCATAATTGTCTTATTATCAATGCTATCAAATACATCTTTTTCAATATAAGGCACTAAACAATCATTCAACCATTCATCCTCATCCGATTACGAAGTGCAGTCTTGATGTATTAAGAGTGGACACTTAATTTAATGGTGGACAATCATTCAAACATATATTAAATTTTTTAAAAAAAATCTCCAAATCCAAGGGGGGCACTTGCCCCCCTTGTCTAATAGATGAATCCGCCTATGTGTGTGTATGTAAGTGTGTCAGTGTGTGTGTTTATATGTGTGTCAATATATGTGTGTGTTAGTGTGTGTCTATATATGCGTGTGTATATGTTTAGATGTGTGTGTATACATGTATATACACATATATATGTAAATATAGCAAGACTATTATTTCAATTAGAAAGCGTGTGAAAAAGAAAATTCTATGTCAGATAAGTATATGATAGGGGTTGTTGATTCATTTTTACTTATGTTACTTTAAATTTATATAGGACATTTTAGGAAAATAAGTAAAATTAACTAATTTAACTTATCTCCTTAATCTCCCCAAAATCAGTTAAATATGTTCTATAATTAGGAGCGGAGGGAGTAAATTTTATTTTACTATTTTCTATTTGTGTAATTATTGTGCAAGTAATGGCAAAAGATTAGAACATTATCTGACCTGCGTGCATATTATATTATTTTCAACTCATTAAGTTGCCAATTATTTGTAATTATGCACCTTGACAGCTCTTTCATGAATATGTAAACATTATTTTTTAATTTTTTAATTACACAAGCCAAAATTACAAATAGCGATATGGGAAGATAAAGAAATACTACCCGACCTTTTACTATATAAGACTCAATTAATTAGTTTTATAAAATTTAAAAAGTTAAATAAATTATTTAATTATAGTATATGTTATATGACATCTCTGGAATTTTTATGTGTATCTTTAGATTATATATCAATTTATAAGTCTAGTGAACTAGTATGAAGAAAAATAATCATATACTTAATGTAATTTATTTAACTTCTTTAATTTTTTAAATTAGTTAAATTTCTTTTTTCCAGAAAGAAGTACTCCCTCTAGTATAACTTTTTTTAAATAAAAGAATCAATATAATATTATAGTAAGTCCAAAAAACATAAAAGGCTTAAGCGCAAATAAAACGAAACTCTAATCCTAAAGCACACAAGAAAAACAATATATATAAACATCATGCAGCCAAACCTAGGCGCGAAAACAAGAAACCGAACGCAAGAAACAAACAAACAAACAAAGGCAAATAGGAAACCAATGAGCCACCACTGCGTGAATGAAGAAAAACAAAAATCGAATGAACATACAAAAATAGGTAAAGAAAATTCGTAAAACACGACCGAAATAAGAGATGGGGTTCATTGAACCATCAATCAGTCTCTTCAAATTTAGTAACATAAAATATATCCTCTAAGCAGTTTTCAAAGCAACTAACATCCATTGACTACATACTGAAGAGCACGAATACCGGCAACACATCCACCCAATCAAGATCAGCAAGGAGAATCCTTGAAACTTGAGATTCACGGTCATGCTTGCCATCTTCCATCCATGGCATAGAAGCATTCAAACTAATTGGCACCGTCCCTAAATCCTCCATCATCATCGTCGCCGCCTCCGCATAGATCCATCCCCACCACACCACACCTCATCAAAAAGAAACCCTAATCCCCCACAAAACACACATACACCCACACCAGGCACACCCTCCCCAGCTTGTGCCAGGAGAGAGGTGTCAAAAATATAGTCGACAAAAGCACCGAAGATCTTCCACCAACAAAGAGGGAAATAACTCTAACCAAAGAGAGAGAGAAAAACAGAGACAAAAGACAACTGAATTTGGTTGTTACTTTGGTCCTTGTTCACAAAACCCACAATCTAGTGTGCATTTAATTTCATGACCTTTTCGAGGTGGGCTGTTAGTTTGGGCCCTGTTAGCCTCTTTGCATTTATCATCAATAAATGCTCTCCATGCCATTGCCTCATCTCTCCATGCCATTGCCTCATCTCTAAGGACTTGTTTGGTGCAAGGAACATATGAGGAAGGAAAGGAAAGGAAGGGAAAAGAAAATTGGAAGGGAACTTAAAAAGGTGAGTTGTTCGGCAGACATGGGAATGAAACTTAAGTTGAAGAAAAATAAAATGTTTGATAAGAAGATGATGCATTTGGTTAAGTAAGAATGAGAGGTAAAAAACTTATAGTGCCCCTGACATAAAAAAGGAAAAAAAGTCTTAATTGAATCTTTTTTTCCTATCTAACAGAAATAGACTCAACCCCAGATCTCGACCGTGTTGATTAAGAAGTAAAATCGAAGGAGTCATGGATGGGATATTTGACAGCAACAACGAGAACGGCGGCTGGAGGTCAGAAGGATGACGGGCATGGAAGAAATTACATGGGCGCAACACTGAATGTTGTTCCATGTTAAGTTTTGATAGGACCTTAAGAGGCCATAAAAGAAGGGAGGGTATAAAGCTTGGCTATGTGGGTTCTGGTTGTTTTTAGTGGAATGCAAGAGCGCAGGAGTGTAGGCAACTGAAGAATAGAGTGGACTATGGGAATTTTTTATGAGCTACAACAATCAGGACATAGCATGCACAAAACATATTGCTTAGCAGTTTAAGTCGAAGTTGGCAAAGGAATTGGGTAGGCAGAAGCAAGTTTTTGCTTTAGGTTTGTGAAGGAAGAAAACAAATGTTCAGTTCATATAGTTGTTGTTATCCTGATCAGAATATGTATTGTAACAACTTATAAGGGATGAAACATAAATCCTTTCCCATATGAGAAAGTGGTAAATCTCCCAAATGTGCTAGCATGGTAGAAATACCAACTGAATATATGGTCATTCCCCAATCAATCATCAAACAAAAAGCTTGGAAGGTATGCATATTGCTCCTAGGTTACAAATGGCAGTAAAAGCATGTAATAGGGCCCTGTGGTACATGGAAATTTTGTGTATAAGGTGAAATGGAAAAAAAAAATATATAACCACAAAATATATGATGGAAGAATTAATAACATACGTAAAGAGATATTCAAACAGAACATAGATAATGCGTTGGCCTTCGATGCAAAATAGCACAAGGCTGAGGGCGGTTAAATGTTAATTATGAGCCGACCACTCCTACTCATATTCGTCTCATATAACATTTGAGTTCTAATCAGATGGAAATATGTTCTAAAACTGTTAGATGTAAGTTAATAAAACCAGCAATGAAAAGTTTAATGTTGTGTTAAACTGCAACACACATGTGTCACAGATGCAAAATAAACATAATAGAAAAGTGAGGGTAATGAGAAGTAGAGTTAGTGAGTGAAGAAGGTGGGGGGGAGGTGTATGAATTCATGGTATAAGCAACGAGATGAACATTTTTACAAGTTAAAATGAGTATCAATTTGCATCACTTGTAAATCCAAACTGTGGCAACAAAATTTAACGTAAAGCAACAAATAATTGTGTCATAATTGCAGGTAAACCATTGCAGAACTACCATAATCATCTTTAGTAGTCTCACCCTCAAGCAGGATTTTGTCCATTTCTTCTCTAGTGAAATTTTTGTCCGTTGACTGTATTGTCTTAACATTTAACCAAGTGAGGATTTTTTTCTCATTTATTTCGATTGTCTGGCCTTGAACACATGTGGAAACAACTTCAGTTCTAAACATTTTCAGATTGGAGTGAAACACCTTCACGACTGACTCAAAATAAGGCAATAATGACAACTCAAGCAGACCCCTAAACAGCCTAAGTATCTCACTAGCCCAAATTGAAAATCATATTTAAAGTTGTCCAATTTAATCTTGCTTATTTTTAACAAAGTCCTCCCAACTAACATTATGTCATAATCTTTAAGTTTGGACTGGCTGAAATCTGCCTTGGCTTGTGGGGTGACATTTGCCCTCTGTTTCATTCTAGGTTTCTTGTACAACTTAGCCCTGACCTTATCAACACCCACATCATTGTCTTCTTGATCGTTGGTTGTAGAGGATTCTTGTTTTGAGTCAGCCTGCTTGCATCTGTTGTTGTCCCCACTCGAACTTTTACTAACAACCAACGTTCTCTTGCCCTTCTTAATATCCTCAGCCTTTTGCTTTTTCTATTTGGCGGATGACTCTTATGATGATTGTACCTTAATGTCAGGAGACATCTTTCTCTTAGCGGAGACGCTAGCCTTCTCCTTTGTCTTTGTAGCCCGTCGTTGCTTCTTGGCTTCCTTCACCTGAAGTTCATGCTTACACTTCATAGCTACCTCATAATCATCATACTAATTGGCCTATTGTGTCGTGTACTTCGGAAGCCCATCTCGACCATAAGCCAAAGGTTTGCCCTATGCTTTTTGTAGTTGTTGACATCTTCCATAGTGATACCCATTTCCTGTAATCGTTCTTCCGTCGTTTTCACCCTAACCATTAGAAACTGAGTTACAACTGGGTTTATCCCAAGGCCTTCTAGTTCTACGGCCAAAGCAGAGATGGAATGGGAAAAAGGAATTGCTTTTGAGGCCAATGTTGTTGACAGAAGTTGAAAGGGAAGGAGAGAACAGTTTTTGGGGTTGAAGTATGAAAATAGAGATAAGGGCGAGGAAAGTGAAATATGTAAGGTAAACTTTGGGGTGTTGCTTGACGTTCAAGCAACTCACTCTTGAGATAGAAAAATGAAATTTTTTTGTTCTTCCCTAATCGCAACGGAACTTAGATTATCACTAAAAGCCATGAATAGGAAAGTTAATCCCTGAGTTATAACCCGTAACTCTTTATGGTACTCATGAAAACCCGTAACTCTTTATGTTACTTATGAGTTATAACCCGTAACTCTTTACGGTACTCATGAGTTATAATATTTAACTCTTTACTCAGAGAAATTTCTTTCTTCTTAACCATAACTCTTTATAGTACTCATGAGAACCTACAACTCTTTATGATACCCATAAATTAGAGGTAAACATAACAAGAATGATTTAGTGATATAATTACGGAACCCATAACTCTTTACGATGCTCATAAGTTATAACCCATAACTATTTACAGAACTTATGAGTAATATAAAGGATGTGCTCATTAAAACAACTATTGAGATTTAGGATTACCTTTGATTATTTGAAGACTTCAAAGTATATGAAGTTGAATTATGGAGATTGATCAAAAGGATGAAGAAGAGAGAGATTGAAGACATTAGTCAAGAAAGCAAGAAGTTATCAAAAGATTTTGGATAAAGAAAGGAGAAGATTCAAGAAAGAAGAACTTACAAAATATAATGGGAATATCAATATTCAAGCTCCTATAATTGATATGGAAGTTTCTACAATCAAATGGAAGTTGGAATGGCTCAATTCAAATTTAAAATAAACAATTCCAAGCTTCATGATGAATAGTAACGTTTTGCTACAGTAACTTGCTATTCCACTCGAGTGAATTCATTGTTCCAACTACTCTGTTCTACATTCATCATGTACGAGGTTTAGTAATTTGGTCATATCTCTCAAACCAAAAATTTGATTGAGTTGAAACTTGTTTCATATGAAACTAGACTCAAAATTTGACACATAGACATGACTATCAAACTCAAAAGAGTTCAGATGAAAGAGATATATTTTTTGGAAGTTGACACTGAAATTTCTAGAGTTAGTTCAGCACAAGTTCAGTAATTTGGATGTATCTCACAAAATACACATCCAATTGAAGTGAAACTTATTGCATATGAAAGTAAACTCAAACAAAATTTCAAAAACATCAAGATCATGGTCAAATAAGAATAACTGGAATAGATATGAATTTTGGAAGTTCACAGTTGTATAAAGACAATTCAAAACGTTGCTCCGGAATAATTGTTATTAATGTGATCAAAACTCTTAGAATACAATGACTTTAGAGCTCATTATTTTTGAATTACTTAAAGAGATTTCTCGGATAGGTCATTTTCAAAATTTGGAGTTATATTCAAAATGTTATACTCACTAGAAGTTGACCTTTGTGCTACCAAAGTACCTGCGTTCTGAAAGTCACTCTTCAATATTCTAGAAGCAGTACATGATCAATCGAGTGATTGGATAGGAACTTAAATGATTGTGTCACTCACAAGAATTTTCAAGTGACTCGTGAGTGGTTTAGGAGTTGAAGCAGATCAATGAACCAAGAGTGCTGGCTTCTCATCTGGAGTCAACTCGAGTGGACCTTAGTGTCACTCGAGTGACACAAACGAACTTGCAGAAGCACTCGAATCACTAGTAGAGTTGAAGTTATTTTCAAAATAACACTCGAGTGACCTGTTCTTGCAACAGTCTTTTACCAGAGACAAATTTCATCAACATTCGAGTTAAATTATAGAAGCACTCGAGTGATGAATGTCCACTCGAGTGATTTTGGAATCACACTCGAGTGAGTGTTCTTGTTCTATTTCATAACGTCTCTGAGAGTTCAAATATTATTGTTAACATCTATTTATACTTGATTACTACTTATATTACTTTTCAATGCTAGTAATCTTGTTTATGTATGAGCTTTCGATGTTTAAATTCACATATTATCTTCAAGACACGCATAGTCATTCCCTGTGTCAGATAATTAAATGCATAATAAAAAGAGAGCACACTGAAGCAATCACATAGCAGACTAAACAGATTTTGGTCAAAGCATTTATTGCGGCGAAGAAAAAATCGATCGACCCTTAAGCAATCTAGAGTAGACCAAAGGGATGTCATGTGAAGCGAAGCGAATGTGATTGACCGTCGAATTCTTACAACGACTCCATTCCATCTCTAACAGAAAGCTTGAATGCTCATAACAGACAAATGACAATTGCCTATAAATAGAGAAGCATTCAAGACAGAGAGACTAATGAAAACGAAAATGAAAAATAGAGAGCATATGCCAACAATGTGATACTTTAAATCTTACCTAACTGACGCTATGTAATCCTAATCCCATGTACTTCAGTGATAATTATCATCTACTTCATATAGAGAGAATTATTCCTTCATTGTAATCATTCTATCTTTGTGAGAATTACTCAAGATTGGGGAATCTTGAGTGGGAAACAGATTGTATCCTTACAGTGTGTAAGGGGGAGTTCTTATCAGTATGAGAATTGTAAAGGCTTCACAAGTGCCATGATCAAACTTGTGTGGAAATGTAGTGGTTCTCAAGTACCCGGTTAAACTTGAGGGAGATAGTGAATTGAAATCTCAGGAAGAGCTTGTTAGTTCTCGGTTTATAAGTTTTGATGATAATAAACTTGGAAAAAGAACAGAGAACTTGATAATTCAAGTCACTCAAGTATAAGTTTCAAGACACTCAGGTATACAACGTTATTTGAACTAAAACTTGAATCAGAAAGATGTTTTTGAAAAGCTACTATGGTGTTCTGAGATGAACACTCACTACAAAAAGTCATTTTTTGCGACGGAAAAAATCCATCGCAAAAAAGGCATTTTCTGTCGTAAAAACGATTTGCGACGGAATTCTGTCGGTCGCAAAAAATGACGTCACAATTGTGAAGGAAAACACGAATTCCATCACAAATTTGGAAATTTGCGATGGAAAAATATTTCCGTTGCAAATTTCCCAAATTTACGACGGAATTAAATTCCATCACAAAATTCATTTAATTAAAAAATAAAAATTACATTAAAATTTTAAAAAATTACGAAATAAAAAAAACTTGTATATCATAAAAATATATAGTAACAATCATAAAGAGTTTATATAGAGAAAACAAAATATAAATAATAATGTTGCGACCAATAAGTACTAAAAAATAGTTTAAATAGCAGCAGTATGATTATCATCATCATCATCACCAGGATGGTCATCATCACCAAGAGCCCCGTACCCTTGTCTTTCATTAAGGACTAGAGTACAAGCTGCATCTGCCTCATCATCTCCTGAGTATGATGCAACTCATTTGCTTGCTGACTCATCTGCTGTTGTATCTGGCTCAACTGAACTGCTTGCTCTTGCACCAACGCCTTCATCTTCTTCAGCTCATCTGCAAAAAACAACATTAGAAAGTAGGTTTTTTTGTACTTCATTTAAATGGACAAGGGAATGAAAATGTAACAATCAATATCAAATGTATTACATTTACCTGCAAAAACACCTTCATTGCCAGAAGAGGAGCGCTTCGTAGGCTTCAGTTGGCTGGCAGAGGCACCCATGCCGAAGAATCTCCCTTTTTTGTCAAATTTTCCTGCAACTTGAATGAATAAATTCTCGTTATCGGACTGAGAGGATGCAGGGTTGCTCTCACTCTGCGAGTCTCTCTCCTGCGACAGCTTTTGATAGGTTTCCTATAAGCACAAAAATACATCACAAATAAGGCATGTAAAATGAAACAAATATGTTGGTTCTTTAAACAAATAATAAATGCAATAAATGTCTCACCGCTAATTGTTACTACTTGGTGTTAATCCAGCGCCTCCCACTACCTTCAAAGTCCTGGGAATGGGTCCGCTCAAAGGCAGCCCAATCAATCATTTTTACAGGAACTTCCCCAAACTCTGCCTGCAAACACAAATGATGACCATTAATTAATTACTTCAAAGTACAAAATATTGAATACTGAAATAGAAAATAACACATACTTAAAATTTTTCATCGATGCTCACTAAATGGAATGGAGCCACCAGTATATGACGGTCCATCCATTTGGGCCCTATTTATTTTATTTTTCTTGCTTTTCTTCTTAAAATTCTCGTCGGCGGCCCATCTTTGAGATAATTGGTCTGCAATCTCAGGTTGAATCCAATCTTGCTTGCCTAAATTATGTCTCAATTTATAAAACTTATCAGACAACCATCGGCCTCCTTTATAATTATAAGCTTTTTTTCAAATTTCCCCGATGGTCAGGAAACCACCTAAAATGACCCTGAAAATCAATAATGAATAATTAGTGCTCCAAATTATAAAAGTACTTAATCAGTTTGCATTTGGATAAGAAATTAATAACCATAAAGCACATAACTTACCAAGAACTCATTGAACTAAGCTTCCCGAACAGTCTGAGGAAGCTCTGTCCAATTGGCCCAAGGCTAATTGAAATTACGGAATATTTTGGCCAACATGAAATCCATCACCAGATTATAAGGCTCAAACCTGAAGCCAAAGGAAATGATGCAAATATTAGCATACAAACTAAAGGTAAAAAAATCGTAACATTACTAGTAACTTTACATGACTTATTCTTGGTGTCAACTGGATAGATCCACACCCACCCTATCTCCGGATCAACTAATCCCCAGACTGGTGTATCGGAGGAACTAGCTTCCCCGACCTGGCTCCGATGCTACATAGTATGCTGAAGGAAGAAATGTGAAGTATTGAAAATGTTAATACATAGATGCTTAAAGAAAACTAAACATATGTATATTGATCTAACCATATTTTTGTAGGATTTTTCATAATTAAATTGGGATTTTTAATGTATTTTCTCGGACATTATTGCATGATTAAACACTAATTTGAGTTAAGGACATTTGTATTGAATTAAGTGAAATTAGGGGGCAAAATGGTCATTATTTGTTAATTATTCATGCAAATGATTTCTTGGATTCTTGATGCTACATTGTGTTTAATCTTGCATTGTAGGAGTTTAAGAAGAAAATGGAGATTTTTAGAGTCAGAATTAATGTTTTGAGGACTGGGGAAAATTACAAGAAAGGCCCCATCAATTTCTGAAGATTGGAAATCAATGAAGAAAAGGGCCAGAGACAAATTACATAAAATGACCCAATTGTTTTGGGAAATCCCAGTTCGGCCCCAAAAATGTTTTGAAAATTCTCACTTTAGTCCCTCCAAAAACATTTCAGACTTTGCACTTAGGTCCCTGGTCAAAACTCTGCGTTTTGACCAGGAACCCTACCCTTTCTGCAGAAAGACGCGAGCTGAGGGGAATTGGAAATAAAGGGGAGACGCAGCTGAAGCTGGGGGGAGATGATTCAGAACGAGAGCGCCGCTGGAACGAACCAGAGACCCAAGGGACCTTCATCGACCTCTTCTCTTCTTCCCCTCGTCGCCGGCGACCATCGCTGTCATCTCCATCGTCGCCGGCGACCACTGTTCCCCATCACCGGAGCGAAGGAACCAGAGGGAGACCGGAGACAGTTTTTGAGGGAGTGGCAGCCGCGAGAAAGGGAGAGGGGAGCATCGACCTTCTTCTTCTTCTCTCTCCCTCCACCGGAGTCCCCCTCCGTCGCCGGAGATCTTTGCTCCTAACTCCATCATTTCCGGCGACGTGAGAAAGGGAGCTTCGGATCTGTAACTTGGAGGAAGACCTGGAGATTCAGAAAGGGAGCGAGCTTCACCAGCGACCTTCGACTTCCCTCCTCAACACTGTTCAACCACTTTCCTTCAACAATAAATCCCTTTCACAGTATCTTATGGATTTCTGGTTCTTTGGCTGATTGATTTCTATGTGTGGCTGAGTTATTTTGCTTCTTGGAGATGAGGATGGGTTCTTGAGTTTCAGAGCTAATTTAGGGGAGTATTTTGTTCGATCTATTTGTCCAGATTTATACATTTAGATTGCCTAATTTTAGGAATTATTGTGTATAAATTCTGGAACTGAGATTAATGTTTATTGTCTTTGTTATTTTGACAATTGTGATTGGATTGAATTTTGTAGTTTGTTGGATTTAGATATATGTATTTCCTTATTGATTCAATGATATTGTGTTGTCTACGTGGTATTGTTAGATAATATGATTGAATTGGATTAATTGAGTGGCGTGGTATCGCATTCATATGAAGAGGAACCAAGTTGCATTGATTTAATCCTAATCACACACTAAGTGGTTTTAAACAATATCTCAAGAGATAGTAGTTTGCTACGGTAGTAGGAGCTACTATTAATTGGGAATATTGGACTCAAGTGGTATCTTGGGGTTTTTCATATAGACTTAGTGAAAATTTACTCCTATATTTAATTGAACTATGATAGTCACTACTCCATTTCCAAGAGCATTCATACTCATTTTCATACTCCATTTTGTTTTATAAAGAAAATATCAAAAATAATAGTTAGCATTTAATTAAATTGCATTCCTATTTTAGTTTGTTAATTTGAAAAGCCAAAACCTATTTTTCTCTTGTTTTAATTGCATCTTCATGGCATTTAGATTACTTAGGATTCAATAAAAGGCTCATCGAAAGAGAGAACGATCCTAGGTTTGTCTATACGCAATCCTTGGTTTATTTTTGATTGTGGACCCCAAGGCTAAAGAAAAAAGGCCCTAATCAAATGGATAGATCCACACCCACCCTATCTCCGGATCAACTAATCCCCAGACTGGTGTATCGGAGGAACTAGCTTCCCCGACCTGGCTCCGATGCTACATAGTATGCTGAAGGAAGAAATGTGAAGTATTGAAAATGTTAATATATAGATGCTTAAAGAAAACTAAACAGATGTATATCAATCAGAAATCGTAAAGTAAACCTGTGCTACCCCTTGCTGTGGATAAGTGGGAGTGACAGGCACACCTGTACCGCCCATAATAGAGTTGGTAGTAGACGATGAAAATGACATATAAAGTGGCGGCAGCTCTGGGGAAGAGCTAAGCCCTTTGCGTACAGAGGGGGTAGATGACGTCGCCCTACCCCCTCTGATAAGATGGGGCTGGGCTCTACCACCATTATGACCACTACCTGAATGCCCTGTTGAATGCTCCATCTCTGAACGCTTATAAACATTATGTCAAAATATATATAAATATAAGAAATATACTTAATATGTCACTAGCGAAGTAACAGAGTATCTAATATAACAGATCATCATAAACAAAGAATTAACATAAATCAACCGGATGATTCTTGTTCTTCGACCTTTACTTGCACGTCTTCCTCTGGAGTCTCATAGTTGTTGAACTCAGATTCACTATCAAAGTAAATCTCTTGTGCCTCATCGTCTGATTCTTCATCGTCAATATGGATAGGAATCAACTCTAACTCCACAGCGGAATCAAACAGATTGCTTGGTACATCGTCCTCAGCAATATTTACAGGCAATACATGTTCCACATCAGCTTGAAACAATTCAGTCATATCATCATTTTTTCTAATTCTTTCGACTTGGGTATAATATTTCATGCTTTGGTTCTAATAACTCCCCTCCACCCTTGGTGAGATATGTGGTATGATGTATAATAAACTTGTTCTGCCTGTTGGGCAAGTATGAATGGGTCATAACCAACTGTATATCTCCTTGATTAGTGGATCTCAACGTTTCCATATTTGTCCACTTTTGTCCCACGCGGAGTGTTATCAAACCACTCACATTTAAACAGAGTCACCGACTTATCCCACGTGTAATCCAGCTGAATTATGTCAATTAACTTCCCGTAGTAGTTGCCCTCCACCCCGTCAACTTGGCATCCTCGACAACAAACACCGTAATTGCAACATAGTGTATTTGCGTTCATTTCAAGAGTTGCAAACTGATGCCCTTTGATTACATATTTTTTGTATCGGGTAACAACTGTTGCAGCTCCATAAGATAAACTCCACATAACATCATGGGGAGCTGATTGACTTTCCATGAAGTAGGATCGGAACCATTGAGGAAACTCAGCGTTCATGAATTGATCAACTTTAGAATCCGACATCAAAGGATTTGTCGATCGGACCCAATTAGAGAAGTAACTGTAACAAAAAAAAAAAATATTAATACTTTAATACTTAACGTAACAGTAAAAATAGAGGAAATCTTACTCTAAGTATGGGGCGGCCTCTTCTCAGTTGTTTAGAATGTACTACTCTGCTACTCGCTTATCTCTTCCATCTAGAGTTGACCTACAATGTTTTCCCACGACTTCGCATGGAAAATTAAATATTGATATCTGAGCACTCGTATCACCGCCATCATTGTTGTGAGGTACCCCTCTCCATCTTGATATGATTTCAGGGGGATAATAGTATGATGCAAATTTAGTGGCCTCTTCGACTAGATACGCTTCAGCGATAGATCCTTCAACGTATCTTGGAATTTTGATCTTGTACTTAAGTATGCGTAAAAACCTACAATGGACAATCAGAGGGTATTCATAAACTATAGCACCATGTTGGTCAATTAATAACTGCACAAAAGAAATATATATATTACATCTCAAACAGATACATCCACCTATATTGTTGCGAACCTCCTACCTTTGCCTCGTTGGCCAAGTGAATAGGCAAATGTTCCATTAAGTCAAATAAACTAGGAGGAAACACCATCTCTAACTTGCATAGCGTTATTAGCATGGTCGCCTCTAGGTGCCGTAACTTATCAACATTAAGCTCAGAAGCACACATTTCTCTAAAGAACATGGAAAATTTCGTCAAAATAGACCATATATGCTTCGGTAGTGCTTTGAAGGCCCACGGCAACAACCTCTGAAAAAAAACATGACAATCATGACTCTTCTGTTGGGATCCGTATACGCAGCGGAAGGATTCTCATCCATTAAAATTTTACGAATCCCATAGAGAGGGTCTATCAACAATGTTTAAATCAAGGTTCGTTAGAGAAACCGTACCTATACGATCTTGTATGTGTCCTCTTTCGAACATGTGGGCTAACACCTTCTTGCTCGATCAATCTCTAGGAGCCGACTCTACGAATCTACTCCCTCTACCGGTATCCACACCGAACAGCTCTCCAACACGTAGGCAATGTGCTAACGCCTTCTTACTTTGCGTCTCGCGTCTTTTCTCTCTAGGGTTTTTCACGACAGTTCCTTATTTTAATACGACTAGATCATTATCTTTTATAGAGTTTCTAAAACCCTAATTGGGCCGTATTAAAATATTCAAGATTAATCTCAGTTAATCTTGAATTTGAATTTTAGATATAAATAGCATTAATTAAATATGTCCAACAGATCTAATCTAATCTATTTATTTAATCCAAATTAAAAGCCTGCTGATTTAATTTGTTTCTATAAATTAAATATGAGATATGATATCTTTCTATTTAATTAAATCTGAGATATTATATCTTTATTCGAAAATTGAATCTGAGATACAATATCTCAATTTATTATAGTTATTTAATTTATCAAATAAATTAAATACTATATAATAATATCATTATATATATATATATATCCATCCTAGATTAAATACAGTATTCATTAAATCTTAGACATATATAAGATTCAATGAATCTGGACACTTTTACTCATGTTGGGCTATTCTTGTGTGCAACCCTGCAGGCCTACATGAGATTGGCAGCGGGCCAATACTGTATCAGCCCACAAGTCACAAGCGGCCTCTAGCAAGATATTGCTGAAAGTGGAGCTGAATCACCAAGAGGGGGTGAATTGGGGATTCTAAAAATTTTTCAAAATGCTCTGTTTTTGGATACTAAAAATAGGGATAAACATAGGATAAGGAAGAGAAGCAAGACACAAAGGATTTATACTGGTTCGGTCCAATCTCTTGACCAACGTCCAGTCCCCAGACTCTCTGGGATTTTTCACTATCACAATTGATTACACACTCTGTAACTCAAGAGTAATTCTCTCACTAGAAATTACTCCCCTTACAAGTTGCAATCAATATCCCAATCTCAAGTCCCCGACTTGAGATTCTTACAATGAATGATTTACAATAAATGAACTCTCTCTAAGAGTGGATAAAGATAAACACTGAAGTACAATGTATCAAAAGATACTTCTCACTAGAAAACTCAAAGAGTAGTTGGAAACTTAAATGATTTTCGTTTTCTGCAGAATAGTTGTTGAGAAGAATTAAATGCATCTCTATTTATACTAAGAGAACATTAAATGACCATTGCCAACATTAAGAATGGATTAGTTGAAGTTTTGGTCTTCTTCTCTTTCTACTCTTTGGTTAATCCAGCTGCACAGAAGTTTATGTTTGACTTCTTGACTTTTAATCCGTTGGAAGAGCAACTACTGGATGTGGAAAGGAAACATTAATCCCTTTGCAACGTGTGGAGAATGATTGTCCAAAAGAATGCAAGTTTTCTAGACTTTGCATTTAATGTGTTGACATCACTTTTTACTTTTGTCTAAATCTTCATTAAATATCTTCTAATCCATCTGAAACTCATTAACAAACTCATTAAACATAGCTAGGAATAGTAATGAGTGATGGTAAGAAGTATTAAGATCAAACGGGAAGATTTCACAAATTCGAGTAACTTGATTTTCAAAACCAACGACACAAACTCGAGTTTGTTTATCCAAACTGGAGTTTGTCACTGTGCTCAAATGGGAAACTCGAGTTTCCATTCACAAACTCAAGTTTGCTTTTTCCAGAGAAGAAGGTCATATTTTGAGTTTAAAAACATACTTTGAGCATTGGGGCAAAACTCGAGTTTATTAATGACAAACTCGAGTTTTGGACTTTTATTGTGAAAACATGTTTAAGTCCAAAAGCTCAAAACTGGAGTTTCTAAAAGTAAATTGAAGTTTTCAAATCACTGAAACAAAGCAAAGTTCTCTGCTTGGCGTAAACTCGAGTTTGCAATACTAAACTCGAGTTTTCTCTTAAGTATGAAAACATTTGAAAATTCAAGCCAAGTGAAAACTGGAGTTTTCAAGAACCAACTGGAGTTTTATCAAAGTGAGTAAAACATGAGAACTCTCTGTCTAGTGGAAACTCGAGTTTCCAAATCCAAACTCGAGTTTCCAAATCCAAACTCGAGTTTCCTCATAACAGAAAACTTTGATAAATATTCTGTCAAATGAAAACTGGAGTTTTAAAAATAGAAACTGGAGTTTTCATAAACTCAGAAATGAGCAAGGCTCTCTGTGACTTACAAACTCGAGTTTACTAAAACAAACTCGAGTTTCCAAATAATTTTGAAAACTCAGAGAACTCTCTGTGTTGGGGAAACTCGAGTTTCTAAATGGAAACTGGAGTTTAGCTTAGTTCAAAAGCATTGATGGTTCTCTGTGTGACCAAAACTCGAGTTTGCCAATTGCAAACTGGAGTTTTGTTCCTTTTAGAAAATATTGAAGAGTCTCTGTAAGATACAAACTCGAGTTTCCAAAACCAAACTCGAGTTTGCCTTGAAGTGAAAACTTGGAGTGCTCTCTGTATGTTACAAACTCGAGTTTGCCTATGCAAACTGGAGTTTTCTTAACTTGTGAAAAATTGAGCTACTCTCTGTCAAGCCAGAACTCGAGTTTACAAATCAAAACTCGAGTTTTGCCTTAGACAGTAAGTTTTCAACTTACCAAAGACAAACTTCATCTTGAGTTAACAATTGTCAGTTATCATTAAAACCCATAGAGAACTAACATTCTCCCCCTTTTTGACGATGACAACACTTGTAAACTAATATTTCAAGAGTTTGACAGAATTCACATTTTGAAATGGATTTTGCATAACAGGCCTGGCCTGTTTCCACCCCTAATCCTGAACAAATTTTGGAGATTCTGAAAATGGACGGTTTGGATTTGATTAACATAAACGATTCAGATTCATTTTACAATAGTCTAATGATATGGCGCATTGTGAGCCATTCGATTATCTTAACGGACAGGATTTTGAGAATCTGAGGGATTCTGAGAAAGATGGCCACTGAGACGATCTGCTCCCAAGAATGGACACCTAATGTACACCCTACCAATTGAGAGTGAGTAAGGCTTTGTGTAGGAGTTTAGAAGAAAAATGAAGGATAGAGATGCAAGGAAAATGGAGGGGAGGGGATGGAAAGGGAAATGGAGGATATTTCCTCCTTTGTTTGGGAGTAAAAAAAAATAGTAAGAAAGGAAGATGGAGGGTTACTGAGTTATTTTTACAATTTTATCATTTTCTTTAATAATTAATATAATTATTATATTTTACAAATAAATTTAAATTTAAATTTTCTAAAAAAATTATTTATGTAATTTTTATATTCAATAAATTATTTAGGTGGTGGTGGCGGCGGCGGCGGTGTGGTGGTGAATGAGGTTAACAAAGTAATTAATCTATTTTCCCTCTTAAAACCCTCATATTAGGGGAACTTTATTTTTTTTTAGAAGAATGAGGGTTTTGGGTGATTTGTAAAAATCTCTAATTCCCTCCCTTCTTATTTTTAAAACTTCTTATTTTTAAAACTTGCAAATAAGAAAATGGATTATCAAAACTCTTCATTTTTCCCCTTTCAAAAGAACTCCCAATGAAAGTCTAAAGGAATCGGTTTAATGGTGTCATAACCAGTTTAAGAGAGAAATATCAATTGACAGGGAGAAAAGGAATGAAGGAAAATCTCACCGAGGTAGATGAATCGACCCGTCACAAAGTTGACCAACCAAAATAAAAAATTAAAGGCTAAAATATACGTTTGATCCTTTATGTTTGCGTCTAGTATCAGTTTAGTCCCTTAAGTTTGTAAAGTATACGTTTGGTCCCTGAAAGTTAACACCATTAGTTTAACTTAATAGAAAATACTAACTCAACAATTTTTAGCGATGACGGTGCAATAAAATGCTGACCAAACATGCTTATATGTTAATATTTTAATAAATTAATATTTTAAATCCAATTAGTTGAAAAATATTTAATCTTCACAGACAAAAAAACGTATAATAGTACGTGAAAATTAAATATTTTTCAACTAATTGGATTTAAAATATTAATTTATTAAAATATTAACATATAAGCATGTTTGATCAGCATTTAATTGCACGGTCATCACTAAAAATTGTTGAGTTAGTATTTTCCGTTAAGTTAAACTAACGGTGTTAACTTTCAGGGACCAAACGTGTACTTTACAAACTTAAGACTTAAGGGACTAAACTAATATCAGAGGCAAACATAAAGGACCAAACGTATATTTTAGCCAAAATTAAAAAAAAAAAAAAGAGGAGGAGGAGGACGAAGAGGAACCTGGACCGGGAACCTGGAATCTTGAATATGGTGGTGGGAAGCATGAAAGCCATGTGATCTGCATAACGATGAGTGGTTCAGTCCGGCTAAGAATTGATTGATGGAGGACAGGAGAGAGCATGAGAGGTGTCGTAGGAACTTAAAAAAAAAAAAAAAGAGATGAGGAAGAGAAGGTGATGTGGATGAGAGTGAGAAAGGGAATCACATACATAGAAAGAGGATGGGTGATAAATACCTTAATTCAAAATTTGAATTCTGAGAAGAAAGTGTTGGGACTTAAAAGTCGAAATTGCAAAATTCAAACGGAAGGTACGGAGTTAATTCGGAAAATTGTAAAAACGCGAGCACGAATATAATAAAGGAAACTAAAACTAGATTATGTGGCTAACCTGTCTAAAGTGACACAAATAAATAAGATTAAAAATGCTAAGATCATGGATTAAGTGGCCCAATTATTTTTGAGTTAGCATATTCAGGTTGTGCATGATAACGCTCCCAGAATTTTTTTTTTTTTTTTAAAAAAAATTGTTCTCAGAAATAAAAATAAATAGGAATTATGTTTGCTAAATTCAATTTTTTTTCGAGATAAACCATTTTATTTTTTATGCTGGGAATAAACAAAAGAATAAATAAAAGAAGTAAAATATTTCTACTTCTCTATTCTAGACACAAAATCATAATTATTTTTCTCTCAACAACCTCACTTGATCTCAAAACTTGACCTTCGCCTTCTTCTTCATTCCTCGCCCGCGACCTTTACTTCACTGTCACCAAAAATCCTCGTCGCTGGCAGGTGAGTCTCCTCCACCCACCGCCACAACGTGAAAATAGAGACGCGAGAAAGGGACGAGATAATAGAGAAGAGGGTTTGAAAGCTTCGTCTTCCCCAAGAAAGACGAAAAACCCTTCGACGTTTTTTGTTACGATTCTGGAGCTTTCGTACGAGAAATTGTGGTCTGAAGTCTGAAATAAGGATGGGGCTGATGAATTTCGTGCTCACAGTGGCTGGTGTTGGCACCGTAATTCTTCTGCTGAGGAGTAATGTGAAGTAGTCTGCTTCTATTTTCAGGCAAAACGTCAAGCACATTCGCCACCAGCTCAAAGAAGAATCGACCAAAGCTTCCAAGTTGGCCCTATTTCTATTTTATTAGCTATTGATTGATGTAATAATTTAATTTCTATATAGTGGAAGCTACTTTGTTAATAAGGGTTACAAACGCACTATGGTGGAACAAGCCTGGTTTAAGCTGGGGTGTCCCCATTTTCTTCATACTCGATAGAAGGGCCGATTAAGTATTTATTGGGTGTTTAGGGAGAGATTTATATGAATTAAATTGAAGTAAGGTCTCACTTTATGATGGTTTTGGAATCGATATCTTAGTCTCACCTTGCTTGATCTGCTACTAATCTTCCCTTATTTTGCTGCTACTTGTTGTGGGATTGCATTTGCCAAGATTCTTCACGTTCTCTGAATTCACTAATGTTCATGTGTGAAATGGGTGCACTTCCTTTCTCGGAAAATCTGTCTTTAAAATTACTGATAGGAAGAGGATGCTGTAAATGACAGAGACTTTCTCGATCATAATTTTTTTGGGTAAAATTAGGACATAATTGGTGACTCTGGCTTGGATTGCTCTGGTTTGTTGGAGAATATGTATGCAATGTGGGACATTTTCTTAATCTTGTGGTTGGTTGATAGATTGTATTTGACTATTACTATGCTTTTCCAGGGCCATTGAGAAGTCCACCAAGGAACTGGGATCAATGGTTTCACCAAAGGACATTCCCAGGAAGGACAAGGACTAATATTCGAGGATCATAAGAAAAAAAAAATGTGTTAACAAACGTAATTTTGATTCTCGGAGTGAAAATAAATTGAGTTAACAAACGTAATTCTGATTCTCAGAATTTTTCTCAACACAAAATTAAAAAAAAAACCGTTTCATCTCAGAAATAGTGTTAGGGAACAGAATAGTTACCATGCACATCTTTAAAGAAGTAAATAAATAATAAGTTCTTACTTATTATTATTGTTATTTTATCACTGGTATTTTTTCCCCATCTATTATTGGTGTTATATATTATCAATTTATTTTAAATTTATATAATATTTATTTTATATACACACATTTTTATCCATTAAATATACCACTTTGGTTTTATTTATAAGTCAACTTTCACTCTATGTGAGAATTGACTTATAAATAAGATCAGAGTTATATTTGATTAAGCATTTTAATATTTCTAAGGGTCTTACTACACATTACATTCTTTTCTTTTCTCTTTTCTTCTTCCACTACCATGTGTGGTTAATCCTCTTAAGAATAGATCTTGTAACTTGACTTTAATTGAGAGTTGTTATTAAGTTTAGTCTTTTCTTGATTATATGTAAATTATGATTTTCCTAAGTTTAGGTTTTGAAATTCTACATTTGAGACTTTGATTTTCAATTGAATTTCATTGTGAATGAACCTTTGTAAATTATTATTTAAATTTAAATTTTGAATTATATTTAACGAGTTTGGTTGTTTCAGGTTTTCATTCAAGGTATTGATTTGATTATATGTTTACTCTTACTCGCAGCATCGGTTAATTGTTTTTTTTTTTTTTTTTGAAAATTCAATTATAATTTCTATATAAATTTGTGGTGTATATTTGTATAATTAATTAATTGAAAGATTATTATACAGTAGGGTTTTAGATGTAATTAATTGAGATATACGACTGCTGTCTAGGGTTTGTATATTATATTTAGTGGTACCATTTATAAACTCCAAATCTATTGTTGAACTATATTGGCTACTGATTTATTCTCAAGAAGATTTATCGTATCTCGTGTGTGATCATCTTTTATATTTTTCTTTTTATTATTAAAAAATCCCAAAAATTACCACTCTTTATTTCTTTTGAGTGTTGCACACTCATTTAATTTAGGAACTAAATATTAATGACTTCACCCAAGAGAATACGATTTATGTTTAGGTTGTGCCGCTACCCTACATAATTTAGTTATTGACTTGAGCGCTAACAACAAGCATGAATCCCTTCCACATTATCCACAATATCTTCAGTTATCAATAAAGGCGGAATCCGGGGTCAGGGGTGGCCACCTAAAATTACAGAATTTTACCTAAAAATTAGGAAATTATATTTTAGCCTTATAAATATTTCCATATTTTCAGTTTAGTCCCTCCATAAAACTTTTATAGAGAGACTAAACTAAAAATATTGAAATATTTATGAGACTAAAATACAATTTCTTAAATTTTTGGGTAAAATTTTGTAATTTTCACCCTCTAATTTCAAATCTTGACTCCACTAAATTATATTATGTAATTTTCACCCCCATAATTTCAAATCCTAGCTCCGCCCCTGATTATCAATTTTCACTCCACAAAAAGGCCATGTAAGTGGTTGAGGAAATACATCGCTATGCAGCAAAAGGTGATGGTTGAGTTAATTAATTGACAGCAACAAAGACAGTGGCATGTTGCTAAAGATGCCCTTTTTTTTTTTTATCATGCGTTTTTTTTGTTGCCCACTCGGTTCACCAGAGCTTCACCCCAACTAATCCGAATCCGACCAGCATCGCGCACTTGACGTTGGTGGGAGAGTCTCCCAGCGAGGGTTTTTTGCATACACAAGGCTCGAACCTGAGACCTTACTTAAGCGACACAAGCCGCTTACCACTTATACCAACCCCAGGTTTTTTTTTTCATATTGGGCAAACTAAGTGTTCACTAAGTGCTTGAAGTCACGATAGGATCAAACCCACGACCTTCTATTATCAAAAGATAGGCTACATGCCACTATACTGCAAGTCTGCAACAATGCTTATTGAGTTCAATTTATCAAATTTAGAAAAGCGATCTCAAAAGTTTAGTTAATTTTTTTTTTTACTCTTTTATCTAACATCTATTCTTTATTAAAAATTTTCCTCCCCTCCCCTGTATTTCCCTAGTGCCAAACAGATGTGAGGAACTACGCTTCCATGCAAAAAGCACCGGCGTGAAGGCTTTTCAGTCACAAACTACATCTTTGTCGTACCAAAATCTTCATTCCAACAAATTATGTATGATGTCTTCTTTCTCATATAAATGACACACATGGACCCTAATGACAAAACCAAACACGCTTAAGCAAGGAAGGGAAAGAAAATTTCCCTTTTTTGGGCCAAGATTCTAGTAACCAGACAAGCATGAAATATTGGAAAAATCTAGAAGGCAAGGACTGAATAGAGAACCATCATTAAGCATCCATTGCACGAAAAACATCATAATCATCAATCAATATAAAGTGATGCTGCACTTGCCTTGTTTCCGGGTAATATTGTCAAAACCGTGAAACAGATACTGTTTCTTACAGACAGAAGAACATATGGCAACATTCTTTTAAGGGGTGAAAAAAATAAACAGAGGAACATTTGATCCGCCTTTTCTCTCTATAGGCAATCTTGCAACTCTCTAGTCATCAAGTGCGCTCATGAATCCACCAAGAAAACCAGCTCCATTACACTCTCCACACAAAACATCTCTCTTGCCCCTGCAAGATACATCCATGTTGGAGAGCTTTAAATAAAAGAAACCAACACTCATTGAGATGTTTTCATATTCTGAGATTTGTTCTTGTTCAAATTTGAATGTGTAACTTGGCAAACTCCCCCAAATTTTTGTTAGAACTATGGAGAAGCAATAGATAATGCAAATATTCTTAACATAAACTTCTGTGCTTCACCGATTGATTTGGTGAGCAGAAGCAAATGAAAGCATTTCATAAAGAGCTATGCATAATATATTGAACTGTGGTTACTCATGCATCAGGGTATTAAACAAAGGAGCAGAATGAGGGGTTATCAATATGCACTGTAACAAGAGATTCAGTTTCAGTGCTCATCTCATCAAAGGTAACATGGGATTAAGTTTGATGATGAGCACTGAAGTCTGGACCATCCAAATTAAATTTGGATGGACCAGATTTATTTATTTTTTACTTTTTAAAATTTTTTGGAAAAATTATTTTAATTTGTTCGGAATTTAAAATAAAGATAATCTCTTACCTATCATTTTTTTTTTTAAAACGATTTTTTCATGTTAAAACAATTAGTTGAAGATTTTAAATCTAGAAGCAATGAGCATTGGTTCCACATGGGACATGCTGATGCATGGTTCTGGACGCAGCACAATATTGATGTATATATGGACTTAATTATACACAACATGGTACACAGAATCAGATAGACATGTTCACACAGGACAATATTAAGGCAATTGATGCAGCTACCTGCAAAGCCAACATAGTCCACCAGCTTTAAACTGCCCATTGAAGTGATCTACAGAATTAACTCCAGTTCCTTTGCACTGACTACATAATACGGCACCTAGAAATTGAACCAAAAGATAAAATCATGGGCGAGTTTAATGCTGATGTTTCTACTTGAAGGGAAAAAAAACTAAGCAAGTCCATTAGTTCGCTAAGAAATTTGGAAGCACTGATGGTGGTTAAGGCTAAAGATGCAGAACATAATTCCTCAAATATGCTTTAAAGAACATCAAGAACAAGCAATTTCCCAAATTAAATGCATAGTGGACACAACATTATCAGCAGCAACTACATGATAATGCATGAATGTGTCTCTGGTTTAATCAATCTGACTAAACAATAGAGAATCAGATTCTAAAAGTGATGTAATTATTTCAGATACTCCACCACCAATGTAAAATTCTACCTATGGGAGTACATTAAAGCAAACGCTAATATGCATATTACCCAATGCAAAGGACAAGTCACTACTAATAAATCTACCATGTTCACACATCACAGTAAAAGCAATGTGATAATATTACTAAGCATATATTAGTATTTCTAGGAAAAGCTAACAGATCTCTCAACAGGCAAGAAACCACTGGATAATCAACTTTTCCTTGAGTCTATGTTTTGCCATCTAGTATTGATACCAACCTAGCTGGGATGCATTTTATGGCATGGAGGTACTACTGCATAATTTGGATATGACCCCATAAATAGAAAACGATTAAAAAGACAATAATCCAAAAAGTAATTGATACAATGCGTTTCACTTACCATTTCCTTCACACTTAGAACAAACGATGCTCCTTGTTTTGCTGGTGCTGCTTTGACTATTATTATCAGTGGTAGCCTATATTCAAGCAAGATTAGAGTGTGCTTTAAAACAATTTTCTAACATAATAACAAAAACTGTCAAATAATACATCTTCAAGTTACATTGGCCCATAATTTCAGGTCCTTAATCAATGTCACAGCTTATGCCATGAGCCAACAAATCCTCCTCTTATAAACCTCAGCCTGCTTATTACCTACCTGCTTCATCCAAAGAAGTCCCAAACAAACCCTTAATCAATGTCATAATACATGTTTATTTTGAGTCTATGACCCAGATATCATAAACCATAACAATTATCCAATTCACTGAATGCCAGCTAACTATCCCATGACCAACATAAATTCATCTACCCCGGCATTGTTCCTTACTTTATTCATTAGTTTCTTGTTTACAGAAACAAAATAAACGAAAAGGCAAGGGGTTTATTGGCTGTGCGGTCTTTATCACGCTATGTATCACAAACTTCACAGAAACTGATCCCACATGACACTTTCCAGCAAGAGATAAATCCCCTTTATTAACTAAATATCAGCAATAATCAATCAGCGTCTCATTTCTAAATGTGAAGCTAAAATCAATCTCACCTTGATCTCGAAAGACTGTAAGTTACGAGCCTTAGAATTCTGGCATGCTTCGATTATCTGGAAAGCCTTTCGGTTAACCGAATTGCAGGTCACTATCCCTATTCAAATTAATTCAAAACGATTCAATAACAACAACAACATTCGCTATCTCAGAAGCTCGAGAAGGTTCACAAAGTTACGAATACCTGGTCTGTTTGAGGATTTCAAGGAACAAATCGGAGTAGAGAACAGAGAGTGCGCCATATCTTGGTCTTCAAATACTTTTGATTTAGCCTTTGCCTTCTCAGAAGAAAAATATCGAACGGATTAGCTAACCAAAGCCTAAGGCTGAAGTGAGTGCTCTTTGCTGTCTAGTGGCAACGAGCACAAGTAGAAATAGATAAGGCCATCTTCACCGTGGGTCCAGTTTAGGTTTATATTCCGTAAATGGCCTTGGACAAATCCCCAAATTCCCCAGAATATTCCATTTCTTACGGCAAAAAAGGGTGGGTATTAGCGTAAAATTAATCACCCCAAATTGCTCCTCCCACAGAAAGCGAAAAAACAAGGACGTAAACAAAATACTAGACAGAGGAATGGCGAGCTCTCTGTTGTCGGTTTATCGCTTTCTTCCTTCGCAAAGTAAGCTTGATGACCTTTATATACTATTTTAATCTCTTTTGCTGGTTAATTTTGTATCACTTTTATAGGGCTTTCCCTTTGAATCTTACAATTATTCTAAGAATTGTGATAATTCTTACATATATACAAGCTGAAATTCGAGCTGTTCTTCCATGTTCATGGGGAAAAGTTTGATTTGGAGCTAATTGCTTATAACTTACAGTATTTGTTTGTTTTAGAAAAGGATAATGTGGGATACGTTACTGAAATCAAGACATCATTGTTCGGGCAAGCACTGTGTAATCCAAATTCTGTGAGAAGACAGATAGCTACTCGCCATGGAAGCCGTCTTGTTGTTTCCTCACTGGTTACTACCAAACCCTTCCACTATATATTTGTATTTACATGTATAGTTTAGTAATTTACAAAAAGTCATGATTAAAATAAAATTCGATAATTTTCTAAATATAAGCATGTCGATATTAGGATGCTCTGAGCAACATTGCCAACCTGGTTTTAGTTCGGTTTAATTCTTGCTATTGAGTTTCTTTGTTGACAGTTTGGAAGGAGAGTCAAAAGCAGAAGAGAGACTGTGATTCCTGACCCAGATTACCGAATTCCAATTGTTCTTCTCGGTAAACACTATTTCTTTCAAATGTGTTTGAAGTTAAACATGGGTGCATATTGTTCTTTCAGGAAAGATGAATATTGAAAATGGTAGTCAATAATACTTGCATGATCTGAATATTAACTGAGATATCAAGTAGACTATGGTGATCCATGAATGTATGTAAAATATTTCTCGGTAATCAACTTTCATAAAATGCTAGTGGACTAATAATTATCATCTAGCATTTCATAATCATGAGCAGCCACGCAGTGAGTATAGAGGCAAGCAAACTGTTCTTTCACCTTTTATCAAATAACTTCATTGTCATAGCTCTTTGCTTGGGGTAGTGATGGAAGGTTACAATTTTATACGGCGCGAACTTGATTCATTTACACACACACACTAATTCATCCCATTCAGTGTGCTGGCTTCTTTTTTAATATTTGTCATATGGTGGATGTTTACAACTATAAAGAAATGGAAATTTTCTGTATGAGGATAAGGGTCCTGAAAATTGCTAGATTTATTCACTTGCAAATATTGAGTATTCTGTATGAGGATGCTAGGGTCCAGTACTTTCCCTAATGTCTACCCAGTTTTGTATTTTGGATAATACTTGACTGTATTTTCTTTTGCTACCCGTGTGTGTTTTTTTTTTTTTTAAGAAAGAAAGAAAGTGACTGTCTGTATTGTTATTCATTAAAAACGATGATTTTAAGATGTATTATTTTAGGTATAACTGGTGGATTGGCTTACACAAATAACCTGGGACCTGCCATACCTGTTGGTCTCCTTGGTTTGCTTCTGTTAGTGCAGGTAATTATCAATAATTGACCATGTAATTAAGTGGTCGACGTGTAATAATTAGTATGACATGGTTATCTGTTTTAGTTAGCTGCATTACTCTTTCTAGTTTTAAGAATTAAGCTGACTCTTTCTCTGGTTATGTTTCCTTTTGTTTCCTCAGACCACTAGAGTTAGATTCGTTTTTGATGATGAGGCTCTGGTATGTTCTCTTCTCACCTTCCTGAAACTTTGGTTATTGTTTGCTATTTCTTCATGTAAATGGATTTTTACCATTCCTGGGATTTTGGTTTTTTTTTATCTGTATTGACGAATAAAATTAGTTTTAATCTACAAACTTTATGGTTTCAGGAGGTCAAGGTAGGTGATGAACTCAAGCAATCAGGTGAAAATGTCTTTGTAGGCGGGAAAAACCGTTGGAAGTAAGTGCATAATTTAGTTTTGGAAGTCTGATTAATGAAACTAGAATTTCATGAAAGCAGTTGGAGAAACAAACAAAAAAATTGCTTTGATGTACTTTCAGGTATTCAACATTTGTTAATTGGGAGTTTTGGTGGCCTAACTTCCCTATCTTAGTGTACTTCAAGGAGACACAAACAAAGCCTGAGGGACAAATTCATTTCTTCCCTATAATCTTTGTAAGCATTTTGGAATTTCAAGAGCTTTTGAAATTTTGTTTTTGTTTTCCTAATTTTAATTTGATCATTTGTTAAAACAAGCAGAATGGGAAGCAGCTTTACGATGTTATGGTCGAAAGAGCTGGCCTTTCCCAAAACAGTGGACCGAAAGATTCCTAAGGATCGGCTTTTGAATCTGAATCTCTAGATCCAAGTAACAACAAATTATGTGACTCTGTACAGATTCAAGTCTATCTTCTGCAAGAATAACTTTATAATGTATCCACATAATTTTTGCTTTACATTTGAAGGGCTCCGTTTGAAATTACAATTATATCGCTTTAATCTTCTACAACTAGTCATGTCCTTCTTTACTAGTGTTACCCATTCTCCTTAGTCAATTTGTGAGATGTTTCATTTGAACGATCTTTTTTCTTGAGGACTTGATTTCCATGCCGATACCCAGATTCTTTGTAGCAATAAAATGATAAAATAAATTTGAAAAAAAGAATATAGATAGGAATCATATTTTAATAAACTAAATTCGAAAAGAAAGTGATACAAAAAAAAATACAATTTTTTTATAGAATTCACGTCTTATAATCTCAATGATCTTTTCTTTTCTTTTTTTAATCTTCCTCTAGCTACCTTTCTTTCAATACAATTTCTACACATTGTAAATATGTACATTGAATTCTCTTCATTAACACATGAGGGAAAGAAAGTGACGCAGAAGAATCTGTATCTCAACTAAAATAATCAAATTATTTGTTATCTGTTAATTTCTGTGAATATGTGATGGATCTCAATTGAAAATTCACACTTGCAAGTTGCAAGTGAACCTCACTTCCATTTTGCACCCTCCCCACATGCTTACAAGTTAAATGGCCCAATTTGTTGAGCGGCACAGAGGCCTTAATCACTTGGTTTACATTAATTTGTTGCTTACTTGCTTCTCAAATATTCGACTCTCCCCAAATTCCACTTGATAGAAGCTTCCTTTTTGCTTCTCAAATATTCAACTCCAGCTCATGAGTAACAAGACAGACAATGGATAGCTTTTTCATTTCATTTTCATTTCGAAGTTTTTTGTTACATCAGAAGGCCTGGCAAGAGATGCCAGACTAACTTATCATCAACATTCTCAATGTCTTAATTTCATTACATCTGACATATATATGTAAAAAAAAATGGATAAATCAAATCTCAAACAAAAAATGACTGAAAATCACCTAAAAGCTCCTATAGAAAAACCTTAATTTCGCCAAACAGCTCAAGCTGCAGATCCCTTTCCAACTTATATCACTGTGTGAGATTCATCAATCTATTATGAAGCCTGCTGTTAACCATTCAATCCCCACCTGTATTGACTCAGTCTCGCTAGCATTTGTAATCAAGAGAAATTCTTACCCATACTATTCTAGATTAGTTGAAAGGAGCTCATTGAAAGTGATTAAAATGAATATGTCAGTGGACCCCATCATCCATGTTGAGAAAAATTTTCAACACGAAAAGTTATGTTGAAGCCTTCTTGGTGCAATGAGCATCGGTGCCATGCTGAGTACAATCATGATAGCCCACATTTTTGAGGAAGTCTCGAATCTCTTTTGCACTGCTATTACTAGCCTTCAACAAACGCTCATCTTCCTCATATATGAGATATGGCGCCTCACTTGCCTTTCTCGAGAGAAGCTTCAATGCTCCTTTAAGCACATGATATTCCCATCCCTGAACATCTATTTTGAGCAGAAGTACCTGCTCCGATTCGGGAATCACTTCATCTAGAGGAACAGACTTTACTTGAAGGGCTACCTCTTCATTGGATTGAAATGCCAACTTTGCACCAGTTGCAGAAACAGCACTGTTGTCCAGCCGGCCGACCAACTGTAGTAGACAAGCAAAATTTTGACACACATTATTAGAACACATGATACTCTCTCAGGTACAAAAAGCAAATAGTAGATTCCTCCAAACTAGGTTTGGTCTATACACTAAGGCTTTTTTCACATTATAAGTGATACGACTCCAAAGGCCAATTTTGTCAATTCTACCAGGTCGTGGTGGAAGACAAATAAAAGATTTTATTTAAGTCATTTCGTATTTCCTAGATTGTTAGAAAGATTTAATATATCTTTTAGATATTTTGAATTATCCTAAGAATCTTTTAAATTTTGTTTTTAGTTTTCTTTTCAGGATATTGTTCTAGATATATGAGTTGACAAATAGGGATCTCAAGGAGTCCAATCAATAAGGCCTTGCTCTAGTGGAACTAAAGCCTACCTCACCCTTGGATTTGGAATCTGGAAGTTACAAGTTTGCAAAGTGTTTTTGAAGTGAAGGAGAAATAGAGAAAGAAAAGTGCGTAAAAAGAGCATGAAAATGGGTTCAGCAAACAGTCTCATTCTTTCTGTCACTTCCTCTTATACTACTTAAGACCCAAATAACTCATCTTTATGCTGGAACTATGTGGTCTCATGTTCTAACCCTACTAGCCAGTGCATTTCATTTTATACTACAAAAGCACGAATATGGGGTAATGAACCAAGAAATTACTGCAAAAATCAAGACTACAAATGAAAATGAATGTATGTTGTAACTTCTTCAAACTATTCACAGCTTAAACCACGATGCAGACAAGTATATTTTAAAATACCTCTCACCGTAACAACTGCAAACTGCACATGGTACTGGCTTTTGGAGCCTTATCGTATCCCTAGAAGATATCGTTAAGGCTTATAGATGAGATTCATCCAAGCCCATCCAATTAAAGCTGTTAGCCACAACTTTAACTATACATATTAGCTTATCATCATTCACAAGTCAATATCAATAGCCTGCACCAGGCTTCCCACAATAGATCTCTTCAAGAGATATTTCAGGATCTTGATATTTATTACCTATGGAAATTTTTTTCCAAGTTTCTAACATAACTTCACGCATCAAACTTACATGTATGCTTGAACTTAAATATGTTCATACTCAAATTGAATATATTCCACTGGAATCTAGATTCTAGGGTGACTAAGAATGCAAGAATCAGTAATTGTTCGGAAATTAAGAATAGAAGCAGCTCAAGTCTGAGAGCATTCTGATTTATTATTATTACATGCGACATTCATAACAAATCCACCATAAATAAACATTGCAGGTATGCTACTCAATTTCCAATTCTAAATTTTATTGATTTAGAACTGAAGCCTAAGCTAAGCATTTAACCAGTTACTCCACTCACTTTAAAATAATCTCCGACAAACCAAGCCATTTTCTGCCATCTCCCACGGCCACCACAGTTTAATTGATACTTCACCATATAAACTATAGAAAATCAAATTTAATGCAAGCAATCAGTTAAAAGCGATCACCAATAGATAAAAGATTAACTTAAATGGTTATAAATGTCGTCCACAAACAGTACCTTGTGAAAGGTAATTTCACCGAGCCGATCCGATGCTGCAGCCTGAAATACAGTGACCAATTCCGCCACCCTATTGAAGTAAATCCCTTCACAAATCTTCTGCAAATTCTCAAAAACAGGTTCGAATGCCAGTACCCGAAAACCCATAGCCGAGGCAGCGAAGCTAGCCATCCCAACATTGGCGCCCACATCAACAACAAACCCATCTCGTCCTTCGCTCTTCATCCTCTCCAAAACCTCCTGAATCGTTACCGAAATATCGGGTTTCCTAAACGGTTTCCCTTTGAGGATTCTGACGATGTTCTTGTGAGGCTTGTCGGGCAAATTTCCGAAATCGGAAAGCGAGTACAGAAACGGGTATCGAACGCCTTCAACGGTGCTAGCAACCACTGGGTGTGCTTGTGGAGATTTGATGCAATCGAAAGGAGAAATCGCGTGGAATGAGAGATGAGTGTTGACGGCGAGGAAGCCAGGACTGGGGCTGGAGGGACGAGAAGTGAGGGAAAAGAAGATAAAGATAAGGATAAGAGAAACAGAGAGAAGTAGAAGGAGGAATCTAGGGGAGCGCAGTCCAGAGGCTTTATCTCTTTTCCAGGCATTTGCCATGGAAAATGAAATTGAAGGAGATGACAGACTCTCCCTTTGAAATTGCAGCTCTTCGTGGGGACAAAAACTTTCCGGCAAAGCGTCGGATTTTGAAGGAAAATGCGATCTAGATCTGTCAAAAGCAGTGGAAGCCTTCTGATCTAATTGGGGCGATTGATTTCAGAGTGTTGTGTTGCTCATGCAAGCAATTCAGAATCCAAGATCGAACAAAATGGGAGAAAGCGCTAGACAGAAAAAAGACTACACTAGTCGCAAGAAAGAAACAGTGTGGCTACTTTCAGCCAATATAATGGAATTTTGAGTTGATTTCTCTCCTAATCATTTTTTCATTATCATTTATCATCTTTAAATCATATCTATCCAATCAATCACAATATTACTTTAACATCTCTCTCCTATTCTCAATCAATGGCCCAAATAGGCTAAAGAGAAGAAAATGAGAAAAAGGATTATGAGAAAATCCTCTCCCAAAATGTTGTTGGAAACTTGCAAGATCTAGCTAACACACTTAATGATATAATCAAGTCCCTGGAAGTCATTACATTGCAGTAAAGTCTAAAGCAACGTGTTATTAATTTCAAACATGAAAGTACAATTTTGTTCTTTTGTTAGTAATAATAAGTTTAAAGTAATCAATAACAAGGTTAGAGCATCTAATGATCGTTAATTGTTTGTTGCATCAATGATTTATGTTGTTGTTTCATTGAGTGTGTGAGAGGTTATGAATTTATGCTTTAAAGATTGTGCTACGTTTTTGTGTTCTTAAATGGGGATAAATGGAAAAGATGAAGCTTTATATATTTATAACCCCTGCTATACGATTTTAAAATGAGTTGTTAATACAATGCTCTAAAAAGTTATTAATGTTGCTCATGTAATTGTTAATAACAACTTTGTTCTAGAGGGTCACAGAAAAGATGGTGTGTATGGTGAGTAGTATGGAAAGTAAGCATATATTATGTTTCTTGCATATATGGGGACAATTTTAAATGAAGAAGAATATGATTTGCAATATGTAGGGGCTAGCGTTAAAACAAAAACCATAAAGAAAGACATTGCGTATGAGGAGCTGAGAACAATTTGTAATGTCAATTGTTAGAAGAAGAAAAGGTAGTAGAATTTTCATGAAATTCATGTTGACCTTAAGGGTGACCAACGGCCGAGCGGGGCTACCCCGTGGCTTAACCCATATCCTACCCGTTTATGTTACACAGGTATGGGGTAGCCCATACCCGTGACATAACAAGTTTAACTTGGTAATAAACGAGTACATGTACAATACACAAGCAGGTTTCAAAGAGTTACGGGTAACCTGTTTATAAGATGGTCATTAAAAAAATTTCAGAGCAACACACCAGTCACCATCTCCACAAAGGAGGAAGAAGAATGAGAAAATGAAGAGAGAAATCCTTATAATCGATGGCAAGATGAGATGAGATGATGGAGATGCAAGCGCGATTGAACATATATGAAAAAGAAGAAGAATAGAGACGACTTGCCGTCATTGCGGCAACAACAACTATGGGCTACAGTGGCAATGACGGTAGGATAAGGCGATATGAGAAGGGAGAGAAAGAGGAGGATGAAGACTGGAGGCTGGAGGAGGAGATGGCTAGGGTGAAGTCAAATAACAGGAAGGCGAGGGCCAAAGGGCTAGGTTAATTGTGTTTTAAAACTTAAAATGTTATACTGAAAATTGATTAAAAAAATTAGTTTCACATGGTTAAAGCTAAACTTTTCTTATGGTATAGATAGTGGAAAACTAAAGCTAAAGCTAAACTTATACGTGGTATAGATAGTGGAAAACTAATATATTGTAAGAACTTAAGACAAATAAAAAAAAAATTAAAAATAAATATGGGCAGGTAAGGGTAGCCTATGGGTATGCCTATGCCCTGCCCCGTTTAAGCATGCACTTGCTCTTTTGAGCCCCCCTGTTACAGGCTCAATTTGGTCGGGGCTTAAACGGTCAAAAAATCCATAGCTTGTGGGTAATTTTTTGCTCAACACTAGCTTGGATGCAACAATCCTTTTGGATCTTGTAGATGATGAAGGAATAGAACATTTTATTTAAGTCAATGGAGAAAATGGTCATGTGTATGTAAGAGAGAATATAGATGGTAATACACAACCAATAAGGAATGATGTAAGAGAGGAATAACATGTGTAAGTTCTATTTGCTTTTTGATATAATATTTTCCGTAGTCGCTTCTTGCCGTGTAAGTTATCATTAGATGCTCTAAAATTTTCATTGGTTGCTCTAAACTTGTCATTACTAACAAAGGGGCAAAATTGTACTTTCATGTTTAGAATTAATAGCACTTAGGTCTCTTGAGACTTCATTGCAATTTAATAATTTTGAGGGAACTGATTGTCATTAAATTGTTAATTAGGACATGATTGCAATTTTTCCAATTTTGTTTCCAGTTTCATTTCAACTCTCTCAAGTGAAACAGTTATCCACCTCCTACGAGCTGAACCCCTTTTCTTCCTATTAGTTTTTTTTTTTTTTTTGCCAGAACCATTTTTTTAATAGTTTATTCAAGTTAATCTTTAGAGAGAGAAAAAGAAACCCATTTAAAAAATCGAAATTCAAAATCATGTCTCCAAATTCAACGAACCCCTAATTAATTCATATGATCAATTTAAGATTGGGTTAAGGGGCATCCATCACAATGAAGTGTTTTACCTGTTGCATATAGTACCCTAAAGTATTTTGTAGTGAACCAAGTATCTTAAAATATTTTTTCATATGCGTCTCTCCATAAACTATTTTTTAGAACATCTAACACCCTAAAGTATTTTTCAGGGGTATCCTACGCCCTTAATTATCTAAATTGTTAAATGCAAATTTGCATATAAAAGTACTTTAAGGTGATGGATGCATCTAAAAAAATATTTCACGATGCTGGGTGTATCACAAAATACTTCAGACACTGAATGCATTTGAAAAAATACTTTATGGTGCTGGACACACCTTAACTCTTTAAGATTTGAGGATATATATATATACTGTTACTATTTTCAAACTCAAAGTTTTTCAAAATATTCACAAGTGTTGTTATCATCAAAAAAAGGGGGAGAATGTTAGCTCTCGAACCAATATGTTTTGATGATAACAAACACTTGTAAAGAAAATAGATTTAATTATTCAAGTCACTCAAGTATATGTTTAATGGCACTTGAGTAAATAACTTTTGTTGCAACTAAAACTTGAATCAGAAAGTCACTTTTAATGTATTTGTTATTATTGCACTCGAGTCAGTGCTTTAAAAACTACAAGGAAAATTGTTTGTAGTTTTAACAACTCGAATTAGTTGTTCAAAACTCGAGTTAGAAGCTTTCGATAACAAGACTATCGAAGGTAACAACTCGAGTTACTTGCACAAAACTCGAGTTGACATGGTAAAGCTCTAACTTCTATCTTTTACTTAAGTATCTGGCATACTTGAAATTTCATCTTATGAAACTCGAGTTTACAACTCGAGTTGATTAAAAGGAACTCAAATTTTAGTGGATCCCACTAAATCATTTTTCAAACCAAAACTCTCTAACATTGCCAAAACTCGAGTCATGATCTTGCAACTCAAGTCACTTGTTAGAGTTGACATTTCAAGACTCGAGTTTACATCTTTATCACCATAACTGAATTTTCACTTTCAAAAGACAAAACTTCAGAACTCGAGTTAAGATTTTATGAACTCGAGTCATACGTTAGAGTTGGATTTTAAAAACTTGAGTATCCTTTGGTTAAACGCTTTTTGCAACATACCTCTTAGTCTTCGTTTTTGGAACAAAACTTCACAACTCGAGTTGTGAATACTTGACTCGAGTTTACAACTCAAGTCAGTAGTTTAAGAATCAAGTTACGCTTTGTAAATCAATCTTCTCAGTTTAACTTCATTTTCAAACAAACTATCATTTAAGAAGAGAACCATATAAACTCGAGTTACTAAAAGACATATTTGAGTTATCAACTCGAGTCAAGTAAAGAAAACTCGAGTTTCCATCTATGCCTCAGTAAATCACCGTGTTCGTAAAGCTTAGATCATTGATTGCGATTTATTATCCTCTTATCATCACTTATTACTCTTCTTAACTATATTTAACCAGTATGTTAATGAGTTTTAGATTATTACATGAATGATTAAAAGTAGATTACCAAAAAGCAAGTAATTATGTCAGAGCGTTAAATGCAGTTGCAGAAAGCAAGCACCAATACGACAATCAACACTAAGCAAACCAAAAGAACTTTCTACTATACCTATAATCTATGAGTATTATGGAAAATTAACATGCATATCAAAAGGAATGTCAAAGCAGCATAAAAACGGCGGAAGCTTTGCAAAATCAAAGTTATGAGTAACGAACAAACTTCACTGTCTAACAGCTAAATTCAATACTCACAACGAATACATTGAAGCTTCTCAACGGTCATTAATTGCAACCACCAATACAAGGCAAAGCATTCAATTCAGAGAAACTACTGAAAATCTACCAATGCTCAATCGAATTTATTGTTATCTAATGTTTTCATTCAATACTCTGTAATATCTTCAGATATTCTGTGAGATAATTATCTTTTTGATTGATTATAAATTTACTCTATGAGAGGGTTATCTTTTTGATTGATTATCTGTTAAATGTCAAGGTAGAGGGACCTTGAGTGTGGGTGTATCGATTACAACTTGTAAGGGGAGTGAATGTGAATCCTAATGAGAGGATTACTTCGAGAAACAGAGTGTGTAATCATGAAAGGAATAGTGAAAAACCCAGAGTGTCTGGGGATTGAACGTTGGTCAAGAGATTGGACTGAACCAGTATAAACTCTCTATGTCCATTATTCTTCCATCCTCACCTTGTTATTTTGATTATCGGGTATTAGTTACAAAGTTTTGAAATCACTCAATTCATCCCCCTCTTAGGTGATATTCCATTTTCATTTCGTTATGCCTACTGGAAATTGAACTTCTTGCAAGAACACCGTTGGCAGCTTTTTCCTCCTCCTTCTACGATATTTTTTGACGTCACTCTCTTCCTCTCCCCTGACGCTGAAGAGGGGTAAGTTGGTTTTCTCTCATTTTCTTGATCTTCCGGAAAATGGGTTCCCACCAAAATAAGTGGGAACCGATTTTCTCATGTTTAAGGAAAAATGGTCCGCCACTAGAAAAACGTTTTCCTATGTCAGCCAAACAGCTACGCCGGATGAAAAATGCTCATTTTTCGTTTCCTTCCCCCAATTTTCCTTGAACCAAATGGGCCCTCAATGTAGTTGATGCATCAGCCGAGGATAAGACCATGAGGCAACGAGGGAAACTACCGGTGTTTTGGGGGATAGGGGTATTTTGGTACTTTCATGGTGTAAGTGATGGAGGTTAGGTTATTTTAACGAATGTGTCATTTTTGCCCTCTTTTGAATGTTTATGGGTACTTTTTGAAAGCAGAGCTGAATCACCAAGAGGGGGGTGAATTGGGGATTCTAAAAACTTTTTCGGATTGCTCTGTTTTCGTGTGGTAAACCAGAGATGAACAGAGTATGGAGAAGAGAAGCAAGACACAAAGGATTTATACTGGTTTGGTCTAACCTTTTGACCTACGTCCAGTCCCCAGACTCTCTGGGATTTTTCACTATAACAATTGATTACACACTCTGCAACTCAAGAGTAATTCTCTCACCAGAACTTACTCCCCCTTACAAGTTGTAATCAATAACCCAATCTCCAAGTCCCCTTGACTTGAGATACTTTACAATAAATGATTTACAATCAATAAACTCTCTCTACTCAAAGAGTAGATAAGATAATCACTGAAGTACAAATGTATCAAAAGATACTTTACACAAGAAAACTCAAAGAGTAGTTGAAACTTTAATGATTTTCGTTTTCTCACATATTGGTTGTTGAGAAGAATTGAATGCATCTCTATTTATAGCTAGAGATCATTAAATGACCGTTGTAAATCCTAATGTGACTGTTGCCAACATTGGTGATGGATTAGTGCAGGTTTTGGTCTTCTTCTCTCTCTACTCTTTGGTTAATCCAGTTGTGCAGAAGTTCAGGCTTGACTTCTTGACTTTTAATCCGTTGGAAGAGCAGTTACTGGATGTGGAAAGGAAACATTAATTCCTTCAAAACGTGTGGAGAATGATTGTCCAAAAGCATGCAAGTTTTCTACACTTTTGCATTTAATGTTCTGACTTCACTTTATGCTTTATGCTAATTCTCCATTTAATCCTGTCTAAATCATCTGAAACTCACTAACAAACTGATTAAACATAGTTAGGAATAGTAATGAGTGACGATATAAAGTATTAGGATCAAACACAAAAGTTTCGCAAATTCGCTCATCTTGAAATTCAAATTCAGCGATGCAAACTCGAGTTTGTTCTTCAAGACTCGAGTTTTCATTTTCCATTAAAAGTCTAAACTCGAGTTTCCAAAACTTAACTCGAGTTTTCTCATTCCAGAGAAGAATATCGCGATTTGGTATTTGGACATGTTTTGTGAACAGTGCAAAACTCGAGTCATTAATTGACTAACTCGAGTTTTGGACTTATGATGAGAAATCATGTTTTAGTCCAAAATCTCAAAACTGGAGTTTTCATTCCAAAACTGGAGTTTTCAAAACATTCATTTTGAGCAGAGCTCTCTGCTTGGCCTAAAATCGAGTTTCTAAACTAAAACTCGAGTTTCCAAACTGAAACTCGAGTTTCCATAACTCTTTGAAAAAAATGGAAACTTTGAGTTCTTCTCTGTAAGACCGAAACTCGAGTTTCCAAAACTAAACTCGAGTTTCCTCATTTATGAGAAAACATTGAAAAAACGTTGTTAATGGTGTGCATGGGAACCATTCTGTTCCTCAGCACTGATTCTGAGATGAAATAGTTTTTTTCTGATTCTGTGCCTGGGAAAAATTCTGAGAATCAGAATTACGTTTGTTAACTCATTTAATTTTTATTCATAGAATCAGAATTACGTTTGTTAACACATTTTATTTTTATTTATGTAATTTTTATATTCAAAAAATTATTTAGGTGGCGGTGGTGATGGCGGTGGTGGTGGTGGCGGCGGCGGCGGTGGCGGTCGTGGTGGTGGCGGTGCGGTGGGGGTGGGGGTGGGAGCGGCGGTGGTGGCGGTGGGGGTGGTGGTTGCGGTGGGGGTGGTGGTGGCCGCGGCGGTGATGGCGGTGGCCGCGGCGGTGATGGCGGTGGTGGCGAGGAAGAGAGAAGGGGAAAAATAGATTCTGGCTTTGTGCCTTGGAATTGAAAAGCAGAAATTTTCTGCTTCTTTTTTTTATTCCCCAGCACAAAAAAGAAATCGGTTCATCCCGGTAACAAGAAAGAAAACCGGATTTACCAAACACAATTCCTATCCAATTTTGTTCCTGGGAACATAAATTAAGAAAAAAAACTCATTCTGGGAGCGTTACCATGCACACCCTAAGTCAAAACTGGAGTTTTCACAAGTTCAAAATTGATGAGCATTGTTCTCTGTATAATGTAAACTCGAATTTTCAAAACTAAACTCGAGTTTCCAACAAAGCTTGGAAACTTTGAGAACTCTCTGTGTAGCCTAAACTCGAGTTTCCAAATGGAAATTGGAGTTTTGGTATCTTTGAAAAAAATTGATAGCTCTCTGTCTTGTCAAAACTCAAGTTTGTTAAATCAAACTCGAGTTTGCTTTGTCTGTGAAAAACTCAGAAGCTCTCTGTATGGTCAAAACTCGAGTTTTCATATCAAAACTCAAGTTTTCATATCAAAACTCGAGTTTGTCTTTCTTTGCAAAAACTTGAGCTCTTCTCTGTCAAGTCCAAACTCGAGTTTTCAAACTGAAACTCGAGTTTGCCTTTGACAGTAAGTTTTTCAACTTACAAAGACAAACTTCCATCTGTGTTTGCAATTGTTTGTTATCATCAAAACCAATAGAAAACTAACACTTTTGCACATAAAAAGAGTTTATGGTGTTAGGCGCACATTTTTTCTCCTTAACCTATGGGTTATTTGTAACTAATCAAAGTTCAGGGAGAGTTCTTCGCAGTTGTTCGAAGTTTAGGAAGGTTTTGTAAAATTGGCAATTTACACAAGATGTCATGTGTCATCTTATTATCTAATGTGACATTTTCTGTTAAAAACTATACCGATCACTTAATAGCAGTGGATTAATAGTTAAGAAAGGAAAGGTAAGGGGGTTAAATTTAAACTTTAAAATATTAGGAGGTTATATGCAACTGACTGAAAGTTAAGGAAGGTTTTATGTAATTTAGCCTTAAAAGAAATGAAGGTTTTGTATAATTTAACCTTAAAAAAAAATGGTGATGATGTTGTAAAAGCACAACATTCTCAAATACATATAGTTCTCATGGACCAATTAAGATTTTGGTTGACTTTTCAGTAGTTCTTATGAACAAATTAACTAAACACATTTTCTTATAAATCAATACATGAAATATGAAAAATGATACGTATAATTTATAATTTGTGAGTATTTGGCTTATTGTAGATTTTATTATATATAGTCCAACATTGATACACTCTTTTCAATTCTTTATTTATTGAATTCATCTTTGTTTTAAGATGAGATGGAAGTGAGGCTAAGAGCTCACCAATAAGAGAGAACATATTCAAGAGCACATGAAAAAGACAAGTAAAATATATTTATAAATTATAAGGGTGAAAAAAAAAAAAAAGAAGCAATGTCATTCAACAGTTAAAAATATTAACCATCAATATTAGTTTTATAACATTTAGGGTGACCTTACTTTTTTAAAATACTTCCAAAACAATATTATTAAAAAAACTCTTGGATACCCATTGCCCCAACATGAAATAACCAAAGCAGAATTAGAGCTTAACCCAATTTAACACATTAGTCGTTGAAATAGGAAACAAGGACTTTCACAAAAACATGTTGACTCCTTATAACATACGGATCATCACGTGAGGTTTTAGTAAACATGTCGACAATAATCAACACTGTTAAGTGAGTTTTAAAATAAACCGTTGTTGACATTAAAGTTAAAGCACGATAATGCGTTAGAGCATAAAATGTGAATGTGTTAAATATTTTATAGAAATAAATTTGACACTTATTCAATTAGCATTTTAGACAAAGAAACTAACATGTTAAAGATTCAACAGAAGTAAAACATTTCAAAACACAGGTAAAATGTAAGTTTTACTGAATAAGAGGTTTTCAAAAAAATTCTAGAAAACAAGTCCTTGATAACAAACTCAATTACCATTTGCGAGTGCCACCATATTCCTCAAGAACAATAAGAAATGGTTGTCAAAAACATCATGTTTTTTACAAGAAGCTTTTGAAAGCTCATAAATAATTAAGTTCTTAACACTTGATTTTTTGGAGAACCTTTTTTATTGGAAAACTAAAGAAAAACCAGAATTTTCTGTCATAAGAACTCGTAACTTCTTACAGCGAAAAATCATAGATCACAAAGGCAAATAATGCCATTGTTCATTCTTTGGATATTCAAGTTGACCCTTCTTTCATTCTTATAATTTAATCATATATTTACAAAACAATTTTCTCTACATTTTGCAATGGGATTTTATCCCATATTATAAAATACAGACGGGACCGGCCGGTTCAACCATGAAGCTGTCAAACCGGTCATCTAACCGGTCCGACTGGTTTAATCGGTTCAATATTTATTTAAAATTTCCTCATTTTAAAAATTCATATCTAATTCTACATATTTTCAAAAATTATAGATTAAGACTCTATGAAAAGCTTGAAATGTCTACTTTCTAATGCAAAAAGAATCACTCAACAATATTATCATTGATCCTCAAAAATTATCAAATTCCAAAACTATTCTAAAAAACATTATCATTCAAGTTCATTTCCTCACCGGCTTAACCTCGAATTAGCTCTGGTTTAACTCAAATTTGACCCACTACCCAGACTGATTCAGTGGCCGTCCCGAGTTTAACAACCTTGTTTTATCCTATCAACCCACGTTCAGGAGGCAGTTATGGGGAGTTTAGTCTGCATCTCAGTCTTTTTCTAAAATAGGATTTGGAGGTAGTTTCCATAATACTATATCCAGACCTAAATGTAAGAGCAAATTAATTTTTCTTTAAAGTATTTATATTTATCTAATTTGTCTGACTTGTATACTTTAATCATTCACAAGATATAATATGATTAAGTAACTTATTTATCTTTCTTAATCTCTTCAAAAAAAAGTCAACTAGTTCTTATATATATTTAGGATAGAAGGTAGTAACAGATTATGTGTTTCCCATGATGTGGGTGGGCAACGTGGGGGTGAAAGGAACTCTATATGTATAGAGTGGCTACACCCCTGTTGCTATCTTTTTGTGTGTTATTTGGTTTCTGCCTGATTGTTACGCTCAATAAACACTAGTCGTCAAAGGTATTGTACTTATATATGTGTGTGTGTATTTAATTCATTGTATTAAAAAAATATTCTTAGTTTATTATTTTTCCATGCCCTGCTTATAAGTTTCCTTTGTAGATTCAGAAAGATTAATTGATGCTTATATTGGTTACTCTTACTTTGGGAAAATTAGACATAAACTACTTAGAAATTGCGAGCAATCAAGAATTATGTGAGAAAATCACTTCATTTAGCCTTTTTGTGAACGAAATTGCGTAATCATGAATTCTGATGGTTCACAGCATTATGATACTTTGCAATGGCATTCCTCTACACACAAACACATTCATTCATATTGCAGGTTCTTGCCTTTTTCCCCACTTTGCATATCTAAGGAATATATACATTATCTTGCGCATGCCTTGATGCTTATTTACCTCACAAGACATAATTTCTATGTTTTCCTTTGAAGTGAGACAAAAAGTTGTGGTCCTCTATTGGTTGAATTGATTTTCCTGGTAGAAACTCAATCTGCCTCATATTGTGCATACTTTTTTGTACACGATCCACATCCATAATTTTTCAACTACTGGAAGGAGAGGAAACAAATAATAAATAAGGGATACATTTTCTAACAACTTTTACATTGATAGAGTTGCAAAGTTCAGCAAGTGTAACACAACAAAAGGGATTAAGAGGGGTGATGAACATGGACTATATATTGGATATCTATGCTTGAAAAAGATGCCAAATGATTAGTTTGACAATGGCTAATTTTAACCTTCAACAAAAAGGTTTAGAGTTTGCCGATTGGATTATGTCTCTTAGTAATATTAAATTATGTTTCTTAGCTATATATAATTGATTGATTGATTTTATGAGGTGCAAATTAATGAAAGAATTTATAGAGTTTGCTGATTGTGTTAACGATTTTCCTTTATTTATGCAAATGATATTGAGCACAACTCAATACTTTTTCTCATCAGCATTTTGACGAGTTATTCTTTCAAAATATTTCGTAACAGTGATATGATCTAAACAATAACTAACTACTCATTGGCCTTAAATATAAGACAATTTTTTTTTTTTTTAAAGATTAAGAAAGCTAATTAAATTACTTTAAAATATTTATATTCATCTTCTTTTTTTTTTTTCCAAACTATTTTGCCTAACTTATAAATTGATATACTCCCTCCGGTCCTAATTATAGGAGCAAATTTTGGAGTTAGTTTTGGTCCTAATTATAAGAGCAAGTTTTAACTTTTGTCAATTTTTTCCTATAATAGCCCTATTTATAGTTATTATTAGGAGCATTTATATATATGTGTGTACATATATGTATATCTGTGTTTATGTGTGTCAATATATATATGTGTGTGTGTGTGTGTGTGTGTGTGTGTGTGTCTATATATATGTGTGTGTGTGTGTGTGTGTGTGTGTGTGTGTGTGAATCTCTCTGTGTGTGTGTGTGCGCGCGCATGCACACACGTGTGCATGTGTGTGTGGCCTACATATATGTTTATATAGCAAGACATTATTTCAATTAGAAAGCGTGTGAAAAAGAAATTAGATCTATATGTATACACATGACTATATAAAAAGCAACTAATATACATATATACTAAACTAACATGTCATAGATGTTTAACGTAAGGCAAATTAGAAACACTTATAATTAGGACAACTTGTGTCATTTTAAATTTATATAAGGACATTTTAGAAAAATGAAATAAATTAACTAATTTAACTCCTCTCCTTAATTCTCCCAAAATTGGTTAAATTGCTCTTATAATTAGGACCAGAAGGAGTATAATTTAAAGATACACAACATTTGATATGATTAAATAACTTATTTAGCTTCCTTAATTTTTTTCAAAAAATCTTATATTTAGGACTCAGGGAATATTATTTTTCAAGTTCCAAAATATTTTTATGTTACATAAGTGACCACCTATTTGTACCCGTGCATCGCTCCAGGCCTGGACTAGTTTAACAAAATACAGAGCCTACCACTCCACTGTTTCTCTTTAAATATATCTTTTATGAGCCATGAGCCCATGACCAAGACAAGAATTTAATAGGCATGTACAGAGAGCGTTTCTGGGAGGCTAAGATCTCATATATATGTTACATCTATTTTCACGTCATAACTTGCGCCTTGAAGCATTTTGTAGTACACATAAATTACAATTCACAAGCTCTGCTTATCTATCTAGAGGTCGACCTTGATGGGCAGTTGATTCAGTTGACTTTTTAAATTTGTAAAATATACCTACACAGATCTACAAAACGATCTTTTGAACGGCAATCTCTTTGGTAGAAGTTGCTAATCTGTGAAAAACCTTGAGATTGTGCCCTACTTTCTCCTGCAAAAGAGAGAGAGGAGAGAGAGAGAGAAAAGGTGACGCAAACATGACTGATAAAGTTTGAGCAAGAGAGAATAGCATAGAGTGAGATAGAGCATTAGAAATAGAAATCCAACCCTGTATTATGAATGAGTTACATAGGGATATAGTCAGTCAATAGAGCAAGTTATAACAAACTATAACTAAAGCTAACTTAACTAACTGCCTAACAATATATGTAACTTCTACTTATTCCCTAAAGCTCAAGATTTCGAGGGGACTGAAATCTGCATTTAAGAGGAGACCCTCTTAGTGCAAAATAACAGTGCCTTCAAGAATGGACCAATCACATTCTGAAAGCCTATTGCAACGGGCAAATTGTCAGTTGGCCCCTCAATCACAAGTTTCCTACAGGTGAGCTTGAGGATTACAAAAATGATCAAAGCTAGCTAGCTTCTACAGATCAGGCACCAAAGATTTATTCGCCAACAATGACTTGTGGTGAAGCTCTCACAACAAATCTGAACAAACGGGACATCAGAGTTGGGATATCATACAAGTTTTACACTTTTACTCATATTAAAGTCATAGGAAGAGGCCTATTTGGAAGGAAAAGAAAGCAATTTTTTCTCTAAGCATGTAATTCTACGGTCCCGCTACAGTTCTGAGAATAAAACTTGATTCCTATAAACCACATCACAATCTTGTCTAAAAACAAATCCTCATCAAAAGTTGTTTCTTATACACAAAGAAGACTTTTAGGCTATATTCTGCTCGCAAAATTATTGTGGATTGCAAACAAAATATGTACAAGAATCCATAGGATAATGCCCCTGATTGCAGTGAGACTAGCCTGACTCTGTAGTCTCATTGTTCCAATTTTTGGGGGGCAATTTCTCACGATCACTTGATTTAAAAAAATATATATATAATTCATTATGCTACTTCTTGGTCGCACCTGTCTCCTGAGATGATTTTGGTTTGGAGTTTCTAATGTCACCTTAAATGGATTTCCTCAGGGAGTATTATCTAATGGAGCTACTACTCAACCAAAAGACAGACTCAAGATTCAAGATACAGGATATGGAGGGTAAGATCAACATTCAGAGATCATTATTGTTATGATTTTATTCTGTTTTACGTTAATCAACCTTTGAATATGTATCTTGTAGATAAACCAATTTTATATTATTTTCCCTTTGGTTTAAGGGATTGAACAGCCAGCTTTGAGCCTATGTTCTCACTATTCTAAGTCCTGTTACAATCAAAGAACATCAAAATTAATCACAGACAATATATATTGAACCATTTTCATCAACATAATTACTTGCTCACTTCAACTACAATGGCAAGTTATCAGTGACCATAACTCCCATAAAATAATTGAAAGGTTAAGAAGGTTACAGATGTTATAAGTGATGACGAATACCTCACTCAGTACTTCAAGTCGTTCGAGGGTTGGAATTAACTTTCCACATAAGGATTCAATGTCCTGTTGAGAATCAGGCTTATCGCCATATGTAATTGCTTTTGTGGTCAAGGAGGCATCAGATACAACAGAACTGCCATGGAATACGAATTATTAACCGTGAGAAATTAACTAAATACCTGAACTGTAATTAAGCAGGAAAAATGTCTATACTATAATGACACATTGGATATATGATCATTAATAATGAATTGGATATTTGATTGTGCAATTCAATGTAAATGTCCATTCCATCACCAGAATCAGAAACTTAAATGGCTTGCCTCTCCTGAAGATGGATGAGTATAATGTTTAGCACATGTTCAGAAAGTAGCAGTAACAAACTTATTAGCTGATCCCTACTACCAACAACTCGACACATTTCCACCATAGCAACGTGTCTCCTGTAAACAACAGAAGTAATAATAAATAATAATAATCTAATTGTAGCTGTAAAAATAAGATACCATTAGTTGGCAGTGGGAAAAAATGCCATTAAATTAACATTTGCACCTTAATCCCTCATTCCCTTTTATGATATTAGTGAAATCATGTCCTGGCTTGAATGAAACCTAATAGTGTCCCACAGAATCTGTAGTTTACCGATATATAAAAATATGGAAAGAATAATTCTCTTTTATTAAAGGATTAATATTATTATTAAGAGGATTTTTCCCTATGCTCCAATGTGATCCTTCAATCTGAATCAAGGATCATTCTCTTTAATTAAAGGATCAATATTATTATTAAGAGGATTTTTCCCTACGCTTCAATGTGATCCTTCAATCTTAACTTGGTACTAGTGCCACTCATTTAGAATCATTATTTGAGTTTTGTTTTGCCCCTATTTGCTTTGTGTTTGTGCCGTTCTCAGTGCATCACATTAGGGCTACTGTTCTCGACGTCAGGTGAGGACACACGCCTGACAAGGAGATCCAGGATTCTCCAATTAGAAATTCCACAAAATTTGTTGACGATCTGACCAGCGCATGAGGCTCATGCGCTGCTTCATCCTCTCTCGCAAATCCACATGCCGACGCACATGAAGGCACATGGGATGCTCGTTCTAACATCACCTTCCTTCTCGAGCATTGCATCACTATTTCCAGCCTGCTCCGGGTGTTTTTAATCCCTGGATCCATGGTTTCAAATTTGGGTTTGTGGTTTCAGATCTGTTTTCTGCATTCAGAAGTGCTTTGTCCCTACAAGACAAAGTTTACTCTCTGATTTGATACTCTGGTGGTTATTTTTTGGTCCCTGTGAGACCTGTTGTTCAGCTCCTTAGATTATTACTATTGGTGCCTTCGTGTAAGCTGTTTGTGGTCGGGTTCTGATATGGTGTCCTCTTTCATTAACCCCTTGGTGTGGCTGCCGAATATATCCTTGTTTGAATGTCCCCGGTGTGACATTCAATCAAGCTTACTTGGCATGCCTAAACTTGCTGCTTGATTCAGGATCTTACTATAAAGAAGCAGATTACTAGTAGAGGCTATGGATCTGATGGCCATTGCTCATATTCAAGCTGCTTGAGGGGGAGTGTTGAGAATAGCAAGTTTAGTATTATTAGGGTTTATGTTTCTTATTCAGTACTTATTAGGATTAGATATGAATATTTTATCATTATGATTTAATTTAATTACATTAGATTTGATTCTAGGGTTGGGGTTAGGGTTAGTCTATTAGTTTGCCAATATACCTTTGTATTCTCTTTTATTCAAGGATCAATAATGTTATTCAGAGGATTTTTCCCCATGCTTCAATGTGATCTTTCAATCTCAACAGTTATTTCATATAATTTCATATTTTATAATGAAAACACATTACACGTGTGCACACAATATCTCATGCTTATTTTTTATTTAAAAGAATAATTTACCTTATTCACTTTGCTTACTCCAAATTAGTTTACATCATATCCTCTTAACATATATTTTTTTCTTTTAATATATGTTAAAAAGTAAATGGGCTCACTGCCAGCCTATTTAATACTGCAAGGGCTTTTAGACTTTGGCCCATAAGCCGCTCTATCCATTTGCGAGTTGCTTAACAAAGGCCAATGTTCACAAAAATGCAGGATAAACAGGTTGGCCATACGAACTAGGCCATCATTTTTCAGCTTGGAAGTATTACAGCACTACGATTTACCTTTTCTGTATATTGTCTGAAGATGAAATACAGTCCTGGCGAACACACATATTGATGATTTCATCAACTTCCTGCCTAGATAATTCATTTATATCTCGAATCTGGAAAACCATATGCATGATATTATTCGCACATCAACATATAATAATGAAAACGGAAAAACAGTGAGACTGCAAGAAATAAAGAAAGAAGTTTTCTCCCCAAATTGCACCTTATTTAGTAGCAAGGATTTCTCCTCAGCAGCTCTTTCTAGACTTGTTGTAACAGAAGTAAGAAGAGAATTGAGTTCGCTCAATGAGGGTTGTTGCATTTCGACAGAAGTGTGGTAACTGGAGGCCTCTGAAGGCTGTGAAAAAGCATACAAGATAAATTAACCAAATCTGTGTAAAAAGCGAAACCAATTTGACCTCAGTAACTGCTTCCTTTCTAATTTAAACATGCTTTACCTGCAACCTCAAAGATTTCTTTGTGACCAGGAAATATAAATAAGAGCTAAGGCTGAAGCATAAGCGAAACTTTTGCAGCTCTGAGTTCCTCTGTTTCTGATTATTCATCAAGTAATGTGATCATTCAAAGATTAGAAATCAAATGTGTCAGAATCATCCAATAACTTATTGTATCTTCAAAACTAATTAAGAAGAAAACAGCAAATACACCTCAGGTGATAATATTACTAACGATCCAGCAAAAGTAGACACCACATCATGAGAGAAAACTGTGTACATTAAACCAAAAAGACCTTGAACAAAACCATAACCATTACTCTCTTCATACGGCCAAACCTACAAAAAAGAGTAGGGTTCACATCGCAATCAGCACAAAATCAAAATAAAAGACAAAACAAATTCCTGTTTAATGTGAAGGGAAGATGAAAAAAATCAGTTGGCAAAAATAGGCAGGTGTTTGTATTCAATGTACTTCACTACGAAGACTACAATAATTCAGAATCCGAATAAGAGAAGATGCAGTTTCTCACATAATAAAATAGCATTCAATACTTTTGGCATGGAAGCAACCCAAAATATACCCATCTAAAACTGCTCTACTACTAAAAAATATCAACAAAGTGAATGACATTTACCTTGCTAAGTATTCCAACAACAAGATTGATCTGCTCCAGTTTTAATTCATCTACTTCATTAACATCTACACGGAGAAGTTGGTCAAAGAGTGATTGATGCCCTTTGACAAAATCAATAACTTCACGGACAAATTTATTCTTCACCTACATCAGACAACATAGACACAAAGACAACACGTTTTCATCAATGCACCAATAACTATCACTTTTTCTATTAAGCAAAAGCAGTGAAATAGAGTGACAAAACATAGGGAGAAAACAGTAGTCACCATGTCTTAATTTTAAAATTCTCCACAAGCACTTGTGATTAATTTGTGATTGACTCAATTTAATCAATGTAACCAACATTTCTAGAAGACTTGAATAAGCGTATCACAGATGCACCAAAAAAGACATCAGATCTAGACCAAGATACGAAACATAATTATTTGTTGAGGAAAAGTATCATTCCATTTAGAAACTTCTATAGGCAAAAAATCATACGATAGCTGGAGAGCCAATATCATAACTCACATGATCTTCTGTTAGAGTCTGCGCAGGTACTAGATAATTGAACTCTGATCTGGGAGAATTAGTAAGATCCTTACTAATTCTACAAGAACAGCCGTCTTCTTAGTAATTAGGAAAGGCCAGAATCTGAACCCTAACTAACTAATAAAGCCCAAGAGATTACTCTGATGTTTATTCTTTGAAAATATTCGTTACCTTTATTGATAGGCTTAGAGCCTTTAAATAGGAATAGGTTACAGAGAGACTCTAATAATGAATTCAAATAGATATTGGACAATCTAAATCATAACAACTAAATCTATCTAGTTGTTATGATTTTCCTAAAGATAAAGATAATGATAAAGATCTAAATCCTAACAACCAAATCTTATCTAGTTGTTATGATTTCCTAGAGATAATAATGAAGATAACATAAGATAATTGAAACAGACTCAATAATCAAATTAAAAATAATGAATTAATTCCTAATTAGTTTATTCTTCCTAGAATAAACTAATCCATAGTGATTTGGGTCTCTATCATTTCTCCCCCCTTGGAAAAACGACTTGTCCTCAAGGCGAAACTCAGGAAATTGTGTAGCAATCCGATCATACTCTTCCCATGTAGCGTCCTCGAGGGTGGTCCTCCCATTGTATGAGGATTTCCGGTTGTTGGTGGGTCCAGCGATGTTGAAGCACCTTGGAGGGTGTGTAGAGGAATTCCATATCATCTGAAAGGGGGAGCGGTGGCGGGGGGTGGACAGCTTGAAGTCCTGGTGCCGGGCGGAGTAGAGAGATATGGAAGACCGGGTGGATCTTGGCAGTAGAGGGGAGTTCTAACTCATAGGCCACCTTGCCTATACGTCGCAGAATCTTGAAGGGCCCATAAAAATGTGGGGATAGTTTCTCGCAACGGGTGCGGGATAAGGATTTCTGACGGTAGGGGTGAATTTTTAACCATACCTCCTCGCCCGGTGTAAATTCAAGATCCCTGCGATGTTGGTTAGCATGTAGCTTCATACGGTGTTGAGCTTTAAGAAGGTTACCTTTTAGGACCTGAAGCATGGAATCCCGAGTCTCAAGTTGGTCCTCTAGTTCCGCCACTAGTGTTTCTCCTCGAACATAGGGAAGTAGTGGAGGGGGGTCACGCCCGTAGACAATCTTAAATGGAGTCGTGTTGGCGGCGATATGGTATCCTGTATTAAAGGACAACTCTGCCCAACACAGAAACGTACTCCAGTGTCATGGCTGCTCATGTGCGAAACATCGGAGATAAGTTTCAAGGCAACGGTTGACTACTTCTGTTTGTCCATCAGACTGTGGGTGATATGCCGTACTCATGTTCAAATGGGTTTGGCTTAATCGGAACAACTCTTGCCAAAAGTGACTGAGAAAAAGAGAATCTCTGTCTGATACGATCGATCGGGGCATACCATGTAGGCGGACAATCTCTTGGCAGAATATGGATGCAACGGATTTTGCGGAGTATGGATGAGCAAGGGCAATAAAGTGGCTGTACATGCTGAGGCGATCAACCACTACCAGAATCACAGAATAGCCCCGTGACTTGGGCAAACCGGTGATGAAATCAAGGGAGATGTCCTCCCAGATGCGTTCTGGGATTGGAAGAGGTTGGAGGAGCCCTGCTAGTGCTAAGGTTTGATATTTATTCTGTTGACACGTCTGACATTGCTGGATGTAGCGCTTGACGTCGTTCTTCATTCCCTTCCAATATAATTGATCACGTAGTCGGCGTAGGGTTTTGATGAATCCCGGGTCTTCAAGTAGGGCTTGAGGTAGTTGATCAAATTCGCTGGCCAAAGGAATGACCATTTGAAAGAAATCTGCTTGTTGTGGCCTTCTGGAGAGGGAATCTGCGGCGACATTTTCTTTTCTTGGTTTGTAGAGGATGGTAAAGTTAAATGGGAGTAATTTGACCAAAAGACGTTGTTGTGAATTTGTGACGATCTTCTGGTCCATAAGATGCTTTAAACTGCGATGATCTGTGTGTACCACAAATGGGTTCCCTAATAGGTAATGGCGCCACTTATCGAGAGCTAGGACCAAAGCAAGCAATTCGCGGTCATAGGCGGACTTAAAACGGTTGGAGAATGAGAAAGCTTTGCTAAAATAAGCGATGGGGTGCCCATTTTGCATAAGAACAGCTCCAATCCCATCCATGGATGCGTCACATTCGACTGTGAATGGTAGTTGAAAGTTGGGTAGGTGAAGGACGGGTGTGGTTGTGAGAGCAATCTTGAGTGAATCAAAGGCAGATTGAGCTTGTCCTGACCACTTGAAGGCATCCTTCTTTGTTAGGTCAGTTAAGGGCCGAGCAATAATACCATAATTTTTCACAAACCGGCGATAATAGCCTGTGAGGCCCAAGAATCCCCGTAAATCCTGTACTGATGAGGGTGTAGGCCAATGAGAGACAGCCTTAATTTTCTCAGGTACCACCTCAACCCCTCGGCTGGTCACAATGTGACCCAAATAATCAATCCGAATTTGTCCCAAAAAGCACTTCTTGGCGTTGGCATAAAAGGAGTGGTGCTGCAGGTTTTGGAACACGGTGGTGAGATGTTGGAAGTGGTCTGCAGCCGTAGCGCTATATATCAAAATAACGTCGAAGAAGACGAGTACAAACTTCCGTAAATAAGGGCGAAAGAGGTCATTCATGATAGCTTGAAATGTTGCAGGAGCATTAGTGAGTCCAAAAGGCATCACTACAAACTCGTAGTGTCCCGAGTGTGTCCGAAAGGCGGTTTTGTGGATATCAGTAAGGAGGACCCGGATTTGATGATAGCCTGAGCGTAGGTCAATCTTTGAAAAGTATTGTGCACCTTGCAACTCATCTAAGAGCTCATCAATGTTCGGGATAGGGTACTTATCGGGTACCGTAATCTGGTTAAGACGGCGATAATCAACACATAGTCGCCACGTACCGTCCTTTTGCTGACCAATAATACTGGGCTTGCAAAAGGGCTGGAACTCGGTCGAATAAATCCACGAGTTAGCAAGTCGTCTACCTGGGATTCAATCTCATCCTTTCGAGAGTGAAGAGAACGGTAAGGCCGTAAATTAGGTGGTGCCGAACCCTGTACCAGGGGAATCCTGTGGTAATGCCCGCGAGATGGGGGTAATGAGGTAGGCTTCGCAAAGACAGGAGAAAAGTCATGGTAGATCTGAGTCATGTCGAGTGCATCCTTCTTGGCTGTTTCGGTTTGGTAGAACTCATAACTCTGTAGGCATATTGGAGATTCAAAACTCTGTAGGCGTGTTTGGGGAGTATTTGGAATTTCGCCTTGCAATCTGTATCTTTTTCCATTTAGCTTAAAAATCAGGAACATTTCGTTCCAGTTGGCTTCGACAGTGTTGAGTGAGGCCAGCCATTTGATGCCCAATACAAAGTCAGATCCTGGTAATTTAAATGGGAAAAAATCCTGTGTGATAATTATTCCCGGTAATTGAACTTCCAAATTTTGGCAGATCTGTTTACATTTGACCATACTGCTATCACCCATCTGTACACCGAAATAGGGGACTGTTTGTGTGGGCAAGGCCAATTTTTCAATTAATGAGTTGGAGATAAAATTATGAGTGGACCCACTGTCCACTAACATCATCACTGTGGTCCCCTTAATATTTCCTTTGATTTGCATAGTGGATGCTGACCTGGAGCCTAAAATCGCGTTGAATGAAATAGGGGGGTCAGCCTCTTCCTGTTCGAATTCAGCGAAGGAGTCTGAGGAGTCAAACACTGGGTTCCCATCTTCGTCGATCTCCATCAGCGAACGATGGTGCTGAGCAGCGATGGCCAGGCCGGAACGGCGACGCGCATCGAAAACAGAGGCCCTTATCTCGTCGCCGTTGACGTTCGGTATCTGGGGCAGAGAAGCGGCTGGGATTGGTGGGGGAAGCCGGGATCGTGGATGAGGATGTTGAGGGCTTGTCGGCGCTGGGATAGGCCATGATTTGTCTGGGGTAGCGGTCGTCGGCGTGGTCACGACCGGACGATGCAGCGGGGTAGTTGGTTGCTGATCTTGCCGTTGTCGGATTTGTGAGCGACTTGGGTGCCTGGGTTCGGTGTAGCTGCTGTTCGAACTCGACGGCAAGACTGGCTGCCCTGTACACACTTCTTGGCTTCTGGATGCGGACGTCCGATCGGAGTTCCTCACGGAGGCCCATCAAGAAGACTCCTAGTAGACAGTGCTCTGGCCAGTTCGACACTCGTGCGACCCTCTTTGCCCATTCCTGGCGGTATTCTTGGACGGTGACAGTCTGCCTGATCGAACTCAGATATTCATCAGGATTAAGGTACTCCGGTGGGCCAAAGTGTTCTTTTAATGCCTAGACCAAATCTTCCCAGTAGTGTAACGTTCGCTGTGAAGAGAGCCAAGAGAATAAATCCAACGCATCTCCTTCAAGGTACAAAGCTGCTATATCTACTTTGTCTTCATCTGGTGTGTGATAATAAGTAACAAATTTCTCTGCTTTAAGAACCCAACCACGTGGATCCCCATTCTCAAATTTTGGGAAATCTAGTTTCACATGGGGTCTTCGGTTATGTCGATATGGTTCGTTTTCTCCTTCATTATCTGGGTTGTAGTTCCTGGTTTGGTGGTTTTGGTGTGGTGGGTTGGCTGCTCGTGTCTCCAAGGCTTCAAGACGTGCAGCGATGGCGGTCAGAGAATCGAAAATTGCAGAAGCAGTGGTTTCGGTGGTATTCACCATTGGTTGATTCGTTTGTAGCCCAGATCGCGTTTCAGCCATACAGAGGAAGAATGGCTCTGATGCCAAATGTTAGAGTCTGCGCAGGTACTAGATAATTGAACTCTGATCTGGGAGAATTAGTAAGATCCTTACTAATTCTACAAGAACAGCCGTCTCCTTAGTAATTAGGAAAGGCCAGAATCTGAACCCTAACTAACTAATAAAGCCCAAGAGATTACTCTGATGTTTATTCTCTGAAAACATTCGTTACCTTTATTGATAGGCTTAGAGCGTTTAAATAGGAATAGGTTACAGAGAGACTCTAATAATGAATTCAAATAGATACTGGACAATCTAAATCATAACAACTAAATCTATCTAGTTGTTATGATTTTCCTAAAGATAAAGATAATGTGATAAAGATCTAAATCCTAACAACCAAATATTATCTAGTTGTTATGATTTCCTAGAGATAATAATGAAGATAACATAAGATAATTGAAACAAACTCGATAATCAAATTAAATAATAATGAATTAATTCCTAATTAGTTTATTCTTCCTAGAATAAACTAATCCATAGTGATTTGGGTCTCTATCATCTTCGCTGTCCTAAACCAAGTATCTAATTGTAGAAGAGAAGAGTAATCAAGAGAACAACCATCATCCTGACAAGGAATGATGATTCACTTTCAGGAAATGGCCACAACACAGAAGGCCAATTGAAAAACTGGGAAAAAAGATTATGAAGACCAACCTCCAAAAAGTTTGACGCATCCACCAAGGAAGTTAATGAAATTACTAATCTCAAAACTGGAGTGACAATCATTTGTTGCCTGTCAACATCCACAGCCATATCTCTACGAAGTCTCGTCTCAACCCGCCTAAACCCTTCCTGTAGAATGTAGATACTTCTGCTTCAGTAAAGTTAGCCGACAAATGAAAAGTGGTGATAGTAAAAGGTAAATACCTGTAAACTGATTGCCCTTCCAGAGGCAAGATGATCTAAAATGCCCATGGAAAATAACACCTGGGCTCCAGATTTACCATACTTGTAACTGATCCTTAAGAGTAAGGCAAGCTCAGCCTCAAAAGTACAGGCTCGTTGCAACGAGCCTAGCGAATGCCCACCATCCTTAAACAAGAATTGATAGAATAACATCCATGAAAAAGAAAAGTTATAAGAACACACGCATCAAGAATACTACAAGGCACTTGCTTTTAACACGCCAATGATTTGCTCAAGTTATACATTTCACAATTCATATCTGAAGGGGGCATAAAACAGAATAATCTCACATACAGCTAAAGAGGAGTTAGTCTAATTGTGCGTGTGAAATGTGCTTTTAGGTCCCTTTCCATCAACTTAAGCTTTTGAGGAACAGGGCGCCTCATAATATTAAGGCCTAAATGCAAAAAGATTTATTCCTACACTTAGCAAAACACTGCATTACAAGCTCTTCCAACTGCAGGTGTGAATCAGGAATTTCAATTGGACAGATCATATACCGAGAATATAACTGGCATAGGGCCTGTTCAATTCATGGATGAAATAGAATGGAATTGAATGATGATCATATCTACAAGATACATCTAGTCTGGTATTTTAGAAAACAAATAACTGAAATAAAATACAGAGGAAAATAAATAATAGTAGCAGCAGCAGCTACTGTTCAGAGGAGAAGACGCTAACAGTTCTCAAACATGGGAATAGGCATTGATCTCAAAAATGAGATATTATGAATAAAAATGCCAAACAAACGATCCAATTGTAGGAAAGGAATCATGTTTCCTATTCCCTCAAGAAACGATCCTGACAGACCTCAGATCTACCAACATCAATGAACGTAAACATGAAAAGTGAAAAAGAACAAACTTGGTTATGATCACCAAATTACTTAAATAACTTCAAGATAATGAAGAAGCATGCTGGTAGCATCAGAACAAAAAAAACAAATACCATGAAAATAATTAACATATAAATCAGACCCAAATGGAATGAATAAATAGAACTCACAGACCAATAACACCAGGGTGTCGTGTTATGTTTGGAAAAATGGAAAAGAAAACGAGGTTGAAAAGAAACAAGACTCTTGTCCTTGAGTGAAAAATGAATGAACAAGGGACACCCGCTGATAATAAGGATAAGAAAAAGAGTAATCTCATTTTTGTGAGTATATTCCTGTTTATTTTCCATCCGTTAAATAAAAAATTGCCAAAAGGTAGAATGAATTGTTAATGGTGGACTGAACAAATACCTGACTTGAAAAATTGCTTATGCTCGTTAAGCATGACCTTAAAAAACCCCTGCTCTGAAGTTGGTTCAAGAAATATTTCTCCTGATCTATACAAATCAACGCATCCAAAACATAGACTGCTATTGTCTTCCCAGGTTCACTGCCATGAGTAGCATCTTTTATGACCTAAAATTTCAAATTAGAAACTGTAAATGGCGGTTTATATTATAAAATATATAAACAAGTCAAGTCATCAACTAAATTGGATTATATAAAATAAACCATAAAAAAACAACAGAAATTTAACACATGTAGGCAAAAAACATGAAATAGACAACATATGGAAGCATTCCATAGGACAGATGTAACCAAGAAACGAACAGTAGTGTAATAAAAGATTACAGAATGCTATGAGCAAAAGCAAAACATACGCCTCATTATCATACAGACTTTGATCAAAGCAGAAATCAAAATCTCCCAACACATTCAAAGCAATTCAAACAAAAATAGTCGTTTGGACTAAAAGTTGAGACCCTTTTGCTAACTCCTATGTTGAAAAGTTACGGAAAAATCAGAAGTATATTTAGATTGGATTAAGCAACTCACCAAATCGATGATGCTTTGAGCCTCTTTCCTTAAAGTAGAAAAATTTGCACGAGCTAGTTCTGCCTGTTCTTTGTCAATCTGGGGAAAAGGAAAACATCATATGCTGAGGAGTTAATGTATCAGTAAATTAACGGGGGAAAAATCAAGTTCAAATGCAAGACAAAACCTTAGGCAGGTCAATATATTCATTATCTTGTTCATTGAGCAACAAGAATTGCAGAACTGTGGTGGGGACATCAGGGTCAACTACATTCTGACAATACTGAAAATAGCTCAGAAGCAATGCATATTGACTGCAAAAAGCACACAATGGTAAATATTCATAATAATCTGAAAGTAAATATGCAACCATCACTAGTGACTTAAGCAGTAACATACCGTCTCCTTAAAGATTCAGAAGATTCAGGTCTAAGAATTGCCATGATAAGCTTAAACAATATGGTAAGGCAAGCACCATTGGATAATTGTTTTGCCACAATAAGATCAAGGCACATGATGCTGTCAGAATTCATGCTCCCAGGGAACAAAAACCTCTCATCTTGTAATTTAGCCATGCATGTTAATGCAACCTGATAAAATTTTATAGATGCTTGTAACGAAAAAGAAAGGAAGATTTGAAACGCCATCAACAAATTTAGAAAATTAGCAGACAAAAGTATTAATTTACCTGGGATAATATAAATGCCATCTTCAGTGAACAGTCTGGAGAAGCAGATGCAGAAAGGGATGCACCAAGAACCCTGTTCATGAAATGTAAGTTACAGAGAGCATAACAACAATAAGAAGAACAATAATTACAACTAGTGGCTATTATTTTCATTTTGGCAATTGAACACCAACGACTCACTGAAATAGAACTTCAGAACGATCCTCAAGCATTGTCAGTCTTCTAGAAGCAGCTATCTGGAAGTTGGTTAGCAGGAGCAAATAACAGAAAGTTAGATAATATAACTGATATTACAGTTGGAACATTAAGGAAGAGTAAAGTCACCCTCTCACTATCCTTTGGAAGTTAAAATTTCATTAAAAGGGTGAAGTGTCAGAAGGATGTAATTTCCAATATTACCATTATGTAAATGATAAGCAAATGAAGGATATAAAATGTAGAGTTAATAAAGTATTTGAATAAAAAAAAGGAGTTCAGCACATCAAAAAGTCCACAATTTGGAAAGGTGAAGTTGAGTATGGCATAAGTTGGGATCTCATCCCAATAAAACCCACCCTACTCTGACACATTAAATTTATTATATATATTAAAAAAATGGGTTGGATACTTCACCCACATCATCACACCATATTTTTTTGGCTCAAAAAGTGCTTCAGAAAAATATGCACTTCAGTCCACTCCCAAACAATCCACTGTTTTTATTAATATCTCTAGCACGCTGTTAGGTGCTCAAAAGCTATTAAGGAAAAAAAGGAAAAGAAACTCAAGGAAAATAGAGAAAGTATCTCGTTGAACTCCTCACTAGCCAAATCCTTTAGGAGAATCTACAAAAGTCCAAAGTAATAAAACAAATATAGTATTCATAAATGATTAGATTTAAGAAAAACTTATTAAATATACTAATTAATTCTCTGTTTCTTCCTTCTCTGGATTGGTAACTCATCACACACCTTAACACGTGAAATCACATTGAACTTGAACCATACAGAAAAATTGTGTCCACCATACGAAAAGCAGCCTTATCTCACTAGGTGTGATCGGTTATAAGGATCACAAGAGTCACAAGATGTCATTGTGCTCTATCAACAACCAAATCTTTAAATAAATTGTTAACCAAGAAGTCCGGTACAATAACTTTGTTGAGCATACTTGTTCATCAGCCTCTACCCCTTATTCCACCATTCTTTGCCAAAATTTAATATAACCAGGTGAAATGGGAAAGCAAGAATCAAACTAGTCACCCTCAGTCATACAGGCCCTAACTCTAATACTAACCAAAGATCACGTAATGCCAAAAGCTTCAGCAATTACAAGAATGCTCACGATTGGTTTTCATGAACAAGATGGAAAGAATGAAGCACACCTCAACAATCTGGGACCACGCAGTTAACATATGGAGCTGTGCAGCTTGTTCCTCAAGATTCTTATTATATTTCCACCCCCATCTCATCAGCTGTTGAATTGTTTGTCTAACATCATTAATTTCACCTTCACTGCCAAGATTACTCAGTTGAGGATATGCAGAATTAAATTTCTGAAACAAAAAATTAAGTTAGATTTCTCATAAATTTAGTACCATGAAAAACAAAACAAAAAAAGTAAAATATCATGCCCCATGAATAAATATATGAAGTGTAAAATAAACAAGCACATGGAATTCTGAAGAACCAACCTGCCAAAGTTTGTCATGAAATGAAGCCAAGTCAATTAGCCGGTCACCTCTCTCAGAATAGTAGTAGACACCACCCGTTCCAGAATTTGCTGGATTCCCAAGTATGTCTTCCGGCTAAAACGTGTGCAACAAGCAGCAGAAAGACAAAGCAGAAGAGTATGATGAAAATAGCCAAATAGAATCTTAGCTACATGTATTCAATACCAAGAAATAATCCTTTACTAAACATTAAAATACAAATGAAGAGGAGAAAAACAAACGATATGTAATGTAGTTTATGGACAAGAACCTCACCAGCAAGTCGTACTTCAAACTAGGCACAATATTTGAAAGCTTTGTAGTCGTATCTGGGGATCTGAATTGGATGATTTCAATCAATTCTAAGACCTGCATTTGGAATGAGAAATAAAAAATGAAAAACAGGGAGAAAAGCAGCAAGGCAGCTGTAGCTAGGTAATAAAAAGGAAAACAAGACTAGTACGTAATGACAAATATATAGACACTAACAAAACAATTCTAGGAGCAAACATTCTTGACTACACTTACTTTTTATATCAAGTGCTGTATTTATCAAATATCATGGTCATTATTTTTTAAAAAAAAAAATCATATTAAGAAAGTTGAATTTGCAAAATAACTGCAATTTAAGAGTAGAGACAGAAAAATACTCTGCCAAAACTTTATGATGCATAATTTATTGGATTGGGTGGGGGAAGGATTGTAAACATTATGACTCATAAATTAAACATAAATCTCCATAATATCTACATTGTTTCTTGATACTCTCATATGCCATAACGAATTAGAACTACTGGTCTTAAATTGAAATCAAATTCCAGCCAAAACTCAAATCAAATGTGGATTAATGTTTTGCCCAAGTGTTAACCACAAATAAGTTGTTCTTTGCTAACTAGGATAACAAGACCAATTTATTATTTCTTGCCTCAGCCACTATTTTCAAACATTGGCATGAAAACATGATATCGCACTTCCATGTGGTGTGGCAATGGATATCAGTCATATTGTCACCATATCAAAACAGCTATGAAAACATCAGTGAGCTTTTAGGGTGATCGATACTATGAACAGGCAGCATTGCATTTATTAACTTAAGCAATGCAAAATTTACAATATGGAAATGATAAAGCATTGCATAATAGCCAAGGAACCATGACATGTTCAATGATTGACAATACCTTACTCTTACTGACAGTTCTTATAGCAGCATTTTCAGCAGTATCTTGAAGAGTCAACAGAGATAAGGTCTGCCCTCCACCAATATCAGTGATACCTTGTCCAAAAAGATATGAAAGAATTGCCTGACATGCTTCCCTGTGTTTGGAGCTACTAATGTCACCAGTATGCAGCTCAACAGCTAACATTTTCAACAGCCATGCTCTCTGAGGAGGGCATGCAAGGGGTTAAACAACCATAACATGTACAGTTTAATGGCAATACATCAAAGTTAACGACTCTTAAGATATCAGTAGCATCCTGACCGGAAGATTAATACTGGGGCAAACAACTAAAAATGATATACAGCATCCAGAAATTGCACATTGAAAACAACAAGCCTTATTCCACAAGATAGGGTCAGCTACATGGATTGCACAACTTAGTGTGCTCTATCAACAACCAAATCTTTGAAAAATTGCACAATAACAAAGCATAAAAAATCATTAGTTTTGCAATTCTCTAGAATCGTGTTGCTTGTAAATATTCACGGGGATTGAAGGCTCTCTTGAGTTAAAGAGTCTGGTTTGTTTCCAGTCTTTCCTTTTGTTTGGGGTGTATCTATTCTATTTGTTCAGGTTTTGAACTTTCTATATAGTCCTCATTTTCATCAATCATTTTCCCCACTCGAACTCAAAATAAAATTCACGATAAGATCCAGAGAGAATGCTAAAATCATGATTAGAAAGATTGTGAACTTGATTTCTCACTATCATCAAACTACCTAATATTAAGTGTGATTGCCATGAATGACCTTTAGAAAATTGCCTTAAATTCAGTTCATTACTACCCATTCAAGTATCCATATTCAAAAGAAAACTTAATTTATCTGAAAACAGTATATATTGAAGAAACTCAACAATTGAATATGTTGAAGAATTAACTATTATTCTGTTTTATTTATTATTTTATTGTTCTAGTTAAACTTATTATCCTGTCCGTTAGTTATTATTTGTTTTCATATTAGATTTAGAATTAAAATCATAGAATATTTGGGTCAATAAACATCCCTTATTAGGATTCCAGGAGAGAGAACATGAGAGATTTCTTGGTATTACAACCCAAGCTGTATTACACTAATTAAATTAGAATGAAAACCTCTCTGAAATTTGCTCACAATACATCCATAAATTTTCCATCATGTCATAAAGATTCGACAAAGTTCTATGTTGGCAGTTGAGTTTTACATTGTTGATCAAATAATAAAAACGATACATCAGTGATTGTGTGAGAGAATTATACATTAATGGTTAGCAAAAATCAAAATCTCTACCTCACAAAAAGATGAGGAGGATATGCCAAAATCAAGGCCTATGTTACAAAGTAATGGAAAGAAGACAGAGGGTTAGAAATGCCAAGCATTAAGACTGGCAATGCAGGAAGTAAAGCTCCAAACCACTAGGGATAGTTAGGGCGGTAAGAGTAGGTAAGATCTAGGTGGTGACTCAAGTTCAAATCCCCACAACATTATGGAGAGGGAGAAAACTGCCCTGAACTACAGTGCCCAGCAAGAAGGGGTGATGCAAATTACTATTGATTAATGGAAGATGTTATTTGTTTTACATTAATCAAGTATTTAAGACTTAGTTTTTGCTAGATTGAGTAATGCCTTTTTGTGTTCAACACTACTTTAGATATCCCGTTTTGAGCAAGATAAGATAATTTTAAATATTTTAGTTAAATATGCAAGATCATTAAGTTACTTGAGAGCTCGAATCTGTATCTTTTATAATCTGTAAATGTGATATTTCTCCAGCACAATAAAATAAGTTTAGAGGAAAGTCAAATCTTGAATTTCTATGATAATATAAATAAAAAGCTCTTAGAAGCATATGAACAAAACTATATTAATAGCAAATATAGACAACCAATAATCTACATCCACAAAATTCACTCTCAAATTACATATGGAAAAAATAGATAATAGAATTGGTAGTTTGTAAAGATACCTGATGGAGGGAACTGATACGAAGTGATTGGTTGTTATTCCGTTTTGGAAGGGGAGCAATACCAACTGTATCAAGGTGCTGCATAGTAGAGAGAAATGGTATTAAAGAGATATAAGAATAAAGAGAAAAAAGAGCCAGAACATCGATTACATAAAAAACTTGTTACCTTAACAAAGAATTGATACTTTTTGTTGGAAAGCAAATCCATTGTAGGAATAGATGTTAATGGATCCACGCACAGCTCATAAAGGAGCTGAATCAAATAATAAGTCATGAATTGTTCAACAAATGTAAATTTCTATATTAAACAAAAATGAATTGAATCTCAATTACTATCAGACCTGAAGACTAAATTCATGAAGTAATGCATTTACATCAGGCTTCAAAAGCTTCTCCAGCATGTCAAGGATAACCTTCATGCAACTGTTAATATGCATAAGAGAGAAGTTCTATTTTACAGCAATCAATATAAGTAGCAACATAATCGCATATTTAACCTGTAATGAAATTTAGGCTGCAAAATTGTGCGCTCAACAGGAGCATCTAGCTCAAATTTCAATAGCAGGTGCGTGACATTTGGAGTAGGCCTGCTGATGTTGTCAATTAGAAGCTGCAAATATGTACGTCATATACAAGAACAGCAATTTATATAATTAAGCACAAGCAGAGACAGAGAATTGAAGACAGGTTGTTGGAATAGAGGGAAGGGACAGGATTAGACTGACTTGCATAATAAGGATGCCTGGATCATCATTAGTACGTTCTATAATCTGAGACTCTTCTGACCGTAACTCAAGGCAGGCAGCATAATCTTCTATCAAGCTGTTTGCAGTATTAGATTTCAGCAACAGTTGAACAAGCTCAACCATGCGAGAACTGTGACCACAAAATAATCATACATCAATAGCGTGACATTATAAGACACATGCAATCACCAGAACATATCAAATGGCTATTTAATAACTCAATAATAAAAATTTAAGAGGAAACCAGAGTGCCTTAAAATACTCATGATTTTGATAGAAGATTGCTGGACTTTTGGCTGATAATCATATCTGACATACTCCAAAAGAGCCACTATTTGATTATGATCTTGGGAGAGTATAACATCCAATGGCTGCACGAGCAGATTATAGACCATTGACAAAGGCACAAATAAGAAGTTATCACATTATATAGAATATGATTGCAAAATCATTTCATGACCAAAAGATGACACTGTCGAACGGGATTCTGCATATTAGTGGGTATTAAACTAAAACAGAATTAAAAGGCATAAGGTCTTGTAGTCAACCACATAACCAAATTACTTAACAAAAGGCAAGAAAAAAATATCAGAAAATAAAAAGATAGAGTCCGACCGATCTTGCATTAAAATATAAGTGAAACAGTGAAAGGGAAGGGTAGAGAGAGAAGAGGGAGAGATGGAGAGATGGAGAAGCAGCAGAAAAATTGAGGAAAAGAGAACTCAAAATTCCAATTATATTCAACTCATCATAAGGTCTGATAAATAAAGAAACTCTAGGACTATTATCCTAAAACATAGGATAACAGTTATTCAAATTTTAAAATACTATATACCTTGTCTTTTTTAAAATAGAGAGATTCTGACTTTAAAGGGAATATAAATTCAAAATAAAGTTGACATTATACCACCAAACATTCATGCCCAGAAAACACAGTTGATATTATTCATATCAAAATTGTTTCTCCCTTGTCTCAATGAACGATTAACTTACTTTTGCTGATATAAATCATGTACAATACAAGGACTATCATTAAATGTACTTACTCTATCATTAAATCAAAGAACGGAATCAGTCAAGTGCATCGGCATGCTTGCTAGATTTTATGATCATTAAGCTACACTTATTATGAATATTATCAGAATGGCAGTGTTAAGAATACTTTCCTGTGCTGTCAGAAATGTCAGAGTTTCATGTGGAACAATGATCATGGTCCCTTTAAAAATGAGGAAAAAACCAGAGCCTTGATGTTCAAGTATGGATTTCTCGAGAACAATATTTGACTTTCACAAGACAAATAGCTAATTATGAAGGTATGAAACCATTCACTAGCCAAAACCGCCCTCAGACAGAAGTTTAAAACTTGATAGTAAACTAGGTTAAAACACATGAACCAAAGGAGAGGATAAAGCATGCAGTTTACAACGAGTTTTTAAAACAAATGCAAACTGTCGACTAGCATATTTAGGAAAGTGAAAATTTTACCTGGTATTGAGGTCGCCAATAATCAGAAAGAAGTAAATCCTTCTCCAAGGCAAGTACTATAACTTCCAAAGAAAGTTGCACAACATTCTCTAGAAGCTGCCCATATATTTGACTACTCCTTTCAGCAATAATTGAATTCACCCCTGGCAGAAGAATACCCATGATGTTTCGAAAAGCAGTCTTGCCACTCATGAAATCCTGAAATCAATTAAAATTAAAAATATAAAATAATAAGAGACTCGTCTAACTACAAATGAAATCAAAAATGTAAAAACGCCTAAAAATAATAGATGCAGTAATTCTACGAATTAAAAGGAATCTAGATTTTCTTAAAGCCATAAAACGAAGAGCAGGAAATAACAGGATATTAAACTTGTGCACTCAACAGTTGCTGATCAATCATAATTTGTAAGTGGATTATGATTCAATGCTTCAATTTCATAATGGGAAAGCATTATGCCTCCAATTATTGTTTTGATGCATACAAAATATTTTTTAAAAATTTAATTAATTATATTTCTGAGAAAATAGGGTTAAGGGGCCAAAAATACACATGTGCTTTTTCCAGAGGAGCACCTAACACCAAGTGCTTTTTTTAGGTGCAAAAGTGAACACGTGATTACAAATTAGGTGCAATACCGTTAGACCGTTAAGTTGACTTTTTTTTGCAGACTGGACAATGACGTGGCTTTCAAAGTGCAAAAATACGTATATGGTTTGGCCAAAAGAGCGCCCAACACCAAATGTTTTTTTTTTAAGATGCAAAAATATCATTGGATTGTTAAGTTTGACTTTTTTTTCCTGATTGGACGATGATGTGGCTTTCAAAGCAATTGTGTGGAAAAAATAGTATCAGTCAGTATCCTGAAGTATAGGATTTCAAGATGCTGACTGGTACTAAAAAAAATTGCTTCAAGATACTGACAGGTACTAAAAAGATACATCAAGATACTGACTGATACTGAGACTGAAAAAATACTTCATGATCTTGAAAAATTATTTTAGGATCTTGAAAAGATATTCCAAGGTAGTGACTAGTACTAAAAAAAATACTTCAAGATACTGACCGGTACTATAAAGATACTTCATGGTACTAATTAGTACTAAAAAAATACTTCAGGATACTGACTGGTACTTAAAAGATGTTTCAATATACTAACTAGTACTGAAAAAATACTTTATGATCTTGAAAAAAATATTTAGAGTACTGAATGGTACTGAAGAAAATACTTGAGGGTACTGACTGTGACTGGTACTGAAAAAATATTTCATGGTCTTGAAAAATTATTTTAGGATCTTGAAAAAATATTTCATGGTATTGACTGGTACTAAAAAATACTTTGAGATACTGACTGATATTAAAAAATTACTAAATCATATTTTTGCACCTAAAAAAAACACTTGGTATTCAGCGCTCTTTTGGCCAAACCACATGTATTTTTTGCACCTTGAAAGCTACGTCATCGTCCAATCAGCAAAAAAAGTCAAACTTAACGGTCAAATGGTATTTTTACACCTAATTTGTAACCACGTGTGCACTTTTGCACATAAAAAAAGCACTTGGTGTTAGGCGCTCCTCTGGAAAAAGCACATGTATATTTTTGCCCCTTAGCCCGAGAAAATATAATTAGTAGAGCCTTATCAAAAGCTTTGGTTGTTGATAAGACACCATGACGCCATGTAGCCGACCCCTCCTAGTCAGATAAGGATTGTATATTTCTGACAAAAACTCAACTAAAAATTCAGATGTCAATTATAAAATTTATATTTAAATACATACATGTACAGACATCAATATACACATAAATGAGTTTGCCAAGGAAATCAAGCGTGAGTTGACTATTCTTAGGGAAATGACCAAGATGGTATGTTCATTCTTGAAGGAATGGACGACATTACAGACAAAGAAAAGCACAAGGTACTTCGCCAACAGGTAAAGGACCAAATCACAGTCCATAGTAAGTAATGACCGACAAAGCATAGAAAGTTACAAGGTCAACTGTCCCATACAGCTTAGAATTTACAACCAAGGATAAACATATCACTTAATAGAGTAACATTGCATTATTATATATAGTCCATTCAACAAGCTATACAGAAAAATCTCATCCAAAAAATAGAAACAAACAGCAGGAAAAGCACATACTTTTAGCAACTCCAAAACTGGGAGCTGTGTCTGAAGTGATGATGATTCCTTAGCAGTTAAAGTTCGTGATTGATCAACTACTCCTTCAATGTCCACATCCTTGATGTCATACATGCTTAGCATCCTGCAAAGTCTTAGTTTTAATAAAATTCTATGACAACATTAAAAGTGAAACAGTTTAAACCCAGTTACAGAGTGATAAGTGAAGAGTCTGCAAGCCTGCTAATCTTATTCAGATAGGATTAAAATGATTGAGTCAATTATGAATGGTGAATGACATCAAAGAAAGGAAAGAAGCATAATGCTGTTAACTTTTCAATAGACAGAAAAGGAACCACTCACATGTGGAAATTTTTAAGGCAAGCGCCAACCAACTGCCATTTCTCACAAGGATCTGCATAAGCTCTTTGAGGGAATGGCCCAAAAACATGGTCATAGATGAACCTAAAGATGCCAATAAATCTGTGGAAAATGCAAAGAATCATCTAAGATGAGTATAAGCATCCAAAAAACAAGAAATTAAAAAGGGTGAGAAACATACAAAGATTAAGGGACCAATACCTTTGCCCTCTATCACTCGTGTCTTTCTCTTCAGCAATGAGAGTATTTATCAAGTTAATGAAAGATATAGTCGAAGGATATTGTTCTCTCCTTGCTTCTATTTCGTTCAATTCAAATTGCATGTCATAAAGCTGTAAGATTCAAAATTATTTGCAAATGACAAAAACAGGAAGTTAATAAGTTGAGGGTAATTAAAGGACATGGAAGGAAGCAAAAAAAGTGGAGGAAGCATAGAAAGCAATGGTTGAGCTTTATGAATAAACACAAAAATGTTTTCCTTATTCAAAGTCAATACAAACTTAGATCTTAGTATTATAACACACAAAACAACCTATAGATGTGCAAATTGATTATCACTCTTTATTCAATCTTTTGCACATCAACATATGCATTCTGCCTTTCATATTGCAAATCTAGCAACTTAGTGTATATCGTAGTTAATAACAACCTGGCTGAAGTTAAGAGTAGCAGAGTTGGTAAGAGTAGTTAATATTGACTCGGCTGAAGTTAAGGGAAGTAAGCAGGGAAAGAAAGTTGGCTATGAAGGAACTCAGTTCATCCCACCCCTCCCTTTCTCTTAATCTTCTTTGTTCTCTACGAGAAGTGGTGGCATAGCTATCATCTTCAATCACATAACTAAGGCAACATGCTTGTGGCTGGACATGGAGGAGCAGGTGTGCAACATTGTTGAGCAGTGGGTTGTGAACAGCGTTGCTGAGAATTTTGCAAATATAAGAACGTGAAGCAAGTATTCAGAAATTACCAAAAACCTTGTTAAAGCAAATGAAAAGGATGATGTGTGAGCATAAGTCAGCTCAAAGAAATGAAAGCAAGCAAAATAGAAGTATTGAGAAAAGAGAGTCAGGCATGTTTCAAGATTATCACCTTCCCAAAAGATTTACCCAGATGAAATATACTAAATTTCATTAGGAAGATGTGATCGGATGGTTATCAAAATGTGAAGGCTGTATTGGATTAGACAAGAGGCATGACGACTTCTGAGGTAAAGAAGGCAGGTTTGCATGGAAGAGGAGCTACAAATCATACCAAGCTTATGAGTGGCTCAAGAAGAGAAAGGCATTCCATAACAACACTACAAAGAAGCTATCAAGAGATTTGGACTTGTGTATAAGAACTCAATAAAGGAATTCGTGCATTTGAAGCAACAAAGAAGTGTAGTTGTGTATCAAGATGCATTAAATAACTTGTTCATAAGTTGAAATTGTCAAAACCCACATTGCTTGGTTAAAGAAAGACGTAGCAAAGGGATAAGATTGTTCTGGCTAAGAACACTTCTTAATGGCATGAGAATTGCAGAAATACAACAATTCAATAATGAGGAACCCCACAGAAGTGAAGCGCCACAAGGATTAACACAGATACTGCTTGGGGTTAGCAGCCCTATGGCAGATGAGAAACCAAGCAGCTGCAATATTTGTGGCGATTAGGAGTCATGAGTCTTGCAGATTTACCAAGGCTCTCTCCAAAGCCAGATTACAAGAATTATACAAGTTAGGAGTGTCAAATTTCTATTCAGCGGCATAAAGGGTCATGTTAGCAAGATTTTCTCTATATATTATTAACATATTTCATTGACTTGCTGATTTTTAAAGAATTATGTTCATGTTTGATTTTCATTTAAATTCCTTATCTACCTGGTGGAACAAGGCTTGCTGTTTTTATTCCTTATTCTTTGCCTATTTCCCAGGGATTCTAATAACAAGGTCAATGTTGTTAAAAACGTAGAGTCTACGTAGAAACGGTAAGGGTGAGTAAAAACGTAAAATCGTAAAACGTAAAACGTAAAACGAAACGTAAGAGTTTACTTTGTACCACAAAGAAAATAAAACCCAACATATATAAAATCAAAACACACAAATGCATTAAAGTTATCACAAATTTAAGTACAAAGTCTCAGAGGGCAGTTGAGTTCGGTGGCTCGAGCTTGATGCGAAGAAGAAGAGTGAGTTGAGTTCGGTGGATGCAGAGAGAAGAAGGACGCTTGATCAAACTATATTTTTATATCATTTTTCATGATTAAATTGGGTTTTTTAATGCATTTTCTGAGACATTATTGCATGATTAAGCATTAAGTTGAGTTAAGGACATTTGTATTGAATTAAGTGAAATTAGGGGCAAAATGGTCATTATTTATTAATTATTCATGCAAATGATTTCTTGGACTTTTGATGCTACATTGTGTTTAATCTTGCATTATAGGTGTTTAAGAAGAAATTTGAGATTTCTAAGGACCAACAATTAGAGTCAGCAAAGAACCTAAAACGAAGATATTGTCAGAAAAGGTCCTAAATTATTGTCAGAGAATGCCCTGAATTACTATCAGAGAAGGCCCTAAAACTGAAAGCATGTTAGAGAAGGTCCTAAATTACTGTCAGAGAAGGCCCTGAATGGCTGACAGAAAAGGACCCAAAATCAGAAACACTGTCGGAGAGGGCCCAGCACGAAACTCAGCGTTTTTGCTTTAATGAATAATTAGGTCTTCTTCATTCCCGGAGGGGGAGCGCGCGGAAAATTCAGAAACAGATTGAAGGGCGAAAAACGAACAGAACGAGACGAGACCATCGACCTTCTTCTTCTTCGCTCGACGGGGTTTGAAGACGGAGAAATGTCGAATAGCTGAAATATAGGGTTCAGAATTTGGGTTTAATTGGGGCTGGAATTTTTTTTTTAGTGTTGAAACGGTGGAAACGCCGTTTCAACCGTTTTTACGAGTTGAAACGGCGTTTCCACCGTTTCTACCCAAAATTCGTCTCCACCACCGTCTCGACTCGTTTTCCGGCAAAAAAACGTAGAAACGGACGTTTCTACGTTTTAGAACGACGTTTTAACAACAATGAACAAGGTTGTAGCTATGAATCTTCCATATACATAGTCATTCAAACCTGAATAATGTGTGATATTCATCCTCCATTTTGTTCAATTTTAGTAAGAAATTAACAAAATATTGCCCACAAACAATGCAACATTATAAAACAAAGTAGACACTCCATGAAGGATAAATTGCTAAATGGCATAAACTGCATTCCTTATGTCTCAGCCTAGGGGCAACTAGCTAATATTCTCTCGGATCTCACAACTTCTGAAAGAGTCATCTCCAAATGTGAATGCATAACATCTATTTACCAACTTGAGATGGAGGGCAGTCAATAATGAAGCATGACTTTTGGAATTATATCATTATGAGACATGATCTTTCTGACTAAGTCAAATTGCTTACTTAGGAAAGATTTTTCCTGCATTAAAGTGAATTATTTGGTTTTAGTGACCAAGTCTAATTATTATGTACAACTGTACCAGTGAATAAATAGGTCGTAGGTTCTTAATATTAGTCAGAGACTTCAATATTGATCAACCTTTTACACAAAATATTGATAACATGAAGGCACAAGACCAATGAAAGTATGTGATAAGAAAAAAGAAGGTAAAAGAAACAAAAGTAGGTTTCATAAAAGAAGACTTTTCTAAGGTGAGTTGAAAAAACTTATTCATAAGCCCAATAAACCAACCTGAGTAGCCATAGGTTGTGGACCATTCTGTAAATGAGGCCCAACAACTACAGGTAGATCATATTGCTCAAGATAGGTCCAAATGCTATCTTTTGATAATGGAGAAACACGAACAAATGTAGCTATCGCATTCCTTAGAGCACCCTAGTTTCACAAAACATGCTTGTTAGAAGAACCGTTGCAAGAATTTCAATCAGAATGGCCAGAACCTTGAAACAAAGCTGGCATACCTTCAGATAAGGAGGCACAGTTTCATAACTAAGAAGCTTGAACAATGGCTCAATATCAGGAAACCAGTTTTTCCTTTCAATAGGGTTTCCATATTCCACAACCTGTACCTCAGACAATAGATAATTTTAGTTAAAAAATTTAATTTGAAAATGAAAGGTCAAGTATAAAAAACAAGAAATTATGAATGTTTTTTATGAAAACAATATTAATCAATTTTATGTAACAATACTAATCACTAATCATATTTTTGGAAGATGTTCAAGCCACGTTATCATGCAAGATCAAAACGTTAAAAGAAAAAACAGATATTCAAAGTCTACCATCTAATATAGGGAGAAAAATGTTCTAATTCATTCCATTCCACTGATTGTATATTAAATCCAAAATAATAATTAGATAACACCATTCCTTCTTCCCGAAAAACTCCCAAAAAAGGACTGTTCCATTCTTTTTCACTCCTTTCTATCCCATTTCATTAATAATCATTCTATCTGAAGAAGAGAATCAGAGAGAATTATATTCCTTATATTCAGATGAGTGAAACGATTACATTTTATAGATAAAGTAGAGAATCTAATCTGTTAATGAGATCTAGAATTTGAAATTTGAAAACTAATATCTAACAATAATCTCCTATAATCTCTAGGTTTAGTTACTCCCTATAATTATGGGATTAGTAACTGATTCTACACTCCCCCTCAAGTTGGACGGTAGATGTCAATCAAGTTCAACTTGCTAATTAGATACTCGAATCGGTCATTGGGCAATCCTTTGGTGAGGATGTCTGCATTCTGTTCTTTTGAAGGTATATACTTTAGATCTACGATACCCTCATCGACTTTTTCCCTTATAAAATGTCTGTCTATCTCAACATGTTTGGTTCTGTCATGTTGAACTGGGTTGTGAGCAATGTGAATCGCAGCCATGTTATCGCAATAGACCTTGATTGGTAGATTTATGCATTTCCTCAAGTCTTCTAGGACACGCTTTATCCATATGCCCTCACAGATCCCCAGTGCTACAGCCCTGTATTTTGCTTCAGCACTGCTTCTTGCAACTACACTCTGCTTTTTACTTCTCCATGTGACCAAGTTACCCCATACATATGTACAATACCCAGATGTCGATTTCCTGTCATCTTGATCGCCTGCCCAATCAGCATCTGTAAACAGCTCTACATTTCGTTTGTCAGTTTTCTTAAATAGCAAACCACGTCCTGGAGATCCCTTCAAATAACGAAGGATCCTGTAGACTTCATTTAAATGTTTCTGTTTAGGGTCATGTGAATGCTGGCTGACAACACTTACGGCAAATGCAATGTCTGGTATGGGACAGATATATTAATTTACCTACCATCCGTTGATAGTTCCCTGTGTCTACCGCTTTACTGAGATCTGTTTCTTCATCTACTTTATGAACCTGTATAGGTGTGTCACTGGGTCTACAACCTGTCATCCCTGTTTCCTTTAGGAGGTCTAGTACATACTTCCTTTGGGAGATATAGATGCCTCTCTTGGATCGAGCTACTTCCATCCCAAGAAAGTATTTCATTTCTCCAAGATCCTTGATTTGGAATTCTCATGCTAGGGCTGCCCTGATTTGATTAATTTCCACCTCGTCATCTCCAGTAAGAATTATATCATCAACATACACAGCTAACACAGCCATCTTACCCTTGTGATGTTTAACGAACAAAGTGTGGTCGCTCTGCCCCTGAGTATACCCGTGTTTCTTCAGAACTCGAGTGAATCTGTCAAACCAGGCACGTGGAGATTGTTTCAACCCATATAATGATCTCTTTAGCTTGCAGACTTGATTAACCTTTTTTCCTGGAACCACGGAGGCAACTTCATGTACACTTCTTCCTTGAGGTCTCCATTGAGGAAGGCATTCTTTACATCGAGTTGGTGCAGATCCCCGTCTAGATTTACTGCTATTGATAAGAGAATTCTGATGGTATTCAATTTGGCTACTGGAGCAAATGTTTGAGTGTAATCCTCCCCATATATTTGAGTGAAACCTTTTGCGACCAATCTAGCTTTGTATTTCTCAAGTGTTCCATCTGCTCTATACTTGGGGGTGAATACCCATTTGCATCCAACAGCTTCTTTGGGATTTTTCCGTACTGCGATAGGAAGATCAAGGTCAGAATTCTTTGTTACCATTGTTTGTCCTAGACCTGCCTCTGGTTCTGACTCCTGGTGAGTGCTAATAGCTTGTGACTCATTACCTTTTTTATTTCTTCGCACGTAGGTCTTACCCCACTTGTTTGTGTCTCCCCCTGGACTTGGCACATTATCAGGATTATCGGAGGTATCCGGTTTTGTATGGATAGGTGTATCGATTGGAGGTGTATAGATTGTAACTGTTTGGTCATCTTTTGATGTCTGGAATTCACCATCACTCTCCCCCTGAATTCCAGACATGGGATAATACGGGGTAGTTTCATAAAAGGTTGCACAGGTAACAAAAAAACGTTTGGAAACCAGGTCATAACACTTGTATCCTTTTTGGGAATTGGAGTAGCCAAGAAAGACACAACGGAGGGCTCTAGGGTCAAGTTTGTTGGTATGATGGAGGTGAATATAGGATGTGCAGCCAAACACTCTAAGGGGAAGAGTGTTTTCAAGGTATGGGAGGTTATAGTATTGATGCAAGAGCTGAAGTGGTGTTTTGTAAGATAGTGGTCGGCTGGGCATGCGGTTAATGAGGAATGTAGCAGTAAGAATAGCATCGTCCCAATGATATTTAGGAACATTACTACTAAACATGATGGCTCTTGCAGTTTCGAGAATATGACGATTCTTTCGTTCGGCAATGCCATTTTGTTGGGGTGTATTGGGACAAGTGCTTTTGTGAATAATGCCATTTTCGGATAGGAAGGTAGATAGCGACTGATTGAAGTATTCAGTCCCGTTATCAGTGTGTAGGATCTGGATTTGGGTTTGGAACCGGGTTCGGATCATCGTGGAAGTTTAGGAAGGTTTGATACACCTCGGTTTTATCTTTCAACAGTAAACCCAATCGACACGCGTATGGTCATCAATGAAAGTGATGAACCATTTGGATTTTGATCGGTTTGGAGTGCAGGATGGTCCCCATAAATCGCTGTGAATTATGGAAAAAGGTTTTGATGCATGGTACGGAATTTTTGGAAATGAAGTACGATGATGTTTAGCCTTTTCACATGAATCACATTGAAAATCAGAAGCAATTTTATTAGAAACAAGAGATGGAAACATTTGAGACATGTAATGGAAATTTGGATGACCTAAACGTTTGTGCCATAACTCCAAGTCACTACTCCTAGGGAGAGACACTTTATTGCAAGATTTAATCCTATGATTGTCGCTTTCATCAAGGTAATAGAGACCATCAAACTCTTTAGCACTCCCAATCGTCATCCCCGTCAGCAGATCCTGAAAAATACAATAAGTAGCAAAGAAGTTAGCCTGACAGCGTTCATCCTTAGCTAATTGGCTCACTGATAATAAATTACACTTCAATTTTGGGACATGCAATACAGATTGAAGAGTAAGTGTAGCAGAGATTTTGATAGAACCAATTCCAGTCACTATAGACAGAGAGTCATCAGCAGTCCGCACAGTCACTCCATTGGTAATAGGTGTATAGGATGAAAAGAGAGCTTTATTATCAGTCATATGATCTGAGGCACCTGAGTCAATAATCCAGCAATTCCCAACACACCGACCGTTAATTACAGCTAAGGCTTGTAAAAAATTACCTCTCCTGACTATTGTGGCAGTTGGTTGTTTTGTGGTCTGATTATCTTGGGATGGTTCTTTGGAGGCTTCAGCTACATAACCTTTTCCTCTCCCTTTCTTTGGCTTCCAGTCAGCAGGCTTACCATGAAGATCCCAACAGGTGTCTTTGGTATGCCCTGGTTTCTTACAATGATCACAGAATGGTCGTCCTTTAGAACCTTTGGATTCCATGGATCGAACAGCAAGTGCTGAAGCTTCAGAAGGTACATGAGTAGCAGCGGAATTATTCTGATTCTGAAGCATTGATTTGCGTCTATCATCTTCAACGCGCAAAGTGGTATAGACTTCACGCACAGAGGGCAAGGGCTCTTGACTGAGAATCCGTGCCCGAACATCATCATAGATCACATTAAGACCTGCCAGCAACTCGTAGACTCTTTCTTCTTCTTTCTCTTTGCGGTCCTCTTTAGCATCAGCCCCGCAATGATGAGTTTTATTTTTTAGGGCATCAAACTCTTGCCACAGAGCTGATTTTTCCAAATAATAATCATCGAGTGACATGTGGTCCTGTTTCAGCAGCCACAATTTCTTCTTAACGTCAAATATGCGGGAGCGATTTCCTACAGTGCTATATGTCTCACGGAGAGCCTCCCAAATCTCACGGGCGATGGAAGATACATGAAGCTCTTCTTGAGTGAGGAGGACATAGCATTAATCAACCAAGAGGAAACCAAAGCATTTTCGACTTCCATTTTCGAAATGCAGGCTTCGATTTGGAAGGCATTTCAGCTTCACCATTAATATATTCAAGTTTGTCCCTTCCATCTAGAGCAAGAATCATGGATTGAGACCATTCTCGATAATTGTCACTGGTGAGTTTCTCAGACACAATAAGGACGGTAGAGATGTCACTAGACCCAGATCGTGGCACGGAGGACGAGGCATCAGACTTTGAAGACATATTGACTATGCAATAAGAAGGTGCTTCAAATTAAAATAATAATCCAGCAGCACAATGACACTGATTTAAAAGAAACAGGCCCAAAGGGACAAAAAATGAAATCCAATAAACAATGGAGCGAAGTCCAATAATCAATGGAGCCCAATAGTGCAATCAGAAAGAGACAAACCACAAACCGAGAGTCAGAAAGATCAAATAACCCGATATCCCCTTGGACCAAAAAGGCACAGTATCGTGAACTTGGACTGAATCCCGAGACAGAAAATTGGACGAGGCCGAGGACGACGGACCTGAACGAGAACAACGAACTCTGATCGTCCAGTGATTGAGTCCGAGGACGACGATGGACCTGAGTGAGATGGCGACTTTGATTGTTGGACGAGTTACCCAATATTGGAAGGGCACCGTAGCGTCACAGTAGGACGCCGGAGATTGCAGAGGAAGAGCGACGGTCTAGACTGAGATCGTCGGACGAACCTGAAGGACCAATCGAGGATGACGAGTCACGGAAGACTGCGGACTGGTCTGGTTGAGGTTGAGCAGAACCAGTCGACGATGAGAATGACGGAAGACACCAAGATAGACGGACGAGTCGATCTCTGGCAATAGTCGGACGAGACTGAGTGACAGCAACAGTCGGACAAGACTGGGTGACGGCAACAGTCGGACGAGACTGGGTTTTTGTCGACGTTACAGTGTGTAACGTTTGGTGGAGGTCTGAGGACGTTGCAATGGGCAATGTCTCAGATTTTTGAGTCGTTACAGTGGGTAACGCTAGGACTATCTGAACTCTGATGTGTCGCAGTGGGCAACGTCTATCTCTTCTCTTGCTCTGATACCATGAAGAAGAGAATCAGAGAGAATTATATTCCTTATATTCAGATGAGTGAAACGATTACATTTTATAGACAAAGTAGAGAATCCAATCTGTTAGTGAGATCTAGAATTTGAAATTTGAAAACTAATATCTAACAATAATCTCCTATAATCTCTAGGTTTAGTTACTCCCTATAATTATGGGATTAGTAACTGATTCTACACTATCCTAAACTGCCAAGTGCACCCTAAAGTACCTAAACAAAAAATGATATGATAAATAACAGGTAAAATCAAACCTTCATAAGAACATTCAAATATGCCACTAGGGCTTTTGCATCCCCCTCCTGAATTTCAGGCAACATTGCTCCAGCAGTTTGAAGGGACTGTTTAAATTTCTCGTCATAGATTGCTAAGCATTCAAACAAAGTGCTCCACCCAATTGAACGGAATGCTTTACCTTGTAGTAACTCGTAAACTTTTGGTGCACCTTCCTGACTTGAAGCCTGAAAGAGGAGTTTAACAATATGAAAACAAAAGATAGGATACAACAAAAGTTGATGGACAAGATTGAGATCTCCAATTCCAAGCAACCAGAAAATTCTCTTACCAAGGTGCTGAGCATATTCAGGAAAGCCACAAGCGTTTGAAAATTTGTATGGTCCTCTCCAGCAAAAGTTACAAATGTCCATAACACCTCATTTCCAGACAAGAGCTCTGGTTCTTTCTGAGAACTCAATGAAAGTCTTTTAGGCAATGATTTACGATAAAAGTAAAATCCAATGAAATGAATATGAAGCCATTCAAATCATTGAGAACACAGCATAAAAATGCATATCAACAATAAAGGTTTTATGGCTTCTCTTCACTAAAACAATCAACCACATAGGATTAGTCAGTAACTAAGTATAACTCGATGGAATGAAAATCTCCTAACAGCAGTAATAAATCAATAATCAGAAATCACCCACTAATCTTCTTAGATTTATCATGACTTATTCATACGTCAAGAGTATGTACATTTCTTTAAATCTATTGCCTCTTGATGAAACAAACCTGATAAATTTCACTAACAAACTCCATGATGGAAACAAAAGGTGTTGGACAGGTTTCAGTGCCCTGTATAGAACTTGAGCTCTGGTCCTGCACAAAATCATGTGGTCCAGCACTACGGTATGGACTAAGCATACTCATGGCCCTGTCCTTGGATTCTTTTATCTGCTGGAATATAAGCAAAACTGTTTGCAATGAAACATCATGAAGGCCAAAGCAAATGAACAGGAATTTTATATTTTACAATAACTAGCTAAGCCAAATTATTTGATTATACAAGTGTGCGTGTGCGTGTTTCAGTCATCAAAATGAAATATCATACGTCAAACAGTAAATATTTCAACATTTCAAAGACAAATTAACATCTACTGGTTATTTAGAAAAATCAACTTAATTAATTAAAATAACCCATGCCAAGTGGACAAAAAATATGCCACAAGAAAAGAAGATAAGAGAGCTAGTTAGAAGTATTAATTTTAAGCATTGTTTTGAATTGATAGTTTAAACTTTGAAGCTGAAATAATCCTAAGCAAAGCAGAAAGCCACATATTTTGTACAATCACAAGATATAGTTCTCAAACTGGGAAAAACCATAGCAGAATATCAGACAGACTACAGTACCATTTAATTCCAGGCAGAAAACCATCATCTCCAAATTGGTTAATAACAGAATATTTAGTCCAGACTGACAACATTATTTCTCTGACCTTTGTGTCCCCCTGACTTTCCTTTTATAGGCTGGGTGCGTGTTTGGTTTCACTTGTGAAACTATGGCTTTAGCCCAAACCATGGTTTTAAAAGTGAAGTAGCCAAACACCCCTTCAAAACCCAAAATAGCTTTTAACCCTGAAAACCATGGTTTTAATTAAGGTACCCAAGCACTCTCAAAATTTCCACAGCCATGGTTTGGAGGTTGAAAACCATGGTTTTCTAGAAGCTATTTTTTTCTACCTTTTTAGAAGCTATTCTCCAAAATCTACTCTCTGTAATTACATATTGAAGATTCCTTACAAGTTCTTCGAGATTGTGATGAGATTAAGTCATTATGGCTTTCAGTTGTTAAGACTGGATTCCGTGAGAAATTTCTCAATAGTAATTTCTGGACTTGGTGTTGTATGAATCTCAATGGTAGAGTCGGGCAGTTTGATGAACCTTGGAAAAAGGTTTTTGTTGTTATCTGTTGGCTTATTTGGAAAAGACGCAATGAGAAAGTTTTTGAGAACATTCATTCTAGTGTTCTTGGACTTCTTGCAAAGCCCAAAGCTATACTGTCTTCCTTTAGTGTAGCCAAGGTGCAGTTGAAGCAAGTCAAAATTCGTGGTATTTCAGAGACAAGCAAGGATCACACCAGAATGGGGATGGATGGGTGGGTGACTCTCAATGTTGATGGAGCATATTCACACAGGAATGGCATAGTGGGGTGTGGAGTTACTATCAAAGATCATCAAGGAAATATGATTGAAAGCTTCATGCTTAATATACGAAATGGAGATCCTTTAGCCGCTGAATTTTGGGCGTGCCTTATTGGTCTGAAAAGATCATGGGATGGGAACTACAAGCGAATTTGCTTGAGAAGTGACTCTTCAAAAGAAGTTAAGCTAACCAAGGATGGAAACAATGAGCTTCATGATAATTGGAAGTTAATCCTTGAAAGTCACAACATGCTTAAACGGGAGTGGTTAGTTGATTTTGAACAAGTTGGAAAAGAACAGAACTTTGAAGTGATATAGTTGCCAACCGTGCTTTGGCGGTGCCCCCGGGATTTCACTTGGTTCCTTTAGATGCTTTTTGTTTATTTATTTCTTTTAATATAGACTAGTTTTTACTGCTTTCTCTACTTATCAGAAGGGGGGAAATCACTTTTTCTCCAGAAACTATTCTCCAAAAGCTAATCCAAACACACTCTAAAACCAGCAGCCATATCACATTACCTTTTATATTCCCATCACCACCTCCATATAAAGCCATCAAAATGAGTTGAACCCATCAAGTGAGCTTGTTTAACTTTGGTGAGTTGGTCCCAAAGTTAGGTGGGTTGCATCATTTAACCCAGCTAATGTAACTATTTTTATGTGATTATAACATTTATTGTCATATTGTTGTACTTATATATTCATTACATATAAAAATAATAAGTGCAACGTAGATGTAGTTATTTGAAGACTTGTTACTATATTCAAATTATATATTAAAAAAAGAAGAAACATATTATATGTCATGCTTGCATTTTATTATTGTAGGTATAGTTATAGTTATGCTTGCGCTTTGTCAAATCCTAAATGTTGAAGGTCTATAGAATGATTTAAGATATTGAATTTTTTTCAAAATACTTTTTTCTGTGGTAGATATTAATATTAAGGGGATTTTAAATTTTTAATCATCTTTAATTTCTTTTTATTTTACATCCCTTTTTGGGGTTAAATAGGTCAATCCACTTAAAACACAAAAAGAATCGGGTTCACATTTTCAATGAATCAACCCATCTATTACCACCATCAGTTACTCCACCGTGTCATCACCATAGCCATTATCACCGTATATAAGATGGGCTTTTACATCAAGCTAAATAAAAATCAACATAATGCAGTCAACAATATGCTCTAAGTAGGTGGAACAAGACATGATAATATAAAAGCTTTATTTGATGGATGGTCTTCGCATTACAGCCCCCTCTACATGTACACATTATAAAGTATTATCCTAGACAATGCAATAAACAGGAATGCAATCATTCTTATCAAGGTAAGAATTTCCTTAACCTGCAAGACTTTCTTTAAATATTAATTATACACATCTCTAAACAATAACAAAGTAGTTCATCCACGAAATTTAGTTTAATGCCAGACCTTGTGCATTCAATCATCATAAGACATGTTCTATTCTATAAATAGCCAAGTGAAAATGATAAACTGACCTTGTCTCTGGCATGTGAACTAGACAAGAAGCAACTAATCAACTTGTGAAGATAAGCATTGCACATGTAAATCATATCCTCATCATCATTCTGAATAAAAATGCACAATTAACTTGTGTCAATGATGTAAAATTATGAAAATATCAAATATAATGTCTCACTTTACACGGTACATCATGAAAAGTCCAACAATTAGCAGCATAAAAAATATAAAAATTGACATTTCAAAATGTTTATGGATGCAACTATAAAAGAAAATGAAGGATAGAAAAAAACCAAAAAATAGTTAAATTCAAATATCATATTCAACTAGATAATGCTAAATTCTAACCTTAGTTGATGAGATTGAAGCATTTTGAGGGTTATTTTCCAACCCAATTATATATATACTAAGTAGGAAAAAAGGAAATGGATCAGGTGCATTTCTTTAGATAAGTCCACCAAATGCACCTCTTTTCAATTATTAAAGATATCAAGATGGGAAAATGTGTATGATGTGTTAATTAATAATAAAACAAGAAGTTAACTTCTATAAAGATGTGCATCAAATCCAAATCCTCAGAAAACATGCCTTTCAAGTTCCATTTACTAAGTCAGAGAGGATCTACATTTCGAAATGGTAATAAATACACATGCACCTGGTAGGCTGCAGTACGAATAACTTTATCCAGTAAAAACTGAAAGACATTTTCTGAGAAAATGACCTCCAGGCCTTGACTAATATAACCGATTTCGTTTGATGAGCTGCTTAAATTAGACTCCCTTGAAGCAATTCCATCTTGTATTAACATCAAATGTACCACCCAAGCAAGCCTAATGCCACCAACGAAGCCCTCAACAATTGGATTATTTCCAGTGGCCATTACCTAAGCCATGCAAGGCCACCAACAACATTCTACATCATAACCTTGTAATTTTTTTATAATCAGTAGATAAAACAAAAGCTATCTTTCATCTTACAATCTCATTGAATTCTCGTCTGAAGGAAGCATCAGAGGAAAGGATAGATGCTTTATCAGGCACAGTACTCAAACCATCTGAGACGAATGCAATCACAAGAGAAAAGAAAAGACTGAAGGCTATCTGCAGAAAAAGACAGGATAGAGATGTAGGGAAGCAGCATTGAGCAGAAAAAGAGCAGGAGGCATCTATCTTTGAGAAAATCAAAGCTGAATTCAGCCGTTGTTGTAACATATACACCTTATTTCTCAAGTGTTAATCTTTCTGAAGCCAGACGAATAATTCCCTTTTCGGGGGGGAAATCATCAATATCAATAATATTAGGTATACCCAAAAGGTTGTCCTTCTTTTAATCATAGTTAATTTAACTTTATATCTTGGGCTTCAAATATTAAAACAATGAACCAAACATAGCAACGTGTTTTTTAAAAAAAAAACCTCAATTCCATGCCAAACTAGAAGCATTTGATCTTCCATTATGCCTAGTGGGTTAATTCCCAACATTCAATTTTCATTGATTTCTATCTACTTTCACACAGCTCACTTCATCTCCACATTGTTCACTTCCTATCTTCAAAATATTTGGCTTCAGCCTTCTGTATCTTTCAGCTCTCATTGCTTCTTTTTTCCTTTTAATAACACAAAAGCATGTGATAGCTTTCTAATCATTTGCTTCACTGAAATGAATTATAAGACACTGATGCCAATCACATAACATAACGGTTAAGAAAAAGTATTCGATTATCATTGAGAATCATTCCTCCTAACAGAAAAAAAACAGAACACGAGAAGAACTGAATGTCAATAAACAAGCCTTTATTACATTTGCTATGAAGGAAACGCAATTATGTCACAATTCAAATTACACCAACTAGCAATATGGTATCCCTTATGCCACAGTGCAATTCACCTCAGGACAAAAGCCAAAAAATTGGAATACAACATATATTGTTTGCATGGTTTCTTTCACAACTGAAATGTTTGAGACAGTCACAATGCAAGTAGTAACAAAGCAAAATTCTTACACAACGCCGCAAAAAATAAAATATAACATTTTGATCAATTGACGAGTAAATATATGCACCTGATGATCAACAGTAGCATTGTTTTCACTGACTTCAGAAGTGCTATCTTTTAAAGCAGAAAAAACATCTTTTACATCCTTCGAATCTGAAGACAGAAATATCCTTATGATGAAAATTGAAGTACAAAGAAAACAAAAAGCTATCACCCCAAACGATGCTATGCTTACTCATCCGAACAATCAAAACAGAAAGGACAAGACAATGTCCAAGTATAAGTCTTTCCCTTGAGACCACTGCTCGCCGCTCCACAAGAGAACCTCTTGAATCAAGAAGATAGCGCTCAGACACAGGACCACCCAAACCAGATGGTTCTTCTCTTTTGAGTTCCTTTGTTGACAATAAAATTAGCTCAAAAACTAATTAATCATACAGAAATGAGAATAAAACAGCAAGCTCAAGGAAAATATAGAAATGTTCATCCACCTCATCATACACTAAAAAAGAGCAAAGGGAATTCATACCAAAAGTTCAAGTCAGGATTATATCAATAGGAACATTAACTGGTAATTTTAATGCATCATTTAAAAAAATCAAGGAAAAAACTGCATTTGAAAGTGGTCATATGCAAAGGGTAATTTGTTTTTGTCATGTTACTCTGAAAGCCAATCACATGAATATCCACAAAGTGTAGGCTGGAACATGTCAACCACATTAAAATTATGAGCTTCATGTAATAACTCACATGATCCAACATTTAATAGAGAGAAATTAATTAATTATTCATATTATTCACTGGCAGTGAGCTGATGGAAAGAACTATGCAGCTGCAATAGAGTCAGACTCAAGGGATCATACAAGCTTCAGCAAAAGACTACTCTTTTGAGCTGTTGAGTCACCAATATAGTGCCTCTAAAATAACTAGCCTATTTACAGTTAGCCAGTGGAAATTTTGAAGCATATATGAGCCCAATCATATAACTTACATGGCTTAACCAATTTAGGACATATTTAGATTTTCTTTGCATTTCTTCTTATTTCAAACCTAACTTTATTAAAATGAATCTCATAAAAGCACTGAAGTAAAGGAGCAATATGGCCCCATTGGACATGCAGGTAGGATTTTTGAAGGGATACCAAAGGATGTGGAGGGGATAGCAGTAAACAAGTTGAATCCCTAAAATAACCACAACGGTCACCATGCAAAGCTCCATCAACTGATAACGGCTGAGTTGAGAGGAGATGTCTTTTGAAGGAGGGGTTTGATGAGAAGAGGAAACGATTGTGTTTGAAAATTGGCTTTAGATGGGATAATATTTAATCAGGAAAATTTAGAAAAAGTCTATCATGCTCATAAGGGGATGGCGCTTTCCACATTTTGATGGAATTTTGGTTCCCAAGAGAGCATGTTCTAGCACACCAAACAAAACAATTTTATGGTACCCATTCCAATTCCCTTCCCATAATGCATATTGCATGATACCGAACAATGCCTTAATGTTTTTTGGTTTTGAGGGGGATCTACTATTGGCATTTTTATCATTAAGTTTGCCAGTTGGGACAATATTATAACAGAAAACAATTTTCTATTATTATTTTTTTTTCCAAAAAATAATGACTTTGCAAGCAATATTGCATGAAAATTCATTAAGATTAATTTTAATTTTCCCCACATATCATCCAATTAGCAATGAATATCCTTGCTACAAGCTAATGTCATAGTTGAATACACAAAGGTCCAAAGAAAAGTCATAAATTCACACAAAGTAAACCTTGATTAGAGATATGAAACGTTGTCTAAGTCCAGAGTTGATGAGATCTTCCAAGTATCTCTGAATGTCAGACAATAAATCTTCTTCCAGGCCTTGATCAAGAACCACAGCCTGAAATGGAAAGAACATCAGGCCACTATAACATTAAAGAGAAAGGTAAAAAAGAGCATACACCAAATGAAAATGATTGCTTGAGCATTGAGAAGATACCCTAAAGAGCAAATGGAGAGATGTTATTAGATCCCTTCTTTGAGTATACCAGAGTCCTGATGCAAGGCGCACAATTTCTAGTGGTTCTCTTCCCATTAAACCCCACTACAAATGAAGAAGAAATTTATGTTTACATTTATACATAATAAAATGTACTAAACATAACCAGCATTACATGAGGAGGTGAATGAAATTAAAAGATGAAAACGAACAGCGGAAATTTACCTCTTGATTAGCCAAAACAACCAATCGAACACAATCAATTTCATTGAGATGGAGGTCATCACTCAACTTGAGAGCCTGTTCATCATCAAAGTCAATATCATAAAAAGGAAAACAAAAAGTAGTGGAAAAGGGGAGCATGCATGCTTAAGAACATGTGAGTAAAACATGCCTGATAACACAACATTAAAGTTTCAGATCATAATCATCACACATTCACACCTATCTCCAACATAAACGACTTTATTAGTAGCAAGTACGTGATTTGTAAGTCACAAGTAATAACATGGAAACATCATCGTAAAAGGCAAAATAAAACAACATGAGGGGAAAAACCAATTGCCTAACCAAAGGGAACGATGAAAAAAATTGTCATTCTAATATAATGAATAGACTTGTTCAACACATCGCCAAAATATAGACTTATTCAACAAAATGCTTGAAATGACATATGCCTAATGAAATTGAACTAACACAAATTTATGAGGAGAGCATGTTCCAACTTGGATTGATAATTCCCCATCAACTTTTAAAAGAAATGTAAAGCAAGGTTCAGTTTGTAAAAGAATTGAATAGAGGCAGGTTATCTCAAGCCTAGAAAATGGTACAAAGGCTGTGAAACTCAAATACCTAAACCTCAACAACTTGGACTAATCCAGAATTCAACTCAATTCCACTCAGTTTGCTTTCACATTTATCATTCTTTCTTCTACTTCATGAATTTCCATCTTCCTAAAATTAATTTAGAAGCAGCTAGTTAGATTATACTTAGTTTGAGGGAATAGGCTTTGACCAATGTAATCATAAGACCCTGTTGATATATCAAAAAAATATTAGGTTACAAGCATCTGATAAGCCGTGTGTTATATATCCTAAACACTAACAGATACATAACACTACTTATCCAAAATAGATACAACTATTAACTAAATTATATCATAATAAAATATCTAAAAAGAAAATATTTTGCAAAGCTGATACCATAACACATCTTTAGTTTATATAGGACAAGGCAAATAGAACAGATAAAGATGAACAACCAGTACCTGTCCTTTATGATTCTCAGGCATAAATTATTGGAATGCACAGACTACATTTTTGTGTGCAAGCAGAAAGATCATTACAATTTTATCAAAAAAATAAAAGGAAAGATCATTACAATAAATTAGACATTAGAATAATATTTACATTCCAAGAACACTCATTTGACAGTTAACAAGGCACAGAAAAGCTAAAGATTATAAGCATGACCTTGACTAATCCTCAATATTTATCTAAAAAGGGTTATTTCTTGTCACGCATCAACAGTGACATATCACATCCATTTTCACCAGAAATAACTTTGATTATGGTTCCAAGATTGAACATTGCTTAACAAACTCTCATACAGTCATAGTTGTACGCCCACTGCTTTCCCCACACTCTGAAACCTATTGTATAGTTCCCATGCATGGCTAAACTGATCTTTTAATTATACAAAACAAACGTAGATAGAGATACCAAGCTTTATACAGTTATTTTATAATAGCCAGGCCTAAAGTACAGCAAAACAATGTCATAAGTAGCAGGTTGAAAAGTAAACGAGAACTCACAATCTGTACATCCTGATCATCGAGAGAGATAGGCGGAGAATCTGGAAGTCTAACTGATTTTGATTGTACTTGACTTCGATCAGAGGGCTTTGGAGGCTACAAGTCCATAAAACACTAAATTATGTCCGAGGAATATTCAAGCAAAAACAACTGACCCAAAAACAATATTACGCTAAAAATCACCCATTTTCTTGGTGCCACCTTGAATTCACAAAAACTACCAGCAATTTGTATTATAAAAAATAATGGAACAACAAAACGAACTCTAAAATGGCATACCGGATAGGACAGGAGGGAACGGAAAGAGGGAAGAGAGCTGCGAACGGCGTGCAAGAGCTCGACCCTCTGAGCCGCAGAAGGTTGGGAGGGGCTGAGAAGCGCTGATTCGAGAGTGGCTAGGAGTTCCTTCGGAGTGACCATTGAGCTACCTCAATGAAATGGAGATGGAGAGTAGTAGATGAAACCCTACCAAAGAGTGAGAACTGTGAAGTATGAGGGTAATGTGGGTGTTCGCGTCACAGGGAGACTTTGGAGAGGCTAAAGGCGGGAATGAATGAGGTTTTTCGTGGAAAACGGGAAATGCCGATCAGAACTCAGAATTTACCGTCGAGGCTGTCTGAAAAATTTAAACCCTACAAAAACCCCGTCGTACTACCAAAAAAATGGTGTAAATAAAAAATTTTAAAAAGATCGTCGACAGCAGGGTTCGAACCTGCGCGGGCAAGCCCAACAGATTTCAAGTCTGTCTCCTTAACCACTCGGACATATCGACTTGGTTATGAGTTGGGTGAATAAAATTTAATATCTAAATTAAGTATTGGTTTCTCTGAAGAATATCACTAACAAACAAAAGTTGCACAAAATATGAAAATAAACCGCAAAATTGAAAATTTTGTCAGTAAGATTGACCTGAATTCAAATTCGAGTGCCTATACTTTCTACATGTAAAATCCTATATGTTATTGATATTTTCAGAGTATAAAAACATATCAAATTTTTCTTGCCAATGGAATCCTCAAATAAAGGCCTTTTACCAATTCCCTTCACATTATTGTGAATTAGTATTATTTGTTAAAATTATAAATTTATAAGTGTATCCAATGTAATTAAACTCAGACTAGACTGGCCGAAAAACCGATGAATCGATAGGTAAACTGGTTTGGTCCGGGCAATATCCCGGTTTAGGATTTTTTTTCCTTAAATTTGTTCTTTCTATTTTCTTTAAAATTTCATATTAATAACCCTGAAATCTTCACTTTCTCACCGATTTGGTCACGGGTTGACTCCAGTCTGGCCAAATACCCTTACCAGTTCAGTGACCAGTTCCGGTTTAGTAACCTTGAGTGTATCCACTTTTTTGAATAAAATATTGGAATCCATTATGCTAAAAGAGTACATTACAACAAGTTTAGAAACAACTATCAATCCCTCCCTCTTGAACAAAAGCGATGTTGATCAAAGAGACAAAAAATCCCAGATATCCTATGAGACAAGTGCATTCACTTTGATACTACTACTACATATTCTCCAGTCTGTAATATAAGACATGTTTATCTAATTTAATTAGATTAGTTAAATTAGTTAATATTACATGTATTTTCTAAAACACCCTAATCATCTTCTCTAATTCCCTCTTTTCCTCTCCTTCTTAATTATTATTAAGGGAGCATCAATAAGGATACATTGAAAAAGAATTGATAAAATACTAGCATATAAGAGGGATTGGGCTCACGATAAAAGAGTATTTATCATGAACACGAGTTTAAAATGAAAGCTTAATCTCAAAAGATTAGAGGGAGCCCTTTAAACTTGTAAAACCCACTTAGTCAACAGTTAAAATCTCGTTATTGATATAAGAATTTTGTTGATAAACCGTTAAGTATTTTTATAGTTTTATACACGTCCTTTGATCTGAAAGCATACTCGACGATAAGCCTCAATTGATCAACTCACGTGAACTTTTAGTGAACAAAAAGAGATTATATATTAATGGGTAAAGATGCAAAAATGCACATGGACTTTTACTCAAATGGCACCCAACACCAAATGGTTTTCGAAGGTGCAAAAATACTTATAAACTCTCAAAATTGGTGCCAAAATAACATAACTGTTAGATTCCTTTAACTGACGTTACTTGCAATGTAAAAATACCAAAATGCCCCTAAACTAAAAAAAAATCCCCTCTCACAATGGACTCATCCTCTACTTTTACCTTGCAGATTAAGAGATTTTGATTGGAGTGCTCTTCCTCTGCTTTTAGATCACTGCTCTTCATCCATTGGAGTAACGAGAACCAGTATAAATATGAGGAATCAACAAATCCAATACTGCACAAACAAAGAAATCTCAAGCAAATGCCAAGGCTCATACCATCTTCAGTTCCTACCGAAGAACAACCACGTAGGGCTAATAGACTGTCTTCTCTAATTATCCCAACCGTCATTTTCCCTGTAATCCCTTTCGTACTCTCTGAACACCATTAGATTTTGCTGTAATTTTTGTTTTTGAGATTTTGGGATTGTGAATCAAATAAAAAGATCGAAGTTTTACAGAAGAAATTTAAAAAAAAAATCATAGATATGAAACCTCTCTTCCTCTTCCTCTCCCTCTCGCATAATCCCTTCCATTATTCTGTGTTCTTCTATGATTTTTCAGACGAAAACATTCGCTATCGCCCCTAAATTTAATCAACTTCAGCTAAGTATAAATCAATTGAATCCCTTGACATCCTAACATGACCCCTTACCCCCTTCTGAATTCAAAAAATACAAAGCACCAAGAAAATCAATGGATGTCCTTAGAAAACAGTTCCAGACAACAATTCAAACATAGAGTACCTGACAATTTTGCCTTCCTCGAATTACATGCAACGAGAATGTTGAAATTGGATCCACTAAAACCCTAACATCAACAATCTTCAGTCCGTTCTAGAATCTATGCATCTCTAACTCGAGGGAAAGCTGAAGCTCACAGAATCAGAGAGAGAGTGAATCAAGAGTGAAGGCAGTAGCGGTAGATGTAGATTCGAGTGTGAAATTGAGCAAAGTCCAGTAGGGCGTTATGGTGGTTCATTGGGGCGGTTGTCTTGGGACAGCGATCCTAATCACAAGACGGCGGTTAAGATTACAACAAAATATGTTTATTGACTAAAAGAAGGGGAAAGGAAGGGTTGCAGGGAGGTTGAAGTGAGTTGGCTACGCCACCATTGGTGGGTGAAGTAGCCACCGGAATCTAAGATGAAAATGAGAGATAGAGAGGGAGTGACGAATCGAAGAAGATAAGGGTGCTAAAGGAAATTAGAAAACTTAGGCATTTTTTATTTTTTTTAATAGTGTGGGCCCCAATCAAAAAGTAATGTGAGTTAAGAGAATCTAATGGTTACGCTATTTTTGCACTCATTTTGAGAGTTCATGGGTATTTTTACACCTCTGAAAAGCATTTGGTATTTGATGCCCTTTAAGTAAAAAGTTCATGTACATTTTTGCACATTTACCCTATATTAATTGTTTGAAACATTTTCTTTCCAATTTCTCCATAATTGAAGGTAAAATCTAGTTATCTTAAAACTTAAGAGTAGGTTTGGATTATCTTAAAAAATAATTAGAGTGGTGTTTTTCTAAGAGAAGAGGAAATAGAAAAAGGATAATATAGGGTTTGGGAAATTATCACACAATAATTATTGGCTCAACAACCTCAAAAAGGGGGAAAAACATTAGCCTCTTCAAAACCATGGTTTTGTAGAAAAAAAGTGTTTATTCATTTTACTTCAAGTGTTTAGGTAATTTTTTTTTCTAAACCATGGTTTTGAGACTAAAAGTGCTTTTTTATAGTTATCCAAAAACACAATGCCCGTTTAGATTAGCGGTGATAGAAATGAATTTTTTTAAATATGAATTTGGCAAACTTAAGATAGAATAAAAGTTATATTGTAAATGTAATTTATGTTTAAATTAACGGTGGCATAAGTGGCTTTCTTTTAGACTGAAACTTGTTTGAATGATTATTTAAAAAACAAGTTTATATAAAAATAACTGAAAATGACATGAATCTTATTAAATAATACACACATTTATAATAGAAATATTTAATTTATTATTGAAAAAATATTGAAAACACTAAAATACATAATTTACTATTAAATGCTTTAGAAGGCAAAATGCAATCAAAGAATCAAATTAATAATAAGACAAAAATATAGTTAATTTTTTTTGAGTCAAATTTAATATCTGAAAGAGATTTTCAAGCAAATTAAATTATAAAACAAGAACAAGAAAAAGGATAAATAAAATAATCAATAAGTTTGAATTCAACATTTTAAAAGAATTACGATAATGTGTGTTAAAATCGCAGATTTTTTTCTTGGTTGATGGTTGGTTCAAAAATGTGTCATTTGAAAATCAATAACTAATTAAAAAATATTATCTTTCATTAGAAAAAAAAATAAGGAGCGAAAGTACAGGGACATAAAGGAATATATTGGTGGGACCCACAACCATTTCATTCCAATTGAGGTATAGTGAGACAGAAAAAGCCACAAATTGTTGCTTCTCAACCATTATGGGCTTTTTAACAAAAGCACATTAGCTATATCGCCAATCTTGGTGTCCGTTTGGATCCTCTTATTTTTAAATTAGAAGCTATTTTTAAGTTAAAGCTAAAAAAAGAGCTTTTTAAAAAAAGCTAAAAACCGTTTGGTGATTATATAAATTTTTCAGCTTAAAAGTTACTTAAAAGCTAAAATTTAAAATAAGTTGTTTGGCAAAAATTTTGTCATAAGCACTTTTTCTAATAAAAATGAACTTAAAAGGTATATTATAAGATAACCTTTAAACTATCAATATAATTACAAAATAAAAATACTACGAGAATAGACTTTCCAACCGTGGAGCACAATCAAGAAATCATCAGTGGTCTTACGAATTGTCAACCAATATTTCATTCACATGAAATCACCTATTTCTATTTTCCATTAATGTTGATGCTATTTGATTTCGAACTCTATTCATATAACCATTATCTTCACTTCTTTTAAGACTATGGATGGTCATTTCTTCATCCATAGTCCGGCGATTGAAATATGAGATTGAAATATTTGTTTAATATGAAATTAAACAATCAATAAATTAGGAAGGGCAAGGGCGGCCGGCGAGCGACCAAAATAATCCAATTACATCTGGGACTAGAAAATGAAACGAATGATATATAGCTTGTTATCTTTTGTTAATCCAATTAATATATAAGCTGTAACTGTACCAGAAAAATCACTCATATATATTTATGCTAGTTATCTTTTTCCTTTTCCTTTCAGCCGCCACTTTTATCGCTCAAAGTTTTTTTTTTTTTTTATAAACAAATTGTTTATCTATTTGTTATAAACTCCTACAATTTCCATATCATTGATCAAATACTTCTTAAAGATAAGATAATTTTCTTACAGAATTTGTCACTAGTAAATTTTGAATCATAAAAACTAATATTCACATCAACTCAAGTATTCATAATTCAACCGTTGCTTAATAAATTACATGGACAATGTTGTATACTATACTATACTACTATCATCGAATGAATAATCTATGCCGACAAATAAAAAAGAACAGAATTTTTTTATTTTCATCTTCATAATAATGATCCTTTTTTGTTGCACTCTAAGCAAATCTAGTGCATAGAAATATTGTTTGACATCCAATTTCCCTTCATCCTTCAAATTTCTCAGTATTTTAATACCATCCGGAATGGAAAAGTGTCCATTGATTTCAGATGTTTGTGACATTTCAACTGCTTCAGCTGCATTATGACTCTTTGCTGCATTGGCCATTCGGTCTAATGTTTTAAGCATGCTTTTGCAATCCCACTCTTTTGCTTACCTTTGGCCAATTTTTTACTCATTGCTTCTGATGCTATTTTTTTCCTCTTGAGTTGGTTATTTACCATATGGCTAGCATCTTCATCAAGATTGGTTTCTTCTTCATCATATTCATCAATTTCCTCTGGAATAGTTGGATTGGTTTTTATGGAACTATCTTCACTCGGTGCACCAGTTGCTGGGGTCCATGAACGTTGACTTGTTGCCACTGTTTCCCCAAAGATGATTTCCAATTCCTCACGAAATTCTAGTCCTTGATATCGAAATCTTGCATATTTACTATTATCCTGCCCAATCATAAAAGAGAAACAAACTTTAGACAAACCCAAATTTATAAATAAACAAAAAATAACTAAAAACTTAAAAATTATAATGCTTACTTTTATCTTGGCTTCCCACCATGTGTCATCAGCTATAATAGTTTCTGTCTCATGGTTCCATCCCAATCCTGTTTCTTTGCCCAATAATTGTTTCCATGTAGTCCAATCAAGCTTTAAATTATCTAACCTATTTTTCAATTGCTTTTGGTTATAGTTTTTATTAGCATGTTTATTAAATTCATCAACTACAACTTCCCTTCTCCTAGCTTTAAAACTAACTCCTGGTTTTCCACTAATACGAATCTCCTTTACACAAATTTCAAGTAATTTCTTGGTAGTGCATCGATCCCACCTTGCATTGTGTTTTTCTTTGCTAGCCATAAACTGCAATGCATTATTGAAGTGAAAAGAAAAATATTTTTAAAAAACAGAGCCTACAATCAAGTTAAACAACATCTATCATCTACCTTCTACTACCAACTACAAACAACCAAACATAAAATCAAACCATAATTTGCAATGAAGAAACGATCGCAATGCATCAACACATAAGTCGCTCCTTTTATGACAAAAATAGAATTACATAAAATTCCAATGATCTTTTACCATGCAAAGATCACATGCCTCATTTGCACAATATTCAGCTGATTTGAATTCAACCCAAGCACACCAAGGAGCTATTTCGTATGTGCATATAATTGTTCACAAAGCATGAGAAGAGTGAATGTTGCGTGTCAAACAACATATCTTTCTATATATCAATCAATGTGTTGGATATGATTAGTTTTGATGATGTCTTATATAGATGTCATTCTTAAGAGCAAAAAGGTTGCATACTATATTTATCTTATACTTTGACTGATTCTTATATTTAATGTAGATGTAATGTTGATATGAAGAAGATGGAAGTTGGAATAGCTAAATTCGGAGTTAAAATAAGGAAATTCAAGCTTCCCGATGAATAGAAGTTGCTACAATTTAATTGCTACAGTCCTGTGCATGAATAGCTCTTCCTTGCGTTTGAATCTCGTCAATACTCAAGTATCAAACAAGTACTCGCGAGTATTAGGCTTCAATTGTTGAGTATGAGACTTCAATACCCGAGTATGTCACTTATATACTCGAGTATGGTGCATAAACAGGTGCTTCTACGCTTAAATCCCGACAATACCCGAGTATGAACCATCAATACTCGAGTATGACACACTCTGTTCAGCTTCGGGCGATCTCTGGTAATTCCACAATATCTCCCAAACCAGAGATCGTATTAAGGTGAAACCAATTTTGTTTGAAACTAGACTTCCAACCGGTCCTATTCGCACAAGATTCAAGTCTAAAGGATGTCATATGAGAAATCTATAAATTGTTGAAGATGACAGTGACATCACCGTCAACTGCTGACCAAGCCTCAATGTTTTGGGTATATCTCCCAAAATAGAAATCCTATGAAGCTTAAATCGGTTCCATTTGAAAGAAGACTCAAAGGGCTTTCCATCAAGACTTGAACCAACCTAAACGGAGTTCATACCAGGAAGTTATGATCTTCGAAAGTGGACACTCGAAATACTGAAAGCAACAGAGTATGTGCGTCGAATCAAGTTTTCCGATATAACTGAACAGCATAGATACTCGAGTATAAGAATTGAATACTCGAGTATGGTCGAGTTAGAAATGTCTGGCATATCTGAATCACAGAGATACTCGAGTATGAGTATACTCGAGTATGATCGGTAAACATGCTTCTGCTGTGTCGAGACTTCGGATCGTGATTCTGGAATTGAATACTATTAATGAAGATCTTTAATGATTTGATTACTGACCGATTTGATTATAGCTTTTCAAATATTTGAATTATAGTACAGGATCATTTGAAATCAGATTGGGTCACGCAAATATTCTCTGATCAACGCAAAATCGGAAACAAGCTGGAATTATGGAAGACTATCTTCAAACGAACCAGAAAGCATGATTCAGAACGTACTAAAGCTTCATTCAAAAAACGAAATCATGGGCGACATTATGACCATCATCAATCTTCCAAATTCTTCAACGGAATGAAATCGATTATGCGGCAAGAATGAAATGTTTTTGAAATTCAAAAGAGAAGCTACAACGGTCATCACAACTAGTATAAATAGGAGAAGGGTCGTGACTAAACACACCCAAGTACACTGACAAATAAATCGCTCAAAGCGAAAGATACTTTCAAGAGATTAGTTCCGCTAAGCTCTTGTGAGATACTTTCGAATACTTCTGCCAATACTTTCGAATACTTCCTTTGAGGCTGTGTCATATTTTGCTCTTCGATGCTTTTGATTATCTGCTCTTAGAGAGTCATTCATCTATTATTATTTCTTGTAAGAATCTCGAGTATTGGGACTTTGAGATTGGGTCATTTGATTGCAACTTGTAAGGGGAGTGTAATTCAAAAGAGTGAGAATTCCTCCAAGAGTTACGAGTGTGTAATCATTTGATCGCAAGTTAGTGAAATACCCAGAGTGTATCTGGGGACTGGACGTAGGTCAAGGATTAGGACCGAACCAGTATAAATTGCCGTGTGTTCATCTCCATCTTCTTCCATTGCTTATTTTGTTTTAAACTTGCACAAAAAATCTATAATATCAATTCACCACCCCCTCTTGGTAATATTCCAGCCTTCACAATGAAGACACAAATTATTGGAAAGTGCCTTTTCCTCTTCCCTTTCAACATTAATGAATCTGCAAACTATATGCAAACTCGAATGAGTTCTAAGTTACTGATTAATAGCAAACTCCAACTAGTATATACCAGCAGGAGCAGCACATGGTGCTCCATAAGGCTCTGAATCTGCAACCACAGAAGCTTTGTCTTTGGATACACCTTGTGCACAAGAAAATATATCTCAAGTCCAAATGAAGAAAAAAGGAAGAACCCTTGACAGGATTCTGGTAACAGAAGCTAAGATATTAGTAATTGTCAGAACTTAATTAAGTTAGCTTAGCACTACCTGTCACTAACAACAATTAAAACTGTAAGCACCTGAACACATGTTATGAGTTAACATGAAATGTAAAAATCGTCAGAAATGCTTCTAAAATACAGTACTAGATAGAAAAGAAGTTAATGTTAATGGTTAGTATCCGTACTTCTGATTGAAATCGTGATGCCCATCCATTCACATTGGCACCTCCATTTGAAAATATTCCTCCAGAAGCCAGGGGGCTACCATGTTCAAGCCCACTTTGACCTAAAACGATGCATTCCCCAACAGAGTGGTTACACGCGAAATTTCTGCTCCAAAAATGTCAATTTTCAAGATGCAGTCAGCAGTTGTTAACAAGTTAGCAGTCACCACATAATCGATAGACAACACGGATATTTGTTGAGTCAGTAAAAGATTAATGTTTCCCTATAATATAAATTTTAGCTTTGAATGGATGTAATCAGGGATGGAAGAAATAGATGCAGTCAATTGTCACCCTGCTAAATGTAAAATGAAATATATAAAAAATGTCATGCACAAATTAAAATGACTTTTTTTAATAATCCGGTTAGTAAAATATACACAAGTAACTACCTGCATAATAACCAAGAATTCAGAACTAAAGCATCTCCCTCTTAAGCATGACAGTCAAAAGCTCGAACAAATATCTCATCCACGGGAACCAGAGAATTACATAAAGCCATAATCACATATACCACAAGCCGACTTTGTTTTAGCCCTTTCATAGAGGAAAATACCACCATCACCATCAAAAGAAGATCCTAAACAGATGGCACTTATTTCCATAGTAAATGCACAGGACTGAACACACCCTCTCAGATAAGCAATGGTGTTTAAGGGCCATAATTCAATCAGTTACCAAATTTTCTTTCTAGAAAATCCATTATTCATTTTGTCCTTCCTAAACGAGCCCCAAAATAAACTTGAAGCAAAAGCAACTAAAACACCAACTATCAAACATTTACAAAAAGGAAACCAGGCGAAACCAGCAAAAAGGAAACCAGAACTCAGGCCCCAAAAGAAGGAGGCAAAAAACACAGGAAGTCAAGAATCAATGCTGATTTTTTTAAGCTGCAGTATACAAGCAATGGTACCATTAACTCGATGCAAATAATGATTACAGTGATGTAGATTGTAAACCAGAAAGAACTTCCTATAATCGATTTGCAATGTCAATGGTTTACCCAAATATTGGCTTTTCCACTAATTCGAAAATGCTGAACTGATGCAGCAAACATGAGAAAGCAAGAGAGGTGAAGAACAAAGTAGAAAAATAAAAGGGAGAAACAGCAAACATGATGCAGAAAAACCAGGGCGAAGACAAGAAACGACGCAGATGAGAACGTAGAGGTAACACGAAACCTGTGGTGGAGAAGCAGAGGACGGAAACAACGCTAATGGACACTGAGGATGACCACGGCGACGGTCAGGAGAGGCCGCCTCTGCAATTGACAAATTCACGAAGTGAGAAATAAGGCTACCTTGCGATCGATCGGGATGCTTTGCGGGAAGTGATTAGGGTTCTCTTAAAATAAAAGAGCTTATAAAATAAGCTCCTCTCATCAGCTTATTTTTAAACTCTTTTCTCTTCATTGTAAAATAAGCTCTTATAATTATAAGAGCTTATTTTAAATCATGTTTGGCCTAACTTATACTTATAAAAGGAAGATAAGCTAAAAATAAGTGGGGCCAAACAGGCAACAAATATCCTAAAGTAGCTTCAAAATGACATTTTCACTTTGCACCATGGTTTTCCCTTTTTCAGACAAGCCCTTGATCTAGTCATCATGAGCAATCTTGATAATTTTCTTTCCAATATTTTCTCCTTTGAATAGTCCAACAAAAGGAGAAGGGATGCTCTCCACACCAAAAGAGATGTCTTCAAGTGTCTGCAACTTTTTTGAACGAAGAAGATCCGAAATTTTTGAAATGAAATCTCCAAAAGTGCTCACATATTCGCAAGACAAAAATCCTCTAATGTCGATTCTCTTGTACACAACGTCCAACCTATTGAGTGAAGTCGCTTATATTACTCTGAGATAATACCACAAGCACTTACTCTTCCAAACACATTTGATCCCTGCCTCTAACATTTCTCCTCCCACACTGTCAAAATATATGTCAATTCCATTGGGAAAATACCTGGAAGTTCAGACTTATGTCCAAAGTTTCAAAATCTGGACCGGTCACTGAACCAATGGGGGTACTGGGTCAAAGGTTAATAGGTCAAATTAGTATAAATAAAAATATATAATTTTATTAAAATAGGTAAAAATATTTATATTTTAATAATAAAAATATTTTGTGGTTAGGAAGATGTGATGATGATAACATAGGAGAATGTGCAATACTATATTGATTTTTTTTTTAAAAAGAGATCACAGTCAATGGGTTTGAAGATCTCTCTCTCTCTTACCTTCAATCGACTCTTCACTCTCTCTCTCTTCTTCGTCTTGTCTCATCCCTCAAACTGTCAACAATGGCTTCCTTCTTCGTTAATCCAACCTTTGCGTCCTTCTTACTCTGTCTCATGCTCACTTTTCTTCTAATTCCTTCCTCCGAAGGCTGTGATTACTTGATCAGAGGCTCTCAGGATTCTCGTCCATCTCCCTCGTCCCTCAGTCATTGAGCCTATAAACGACACTTCAGAGTTGTCGATTCTCTCTTTAAGTAAATCCTCGATATTCTTCTTTTTCTTATTTCATACTCATTTCTTTCTTCCATCCCTAAATTAGTTCTATTTCACTATGAATTCCATCACTAATAATCAATCGGACCTTCACCTTCTTCTTTCTCCATTACCCATTGCTCCACTCGCTCTTTTCTCTTAGTTGGAAGGTATGAAACTCACCACCATGGAAGGAGCCACTGCCGACACTCTTGACTAATGTTCAGTCAACTCCTTTGTTAAAAAAAAAACCCCTAACAGGCTGAGTTGACCCGAGTCAACTCGGAACCTAGGTTTTCCCTTTAACTCGGACCGGTTTTTCAGTTGGTTTCTAGTCCAAACCGGCCGGTCTGTTCCGGGTCTCGGGAGCTTGCTTGTGTCACGTTAAATGCAAGCACATTTTGATCCTAAAGCTATTAGCTCTTTTTTCCCCTCCTAAATAATAGGAATTGTTTGGATTAACATTGATAAAAGTGATGTTTATTTTAGCTGACTTTTGCAAGTTAAATTTGAGGTAAAAGTTAATTAGAAGATATGATTTATGTTTTGATAGTCTTTTATATAAAAAAAAAAATCAATTTGACATATACTTGTTTGAATAATTTGAAAAGTCAATTTCAAAATGTTCAAATATAAAAAGAAGTAAAAGAAAAATAAATTAAAAGCTAAAAAGTTCTTGTTTGGATTATGTAACGGCTCACCATCGTCAAGGACTTAGTCAAAGACCCCCGTCTCCGAAGCCACGACCCATTATACGCATGGTGTTCGGCCCTAGTGGATAAGAAGAATCTTTGTGCTTGAGTCGCCTCATTTGAGCTGAGATGAGATCCACATATGTATATGTTATATGAAAAATGTATCGAAGCATGAATACATGGAAGTATCATCAGACCTGTAGCCGGGCAAAAGACTTTCTTTTACAAATGAGATTGCAAAAGAATGATTGTAAAGGGAAGTTATGGTTCGAAAGTTGAGTGCTTTTGGAACTAATGCATGTATGGTGAAAGACAAGATAAAACTGACGTACATCACTAGACCGTAGCATGCAATTTATATTGTATGTGCCTGAGAGAATGACTACAACATGGGATGTAGGTGAAAGATCCTTGCTTCATTACGGTGTGAGTCTCAGGAAGGAAAAATCCTTCCACTGTGCCCTCAGGACTTAGGCGGCATCATGAAAGCTTAGTTTCGACCAGCTACTTTAGCTGAAGCTCCATGATCACAAATGATACGGTCATACGAGTGAAAGCTAGGAAAGCAACCAAGTCAAGAAGGATTGATGTTTAGTCAAAAAGGAAAGTTTATCTTGAAGTACACTATTGCAATGGCATATGTGACATGTCCCTTGCAGGTTATAGGATACCACGTGCATGGTAGGCAATCTAAGTTTAATAAAAACAAATGAGTCGAGAGGAATTAGACATTCCTTGAGTAAAGTGTATGGACAAACCTAGAGCATATGAGGCAACAATTTATAGTTTTACAGAGGGTGTCTTTGGATGCTGATCCGATATGAGGGATTTCTAATATCACAAGCACTAAATTTTTTGAAGATGTTGTGCCCACTCGGGGTGCGACAGACACCAAGTATGAAACAAGGACTGATAGTCGCATGATGGGAGGCCCATCAAGTACGAGTGAGAGATGTTGGACTTTATGTCTAAGTCCACCCTTGATGGGCTGAACTATTTGATTAGGATGCAAATAGCCAATGTTGTTAAACTCGCGAGTCAACTCATTGAGTTTAACAAGTTTGCGTTGTTACCTCAAGAAAACATGTTAACTCGGATGCAAAATCGTTCTAGGCTTAAACTTGGTCAAACTCGTTTATGACTCGGTCAAACTCGTTAAACTCAACGATTTGAAACCCAGTTAAGCAAGTTGTAAATCTAAGTAAAGAAAGGCTAAAAATCGTCGGGAAGAAAGAATAAAAAACATATGAGGTTAAAAAAAAGCTACATATTACTTATTTTGGAGCCCTATTATCATCTTGGGAGCTTTGTGCCGCTGCCGCTTGCTACCATCTTCGGGGGGTTTTTTTTTTTTTCAAGTTCACACCTTTGGTTGTTCTCCTTCTTCGCACCTCTGCTTGTGACTCTTCTTGCTATATTCTCGGTTTCTCCTTGAACTGGAGATTTGAGACGAAGAGACAGAGAAGAAGAGAGAATAAAGAATAAGAAGGGACAAGGACGAGGACGAAGACAAAGAGAGAAAGAGAGGGAAATCATCGGTGAGTTTTTCTTTTCTAATAAAAAAGGCTGGTGCCTGGTGGTACGATTCTAGAGCGTTGTGAACTGGTGAAGGTATTCAAAAAAGCAAAACTGAGTGCTTATTTTTTTTCAAATAAAGAAGTTGTGGTACGGTAGGGGCAGGGTTTGTGTCAGAGAATTTATTACACACTAGTGTGTCTTGACTCTTGATACATCACATTTTTTTTGGGCAAAGATACATAACATAATTGTAATTATCAGGAGTGGGTAAAAAGTAGAGTGAATACATCTATCAGTTCATCACTTTGGCGAGAATAGCAAGTAGAGTGAATACATCTATCAGTTCATCACTTTGAAATTTTTGAAAGTGTAGGGGTGCTTGGCAAAGGTTGAGATTCCTAAACCTATAAGGTTAAGAATCGGACCCAAGACAGTAGACTGTGTGTTTATTAGCTATGCACACAATAGTAGTGCATATCGTTTTCTGGTTTATAAGTCCGATGTATCAGATATCCATGTGAATACGGTTATTGAGTCAAGGAATGCTACGTTCTTTGAGAACATATTTCTGTACAATAAAAGTAATGATAATAAAAACACTTTGATATCTCAGGATACTAGGACTAATGATAATCTTGAAGAGGAGGAACCTAGACGTAGTACTAGGCAAAGGACTTCAAAATCTTTTGGTCCTGATTTTATGACTTATCTATTGGAAAATGAGCCTCAAACATTTGGAGAGGCTATGGGTTCTCCTGAAGAGTCATTCTAGGAAGAGGCTATTAATAGTGAAGTTGAATCCATTATGTCAAACCACACTTGGGAGTTGGTTGACCTTCCTCCTGGCAATAAGCCACTAGGAACTAAGTGGATCTTCAAAAAGAAGATGAAAGCAGATGCCACTATTAATAAGTACAAAGCTAGGCCGGTAGTAAAAGGCTACAGACAACGTGAAGGCCTAGACTACTTTGATACTATTCACCTGTTACAAGAATTACATCCATTCGGATGCTAATTGCGTTAGCAGCACTGAATGGGTTAGAGTTACATCAAATGGATGTAAAGACAGTCTTCTTGAATGGTGAATTAGAGGAAGAAATCTATCTACAATAACCTGAGGGATTTGTTGTTTCAGGACAAGAACGAAAAGTTTGTCTCTTAATAAAGTCCCTTTATGGACTTAAACAAGTCCCAAAATAATGGCATGCGAAATTCGATGAAGTTATGTTATCAAATGACTTTAGTATTAATGAATGTGACAAGTGTGTCTACATTCGAAATACTGAAAACGGGTTTGTCATAATTTGTCTTTATGTAGATGACATGCTGATAACGGGTAATAATAATCAAATGATTAAAACTACTAAAAGATTGCTTACCAGTAAGTTTGACATGAAAGATATGGGACTAGAAGATGTTATTTTAGGGATTAAAATCCATAGAACATCTGGTAGGTTAGCTTTATCTCAAACACACTATATTTCGAAAATTCTTGAGAAATTCAAGAGCTTAAACATAGCTCCTATGTCGAACCCTATCGAATCTAGTTTTCGATTGTTAAGAAATACTGGCGAAGCTGTTAAACAAAAGGAATATGCTCAAGTGCTAGGCAGTCTTATGTATGTTATGAACTGCACTAGACCTGATATTGCCTATGCAATAAGCATGTTGAGTCGCTTTAGAAGTAATTCAAATGAGTTTCATTGAAGAGCTATGATAAGAGTTCTGGGTTACTTAAAGCAAACTCAAAACTTTGCTTTGCATTATGAGAAGTACCCTGCAGTACTAGAAGGGTATTGTGATGCAAATTGGATCACCAGCTCTAATGACACAAGATCCACAAGTGGATGTGTATTCACCCTTGGTGGGGGTGCTGTGTCTTGGAAGTCTTCCAAGCAGACTTGTATTGCAAGATCAACTATGGAAGCAAAATTTATTGCGTTAGATAAAGCTGGTGAGGAAGCTAAGTGGCTTCGTAATTTTCTTGAAGACATTCCTAATTGGCCAAAGCCGGTATCGGCAGTGTGTATACACTTTGATAGTCAAGCAGCTATTGGTAGGGCCAAGAATGTCATGTACAACGACAAGTCTAGACATATACGTCGTAGACATGATACCGTTAGACAGCTACTTTCGAATGGAATCATTTCAATTGATTATGTTAATCAAAAGAGAATATAGAGGATTCGTTGACTAAAGGGATTCCTAGAGAGTTAGTTAAAAATCTGTCCAAAGGAATGGGTTTAAGGCCGATTCATTGTTAATCATTGCGGTAACTCTACTTAGAAGAGTGGAGATCACACGAACTAGGTTCAAAGAGACAACTAAGTGATGATCGACTGTTAACACTGTGGAGTTTTTAAACTCATACTCATTCCTAGACAAGACAGTGCATATATATAAGGGTAAGCTTTTAATGGTTTCTTAATCTGATGTGTTCAGTTGATGTATGTTGACTTACATCATAAGAAATCACCTATGTGAGTGTGAAGTGCGGGCCGCTTCTATGAGAATTTAAAACGGCCGATTCTCTAGAACACTCACAGAACCAGGCGGTGTCCAGGGCCAAAATGGACACAGCATGAGAACCAACGATGCTAGAGGAGCAACTGTGTAACTCCTATTGTCTCGGTATACACTAAACGGTCAACGGTTCAAGACAGCGCATCCACTGATTGGCCAGTATATCTGATAGGTTTTACTAGAGAAGGTTCAAAGGTAACCCCTACCTTTCTCGATGCAGTTGTTTCTCGTAGAGGAATCACACTTTGCATACATGATCATTTGCATTTGATCATGATGGACTAACTTCTTATCCATGTGGGGGATTGTTAGAATTTAGGATAAAATCCCATGGGTTATGAATAAGAAGAAAGATGGAAAAGAAGAGGAAAAAGAAAGAAGGAATGTGTGTGGGGATAGAAGTCCCACATTGATTAGTTGGAGAGAAGTTTGAGGGTATATAAGCCTCAACCTTGCTCCTACTAATTGGGCCCTTAGGCCAACCCACTTTTATGGAGGGGTGAGGACTTAAGTGACCCTTGGTCCACCACACGCACGCCGCCAATAATTTTTTGAATTTCTAATTTGACCCCGAACTTTCAATAATTACGTTTTTGCCCTTCCGAGAATTTCCAACCAGCGGCTGCGTATTTCGATCCGTTCGGATCGTTCGCTCCGTTCTGCTGCGTCTGTTCGTTCGACGCACCAGTTCGCTGCAACAGACGCGGGTCGCTTCTGTTCATTCCATTCTGGTGCGTCTGTTTGCACAACGCACCGATTACGCAATGATGAGTCCATCTGATCAAGTTTTTCAGAGTCTATAAATAGGGCACCCTAGTCACAGAATACTATCTAGTTTTTTCGAAATACACTCATATTGCATATACAAACATTTTGTGCGTTCCGAAAGCAGACTCGTTGGATTCGCTTGGGCTTCAGATTGACAGAGCCCTCATTCTGAAGACGAATAATCCGCTCTATCCTGGGAGGCAATTGCTCAGAAACCTTCGGCATCCGTATTGAGGGAGAAAAATTGTCTTAATGACACAACGTACGTTGGGCCCGGATTTCTGCATAGTTCATTACCATAATCGGCAGTCTTGTGAGTTCGTTTTATAGTTTTCCACATTATACAGACCTGTGTATGCTTTCTGTATGTACTGTTTCTTTCTGTATGTACTCCTTCTATAATACAGATTCTTATTGTGTTTTCAAAATAGTATTTGTTTGCTGTATATTCGATTTCTACCTATTCAATATATATTTTAAACAACAGAAAGGATGACTATCCCTTTCCCTTCTCTACCATGGAGACATAACAAAGATGAATGACTACATGATAGTCCGAATGATGCCAATTTTTAAACCCACAAGCAAGATTACCTCTCTTTTTAGCAGATTTGATGTGATTGAATACGAAAATTCATAGAAATTCGATTGAATTTCAAGCTCATTACAAATTTTGAAACATTTGGTACCAACCGACAGAGATAAGGGATGGAGAAGCAGAGGCGGCGTAAGAGCCGATGACGATGGAGATGGGGGTGAGAGTCGCCAGCAACAGAGAAGCCAGAGAGAGCGACGACAGCGACGAACAAGGGAAGGCTATAAGCAACGACGATTGTGAACGGAGGGAAGGAAATGGGCTATTGTGGAGGAGGCACGGTGTGGAAGAAAGCAGAGGTGAAGAGCGATGGAGGCTATGCTCTGGAAAAGCCAGACTCTCGCTGACGTGGTGGACCGAAGGTGATGGTGGTGACGGAGGATGAAGACGGTGACGATGGTGGAAGTGGATCGCGAGAGGAAGGCCGATCTGGTGCGTGGCTTGGTGCGTCACCGATGGAGGAGCAATGATTCTGATTTTGTGCCCTGGAATAGAGAAGCAGAAATTTTTTGCTTGTTTTTTTACTCCCCAGCACACACAAAAACTGGTTCATCCTGGGAACAAAAATAATTCGTATTTATCAAACATAATTCCTATCCGTTTTGGTTCCTGGGAACAGAAATTAAAAAAAAAAATCATTGTGGGAGCGTTACCATGCACACCTTTAGACATTCACATCCTTTGCTCAAAAGACTTTCACATCGTTGGCCATAATATCAAGTAATCAAATAAAAAAGTTGTTGGGGCCTTCGGGGTGATAATGGTGATTGGTGAAGGTGAATAATTTCAAGATAATGATAATCTAACATTTGATGATCTTTGTTAAATTTATAATTAGTTTTATTTAATTATGTTTAGTGGCTTTATATTAGAACGTGAATTTCGTATAAATTTTTATATTAAGTATAATAAATTATGAATGTTAATGAATTTAATTTCAGTTATTTAGATTTAAAATATATTTAAATTTAACTGTTGTCATTTTAATTATTTTATCATATTTTAATTGTTATTTATTAATATAGGTAAACTCTTACGAGTTTACGTTTCCGATTTTACATCCCTCTCTAGAGTTTGACAACCTTACAAGTAGCCTTATCAACTAAGAAACAAGTCAGCATAGATTATGGATTGTGAAACAAGTTAGCATTGATTATAGAATTGTTAATTGAGAAACAAGTTATTATATATTAGGAAATTAATTGGGAATTAATTTCCTGATCACAACTTGGAAGGCAAGTAAGAGTGTACATAATTTCCTAATTAATAGTCACCCTGAAGCACTATAAATAGGATGTGTCTCCTTTAGTTATAGTCCAACCCTGCCATTAAACCATATGGCAATCTCTCTTCTTTCCTACCATCTTTCTTATTTTGGTGCACTGCTATACCAACCCCATTTAGGCTTTTGTAATCTAATATTTGTGTGAGCTTTTATTACCTGGATTCGACCCAACCTGATATGCGTCTCTTCTCTCTACTCATATTTTTCCTTCAATAGGAAAAGGGTCATTAAGAACAAAATATGAAGATTCGAAGTCAATTTTTAAATTCTAACAAATTGAAAGTATATATTTTTCTTTAAAATAAAAGTAAATTTTGGACACAATGAATTACTGTTTTTTTTTGGGTATAAAATGAATTACTTCATTTATCATACGATCGTTTATCACGACCCACGCAACCATATCGTACTACAGACTGCTCCCTCCCTCTTTAAATATAAGTTTTATATGCGTTTGTTCAGAAAATAATTAAAATTAATTAAGGGCAAAAAAAAAAAAAAATCAACTATGCCCGGTAAGAAATGTTTCATGTGGTTGTGATAAATATATATGATTTAATAATTAATGAAGGGGCTCTAAATGACTTTTGGGAAGAGGTTTCTTGACTGCTTGATGAGAGCAGTCATATCCATAGGATGTACATGTCTTTTAGATACATAAGTTATATGAATGATAGAAACTTGTTCATTCCCTCTCTAACCATAAGAGACGCCTCTAGTTTTCCATTAAGAAGAGATAATGTGAAATGAAGGGTAAAGAGAATGATAAAGGTTTCAATTATCGTGCTGTAAATCACATATTGTAAAGTATCAATTCCGTAATTATGGAAAAAAGGTTAGTGCATCTTGACTTAAACATGTACTATTGTGGAAATCATGAGTTCTTAAGATCATTGTTCATGTTCTTATTATTTGATGTTTAAACATGAAATTATAGAAAAACTTACATTTATTTATAAAGATGATAAGTGAGAGACACAATAAATATAACAAATATATTCAAAAGGTAAAGTTGGAAAAATTGAAATGAATCTTATATTTTGGGACGGACTTATTATCATATTTGAAGTTTCTATTTAGAGATGCGTGGAGTATATAATACTCCCTCCGGTCCTACTTACAAACTTTATCCTATAATTAGGATCGGAGGTAGTACTAAATTCAAGCACGTCATTTGTTTTAATATCATTTTGGGCCCTTTGGATGGACTTTTTAAAAAGGTGTTTTTTTTCAAACTCCATATTGGAGCTTTTAAAAAAAGCAGTATTTTAGCCTCTCTTTTTTTGTAACTTTTGCTTTTTAAAAAAATTATCATCTAAACACATAAATTAATTTTTTTTTTTACATTAAAAAAGTACTTTTTTTATTTAAAAAAAAAAACCCACCCAAACAGGCTTAATTCTTTTGTTAATGGTATTTTAGAAATACACATTCTCATACATTCAAATAGAATTGGCATAGATGGTAAGGGATTTGGTCAAGTCCCAAAGGGATGTGTGTTCGATCCCCGCTGCCGTCGCTGAGACTCATTTGGTAGGTGATCTCGTAAGTCTCCATTAAGCTCTCAAAGAGCCCGGGGTCGTACCCTGACATTGGTGGTGGACTGATGTCGAACCCCTCCAAAACCTTTTTATACCAAAAAAAAAAAATCATTATTCGTAATATCGTTTCACACAACACGTGCAACACACACAGGTTTAGCTCGTTAATGATTCAAAATTGTAGAATACCATTCTGGTCCTATTTATAAGTCCCCTTTGGTCAAAAAATTTGGTCCTATTTATAGTAATAAATGAGATTGGGACAATTTTGCCATATTAATTATACCAATGAAAATAGAGAGAGAAGAAAGAATTGAAAGATACCCAATGAAAATAGAGAGAGAAGAAAAAGTTGAAAAATATTCATTCATAAATGAGGGCAAAATTGAAAATTTACCCCACAATCATTGAGCTAACTAACTCTTCTTGGTATGTGTGTTTTGGTCAAAAGAGACTTATAAATAGGACCAGAGTGGTATGTGTTCTTTAATGGATTAGGCGCTGTACGAAAAATTAGACGGAACTTCTAGCTTTGTTCAGTCCTCCACACAATTACTCAATTAGGAGAAGCTTTGAATCCAAATTAAGTACTGTTGTTATGGCTCCATCAAAATCATTTGCTGCGAAAAAACGTTTCGTCTCTTTTGATCTCTGCTCTCTAGAAGCTGATATATTCCTTGATGTTAAACAAAATTTCCAATCTTTAGTAAATTTTGTATCTGAACATACTTTATTTGAAGTCCCTGCTCCACTAAGTATATGATAGAAGATACCTTATGATTCTGTAATATATTTGATCATCTTTAAGGGCTGTTTGGTATGAGAGGAGGAGAGGAAAAGAAAGGGAAAATAAAAATTTTATGAATTGAAATTAAAGAAATTGAAAAATGGGGGTTATAAAATTTTAATAAAGAGAAAATGTAAAAAAAAAAAAATGAAAAATTAATTAAAAATTGTTAACCCCGCTTTTTTAAATTCAACTTATAAAAAGATTTTCGCCCCTCCCCTCCAAATTCGTCTTACTAAACAAAACACAAACATGCTCAAGTTTTAAAACATCCTTAGCATGCTATCCACTCTTTTTTGTTTTCTTCTCAAAATGGGTGAATAAGTGTAATGATAATAAGTAGAGTTATTAAACCCGAACCGCTGGGTAGTGAGTCAAGGATTAGTGGGTTAGATTGGAGTAGAAACCAGAATTAACACAAAGCTAGACTGGTTAGAAAGTGAATTTGAATGATAATATTTTTTATAATAATTTTGGAAGATCAAATGATAATATTTTTTAATGATTCTTTTTTCATTAAAAAGTAGACGTCTCAAACTTTTCAAAAATTCTTAATTGATAATTCTTTAGAAATATGTAGAATTAGATACAGATTTTTAAAATCAGAAAAATTTAAATAAATATTGAACTGGTTAAACTGGTCGGACTAGAGTAATTAGATTACTGGTTCGACAGTTTCATGGTCGAACCAGCCAGTCCGTTTTTAGTAACATGGATAATAAGTAAGCATGATGATAGCTAATTGCAAGCCTAAGAAGGAAAATAAAATATAACTCATCAGAGCTACAACTCCGAGGAAGTTTTTCTTCTTTTCCATTTGAGGGTTGGGGGAAGGCATAAGAAAGACCCCCCCAAAAAAAAAAAACACGAAAGACAAAAGACAAAATATAGAGCAGCAAGCTTTGCAAGTCTTGCTACATAGGCTTCTTTCTTGCAGTGTCAGTACCAATCATCCAGCCTGTGAATTAAATGAATTCTCATATTTGCTATCATAACATTCTACAAAATGCAACAAGTGTATCAATGACTTGTCACCCAGAAAAAAATTAGTAAGAATTCTGTGGAACCAGTGGACTAATATTTAGGACTCTTCTCCAATCTCTAGTATCACAAATCTGTGGTGTAATAATATATAGGGTCAAAAGGTAAAGTGAATAAGTTCTTATCTCTGTTTTCTGTAATGGTTTTCCCCCATGTTTGATCCCACACCAACCGTTGATGTCAATAGAAGAAATAAATCATTTTCCTGTGGGCAACCGGGAAATGAAAAGACAGGGACCAAAGTTGGTTAGGTTCACTGAATCAAGGTGTCAAGCACACTGATTTTCTTTGAAATCTTTGGCTGATAACAAGCTATTGATAAGGGTTTTAAGCCTTTTAGCCCCAGGACCAGGCCTAAGTTGAGTGATATTTTTTATGCCAAGATCTAAGAATGTCATGTTTGGTTTTACTCGACTGAACCACCTACTCGGCACATAACCATCGGCATTTAGGCCCAAGAGCTCGGTGTCTATCTTATCCAGGACTGGTTCATTCCTGCCAAACTTCCTTGCAAAAGGAGCATTGCTGTCTACCATTCTACTGTAGTCTTTATCTTTAAGGAAATGTGGGTGTTGTTTTGGAGGGTTGTCCCATGATATGAAGTGGAGGTCATGGTTCACAGTCGTGTTGCGAAACTCCTCGGCATTACAGATGACTGTATGAAAATACCCTTCGGGTGATGATAGAAAGTTGGCATAGTACATTAACACATTCCTAGGCAAATTATCCCAACCCCATATGCAGTATTCAACAAATGGACGAGAGAGCATCATCCAGGCCGAACCTGAGAAAAATCAAGGAGCAAGATCAAACTCAGAGCATAGAGTCTAGACTAGGATTAATTATTTCAAATTAGTTTCTGCAGAATCCAAGTCCTCCAGTCAATGATGGCTACAGAAAAGTTATGAACGGTGTTAAGCCATAGAATCTGGTTGGTTCCAGTTATTGACTTCAAGACAAATATGAAAATTTGTACCAGAAAAATAAAAGGAATGCTTGACTACATCAAGTATTCTCAAAACCGCTATTTTGTTATTTTTCTTTCTGTTTAATATATTCAAGGTTTGGATGTTTCATTAACCAATTGGACATTGCTAGAAGTGAAGAGATTATTGAATTAAGCAGGTCAGAATAGAAGAAAATAGAAATTGAGCTAAAACGAGAGGCACTAAAAGCAAACTTTCTCACCTGTAAACAGCTTATATGCTGAGGGAACGTTCCTTTTCTCTGTCACCCAAAATACATCAGATTTATGCAAGCTATAAAGGCCCGGGTCAATTATAATAGGCTTGGCCCTATGATACCTGTTGAAAATGGTAAAGTTTCACTCGTAAAACAGAGGTAGATTTGATCTTCCACGCAATTGTATGCTATTTTTGAAGGAAATTTAGAAAAATGTGACATGAAAAAAATGGAGAAAAGGATTAGAAGCATACTCCTTCCAGCCAATGTCACTGGTGTGCTCAATGAAATTGAAGTGTCTGGGAATTGTTGACATAGTGTGTAGCAGATCTGTTGTAAGAAATTCAAGGGAGTGAAGGACTAAATAATAGAATTGGATAATACTTATAGATTCTTTTAAAAGCTAACAGATTCGAACAGGAACTACCAACTGTCCATTCTTCACGGCATAAATAAATAGCTAAAATGAAAATAAATCCCTGAAATTTTGACATACCAAAAATGACCCCTTCTGGTTACAACTTCGGAGATTTACACGTCTGAATATGGTAAATAATACCATTTATACACTGTGAGGTAAAAGGAAATAACAAAATAAAAATATGAACTAAAAATTTAAAACTTGATCAAACAACTGTCATAGAAACAAATTTTTAACCTGCTATTGCAATTTCATGCTCATAAATTTCCGACATGTTAAATGTTTAAATGGTTCAGTAACAGAGTCGAGGCCATAGGGGGGATTTGCAATAGGGACAGAGCTGACATAGCTTCTTTGCAATTAGCCAAGATTTGTAATGAAAATGAGTATATTCTCACTAAAAATGAGCTAAAATGGTTATTGATTCAAGCAGTTTTATGCAATCCGTGATATTTTTGAGAACCCCAAGAAAGGTGGAGAAAGAAGGAACCCACCCAAGACAACATTGTCAATAATTCAATTCATCAAGTGATGACTGATGAGCAAACTAGTTGATATAAAAACGATGGTAAAGGTAGAGTAAAACTGAGCAATAAGTACAGCAATTGAAACCGATCAAACTAAATCTAGTCAAACGCTACTGCAGTAATCTGGGACTAAAATTAGAAAAATCGTAGAAGCTGGAAATACCCTAAAGGAAACAATTAGTTAGGTTCATCCAAGTTCAGCAAAATCATACACCCCACATCACAAAAAAAAAAACACTCTTGTTCAATCATCAAGATAATAAATCTACCAAAAACAAATAAAGAAAGAAAGAAAGAAAGAGAGAAAGAGCACAGTTCGTACCGTCCTGAGTGACAAGAGGATAATCGGAAGCACTCAAATTAATGAACCAATCCCAATCTCCACCTTCCTTTAGTAAAATGGAAGCAGCATGAAGCGTGTTAGTGACCATGGTAGGTCCTCGATAAGTGACCAAGTTGGCCTTCACGATCACTCTCACATTGCCTAATTGAGCAAAGAGAGGCTCGTTTTTCACATAATTGGCCAACTCAAGTCTCTCCTCAGTCGAAGCCTCAAGTTCCAAATGCACCGCGTACTGATTCCTCGGATGGTAAAGCGCCTTGAGCGTCCTCTTCAAGCTCTCGCCATCTCCCATTGATCCTGAAATCAAGTATGCGATTCTTGGAACAGAGCTGTCCTGTCTAGAAGACACCCTAAGCTTAGATTCAACGAAGTGAGGGACTTCCTTTTTGACGCGGAAACGGTAGAATCGGAAGGAAGAACTGGAAGAAGCGAAAATGGAGACGAAGATGAGCAGGGTGGATAATACTAGAGAGAAAACTAGCGGTACAAACCACTTCTTCTTCTTCTGTGACTTGTTGGAGTCCATGGCTAGAAGAAGAAGACGATGACGATGAAGAAGAAGAAGAAGGGGTGGAGAGTAGGAAGCTCAGGGGCAGAAGTGCAGGTTTTTTTGAGTGTCGGAGGTGAGAGAAGCTAGAAGGGTTTAACGGTGAAGGGACGGCGCAGGATAAGGGAGTGTGCGCCGGAGGATCATGTTGGATGCGAAATGCGCATAGATCAGAAGGCTTACGTGCCACGTGGCGAGCGCATGTGAGTTGTATCTACCGTGAGAATGAATGTCTTTCTTTTTTATAAGAAAAAATCACGGATCATGGAAAAAACTCACCTCATCTCGGGGGACTAAGGTCTAATGAATCAGGTACTAGATTTAGGATAAGTGAGTCAGATTAAAGTGAAATCGTAATTAACTTGAAGTCAAATCAATAAAAAAGTGAAAATTTAATATTTATGGATTTGTAATATGAGATTACGAATAATTTTTTATTTTTTTAAAAAAAGCAACCCAAATTGATAACTAGACTAGATCTTGGAATTAACCTGAAGTCAAATTGATAAGAGATTGAAGATGTATGGATTTTTGATATAAGATTACAAATAAATTTTCTTTAAAAAAAAAAAAAATCAACCCAAGTTGATAATCGGTCTGGATCAGTTGAGTCAAGCACTCAAGCCGATCGAGTCACTCCAAGCTTAATAACCCTACGAAGGACTCAAAAGAGCTCAAATTAAACTGCTCACGAGGCAAGATAAAAAAAGTACCGTCACTATATCTTATAGTGGCTTGGACATAATTATCTTTGATAGAAATATATGTATGTCTAACAAAGTAAAATAAATAAAAGAGTAAATATCATTTCTAGTTTTTGACAAAAAATACGGACTCTATTTTGGTCCTTCACAAAAAAAACGACCCTTATTCGTTCTTTTTATGAAACTAAAAATGACCTTTTAGAAATTTGTGAGGGATCAAAATGACCACCAATCGACCCTTATTCGTCCTTTTTATGAACTAAAAATGACATTTTTTTTTTGTTAGGGACCAAAATAGATCCGTATTTTTTTCTTAGGGATTAGAAAGGGTATTTACTCTAAATAAAATCACAAACAACAGTAAAACTCGAGCTGATACAATCTCGGACAGCTGAACCAAATGTTTGGGGTTAAAAAGAAAAGATTTTCTATCAACAAACTGATAATGAAAGTGATAAACAACCACACCCCGTAATAAAAAAAAATACAAATCCAAATATCATAAATCATTTTACACTCCAAGTCTTGAAAAGAAATACTCTTTCACAAATTTAAAAAAAAAAAAAAAAGCTTTTCTTTTGAAAAAGGAAATAGATTCAACTAATATATATATATAATTATGAGAGACGAAAAAATATATATTACATGTGAGAACATTATTAAGTGATTACTTAAAATTATATAATTTTTCTTAAAAAAAACAGTATTATTTTTTGCATATACTATACGTTAAAAACAATAATTTATTATAATGTTTTCTTTACCATAATCAATTAATGTTTGAAAACAACTACATTTGTTCATATTTTTTCATATAAGTTTCTACATGTATTTTTTTTTTTTTCTATTTCATTTGATAAAGAGTAGTATGTCATCAACTGGCTTGAGGATTAAGAGGTATAATTTTTTTTTTCCCATTGATTAATTGGTATATTTATTTATTATTAATGTCTGTTATCTCACTTTAGCATATTTTTTTTTCCAACTAATGAGACTTTTATCTCTTCTTTTCAGTGTTCCATAGCCATATTTTATGACTCAGTCTCGACCCGACCCTCGTCTCTCTCTGCTAGGGTTTCCATTGTGCGCTCTCCCTTGTCTTCTCCATTTGGCTCCTGTCTCGTCGTCGGCGAGCCTCCTCTCGCACCACATCCGCGGCAAAAGTGTAGATCGGACTGTGTAGAGTCAGGAGCAACGAGTTTTAGCTCGGAACAGAGACACAAAGCGGCGACCTTCCTTCTTCTCCGGCGCCGGCTTTCCTCTGGTCTTCGTCTTCATCGTCTCTCCAGATCCGGTGTCCTTCTGCCTTTTGGGTGCAGTTGTGGTCCTTTCTCGTCTCTGGCGGTGGGAGCTTTTGTTTGGTCGTCTCTCTCGATGGTGGTCTCCGGCGTGGCGGTGGTTTTCGACGCGACGGTGGTCTCTGGCTTGGTGGTGATCTATCTTTTTCTATTATTTTTATTGTTTTATGTTTGTATGTTTCTGCTGATGTTGTTGTGGATTTGTGCTTTTATGGTAGTGTTTTCTGTTGTGGTTTGGATTTGCGATTTTGGGGGGAAGGGTTATATCGATGGTTGATAGTGTTACGCGCCTTACTTATGAAAGGACGATTGCAAGGATTGTTCGATGGTGGTGAATCCAAAGCGCTAGTGTTAGCCAAAATTTGTTCAGTGAGTGGTTAAAGTCACCTGATTTACTTCAATGGAGGAGCAAAATTATTCTTTAGGGTTTCACTTGTCTTCTTTGTCTGAGGTTGGATTTTCTCTGACCTGTGCTCCAAGTCGGAGTGTTTATGTAGCCGACCTATGTGCAACTTTTGCTTATAAGGAGGTGTGCCCTATAGGGTGGGCTTTGCAACCAACACCTTCTTTCATGTCACTTCTAACCTTAGATGTTCAGGAAGCCGATGAAGTCTCTGATGTTACTTTTATTCCCACATGTATTGTGGTTATTAGCTTTCCTTACATTTGGTTTGTTCTTGTTGTATTTTTTAGTTTTCTTGTTCCAGTTTGTTCTCGTTTAGTGTTTGTTTCAGTTTGTTTTTGCAATGTAATCGTCAAACTTTGGTGTAACTTTTATTATCAGTATTAATATAGTTTCCATTTGACAAAAAAAAAAAAATTAGCCATATTTTATGAACTTGTAGTGAATTATAATAAAATTAATAAATTGTAAAAAACAGTTATTCCAACTATAAAATTAGGTAATAGGGTTGTTCTCCGCTTTTTTCCCAATTCTAGAGAACAATAAATGATTTTACAGAATAAAAAACAAGAAAATATATAATAGTTGTTGCTCTCTTTTTTTTAAATATAGATTTAAAAAAAACACTTTTAAAGAAAAATAATTACTAAATATTTTTTAAAAAAATAAAAATTAGCCTTTTTTTTTTTTGGGGAGCTAGGCCAACACAAGAGACCCACATTTGTTTCTGAAATGAAAAATCATATAAGGATGATTATAATGGAGGTTGGGAAATAACATTTTGGAAGGTTGGATGACGCTGTCGTTTGGTCCAGAAAGGTGGTGGAATCGCGTGAAGAAGGAAGTGTAGAATCATACTAGCTTTTTTTCTTTACCTAATCCCCCCCCCCCTTTTTCCTCTCTCCCTCCCCCCCTCTCTCTCTATTTTTTTTTTTTTTTTTTAAAAAAAACTTTCCCCTCAACAAGAATCAGGAGTTGAGCCGTTGAGGAGTGAAGAGGGTGAAATGGGAATTATTTGGAATCAATATATATATAAAATGTCATCCCTCAAGCCAACTCTTAGAGCCCGTTTGGATTGACTTAAAAAAAAAAAGTACTTTTTTTTTAGCCCCATGTTGTGCTTTTTTTTTAAGCTCAAAATTTGAGCTTTTGAAAAAAGCAGCATTTTAGCTTTTTTTTTTTTTTTTGTGACTTTTACTTTTTTTAAAAAATATCATCTAAACACAAATTAATTTTTTTTGAATTAAAAAAAGTGATTTTTTTATGAAAAAAGCCCATCCAAAAGGGCCCTTAAACGGCTTATCATTGGCTTCCCTCACAAAACACTGTTCATAAGCCGATTCATTTGTTTTTGGGCTTGGCGTGAGCTAATTTCCACTTTCATCGCACAATTAATGAATCAAAAGGCCGCCTTTCGTCTATCTCTCCTCTCTCTTACTTCGTGCTTTTTGTCTCCCCGAGACCTTTTCTTTTCTCACGGGATAGTCTCATATCTTTCTCATATCTTTTCTTGGGGATTCAAAATTTGAATCCCTTCTTCTCACTCCAACCCCAACGCCCTTTTCATCTTATTCGGGATTCCAAATTTGAATCCCTTCCTCTCTTTCTCTCATAGCCTCCATCAGCCCTTTCTTTCAATCTCCATCAAATTTCTTCTCCTCTGTCTCTCTCTCTCTCAGTCATCTGCTCCAAAGGGTAAGGAAGAAGAAGCACAACCTTCCGAAGGAACCGATTTAATCTTCGGAATCCCCGCTCAGCACCAAGGTTGCTCCCCTCTGACTGTCAGTAAAAATTGGAACTTTGATCGTCTTATATTGCTCGCTCTTTCTTTTCAGGGGAACAAGTTCGGGCAGTTTTGTCTTCTGATCAAGATTTTAGGATTTAGGGTTGTATGCATTTTTGGGGTAAATGAATGTCATATTTGTCCGCGACTCTCATAACATAATTACTACTTCCATTGAGATTTATTGTCAAGTTTTGTTTTCAGCTTCCTTATAGGGTTCATTTTCTGGATTTATGTGTTGACTGTAAAATGTAGATGTCTCTTGGTTTCAGCACTGAGATTGCCGAGCGGGTGTGTAACACCCCAATTTACTGACAATTATAATAACATAAATCTCAATGATTTTAATAAATAGTTACTGAAATTCAGAGTAAACAACTTTGGGAAGTGTTACCGCCGCACTTGTACCGGGACAAGTGTAAGGCTACTTATTGCATTAACATAAATCCAACTGAAATAAAAATGTTTTATAAAAAAGAAAAAGATAAAACTAGCTAGAAATAATCCTAGAAATCTCTACGTCGTCATACTCACTTCTCACTGCTAGCCCCAACCTCGTGAACCTGCTTCACTGAAAATCTGCTCCCCCGAAGGATCGTCGCAGCCCATAACACACAAAAATCAGCAAACGCTGGTAATCCCAATAAAATAGGAGTTAAGTGGCTCAAATACTTTAAATAAATCAAATAAAATAATCATATAGAATTTACACCAAATATCATTCTTTATCATTTTTAAATTAATTTAGACCCGGAGACCGGAATCCGACGATCCTCCTTGTGACCGGAACACCCGAAACCGGCGGTCTGTTTAGTGGGAAGAGAACCATGGTAGACTCGGAGCACCTGGAAACCGGCCAGTCACTCCCTGTGACCCGGAGCACCCGGTAACCGGCCAGTCTACCTGTGACCCGGAGCACCCGGTAACCGGCCAGTCACTCCCTGTGACCGGGAGCACCCGGAAACCGGCCAGTCACTAATCATCAAATTGGCCATAAAACATTTCGTCCTAATGTGCACACCTCTTCCCAAAGTTGCTACTAGTGTCCCGGAAACCTGCCAAACACCACTTTGGGAAGAACGGATATAATCGGTTCACATCAATACATATCGGAGGCATAAAGCCTAAAGGTTGTGTTCATCACTTTAGGAGGTACCATCCCAAAGCTATCCTCCCACGATTTTAATTATTTCAATCACACACAAAATGTATTTCTCAATATATATAAATATATAAATATTTATATTAATGAAAGGCACTTATAGGTTTCAATAAAAATATAAAATAAATAAAATAAAAGTCTCTATTTTATCATAAGATTTCCTAAATTAAACTATTAAGTATATACTCATGGGTTCCTATAAGGTCGTCATGAGAAATTCTCATGACCATCATTTAAATCCCTGACTCTACTCATTATCCATTTTACTCATGGGTTCCTATAAGGTTATCCTGAGAAGTTCTCATGACCATTGTTTAAATCCTCAGCTTTACTCATTATCCATTTTACTCATGGGCCTATAAGGTTATCCTGAGAAGTTCTCATGACCATTATTTAAATACACACATGTCTCATGACTCTTCTTTCATCTCAAAGAACGTTGTCCTCAATAAGCATACAACTTAGTACGCCAGCTTAGAAACAATATTGAAATTTTGATTTAACATACATGCGTTGGACATTTATATGCTAGATCCCACAAGGATAAACTACGGGTTATTACTAATTAGCATGCTACGTGATGCATATTAAACATTTGACCAAGAAATTCAAACTGTCTAACATAGATATTCAACCAACGAATGAAAGGAAACTCACAAAAACCGAGACGACAATTTTGGGGTTTTAAAATTTTGGGGTTTTAAAAAAAATTACGCTATGTAGCAATGGATTTATTGACCTAGGGATTAGGATTACATATAATATATTTTAACCTAAGCTATATGGGAATTGAGATTACCTATCAAGATTCCTATTAACCTATCAAATTTCATACTTAATTCCTAAACTATATGGGGATTAGGATTACAGATTAGGGTTACATATAATATATATTTCATGGGATTAGCCTAAACTATATGGGAATTAGGATTACTTGAACCTAATACTTATGGGGATTAGGGTTACATATAGTATGGATTAGCCTACGCTATATGGGAATTAGGATTACATGAACCTAAGACTTATAGGGATTAGGATTACCTGGTCTCCGTCTTTGCTAGCCTTCGAGAAAAACGCTTTGATAAGAGTGCGGGAGGAGGATGCTGTAGCAAAGAAAAGAGTCGAGAGAAAAAGAGTCCAGCGTTTTCTAGGTTTAGGCGGCTAAACCTAAGTTTATAATTGGGATCTAGGGTTTCAACGATGGGCTAGGCTCTTTAATTATTACCAATTAATAAATTAACAATAAAAACATTATTAATTTCTAGATTTTATATATTTTTATTATTTTAATCTATTATTATTATTATTTGTTGGAATGGGCCTTGCCTGCCAACTATTGTAATACCCGGATAAATAAAATGGTCATTTCTGATAGGTGAATATGTGGTTTCGATTTTTATGTTATATTTATCATATGTATAAGGGGAAAATCTCTTAGGAATTGGGGAAAAAGATTGAAGGGTCAAAATGACCAAAGTACCCCTAGGATGCTTAGATAACTTAGGAAAAATTGTGGAAAGTCCTAAAAGACAGTAAAATAATTATTAAAATTAAGAGAGTATATTATCTCTAATTTTAGTAATTTAATAAATTATAAACTTGGAAAAATTGAGAAGGATTGTTCAAAAAGTATTGAAATGACCGAAATACCCCCGTAAATGCTAATATAATGAATGAGACATGAAAACACAAATGTCAATTCAAAAGTTATGAGGTAATGAATTGTTCTAATTAAGAAAATTATCAACTATTGGTAAGAAAGTAATTAAGTAATTATTGTCTAATTACTTAAGCATAGGCAAAGGAAATTCATAAATAATTATGTAAAACCCTAAAATTAGTGGTTTGTGGCCTAAAATTAGTATAAACATATTTTTTAATTAATTGGAAATTTTGGAGAAAAATAGTTGAGTTTAGGCATTTTTAAGCCTAAATACAAGAATGGACCAATAGGAAAATTTTGTAAAAAAATTATATAAAAAAATTATTAAAAAATTATTAATTAATTAAATAATTAATTAAAACGAAAATTAATAAAATAATAATAATAAAGGACAAGAAAATCTTAAGAGGATAAGATGATAGGATTTTGTAATATAATAATCTTATAATTAAGTACAGTGAATAGTGATCGGGTAAATAGGAAACGGATCCTATCTAGAGCCCCAGAATAGGTTTTCTCAAGTCAAGGTAAAATATCGATCGGTGGATTTTTATCTTCGGTTGGACTTTTCCTAAGTTGATTCCGAGGGCGGTAGATCATTTTCCTAATAAGACGAAATAGGGAAAGATGCGAGATAGGCACATTTTTGGATCGAAGAAAATAAATTCTAACTCAACATCTAGGAATGAGTTTGAAATTATCTGGACATATTTGGAATCGGCGAATTTTTGTCCGAGGTTGATGATTCCAAATTCAATTCAGTAACTATCACGCTTCCCGTAAACTTCAGACTGACTTTTGGAGCCCTGGATAGAATCAAAAATTAGTTTAACTTAGACATTTCTAATGAGTAGGAAAATGTCTTCAAAGTTGTGATTCGGATTTTTGATATTTTTCCGAGATTACGCGATTCGGACACTGATCGGGAACTTTATCGGTACAAGTTCATAAAGCAAAAGCATCACATCACATTAATTGATGTGACAAACCACCAACTAAGGGGAGAGGATGGTTTGGACAAGTGGCATGGTGAGGATCTTGACATTTGGCAAAGTGCGATCCGACGGTCCAGAATCCGCCTGACAAAGTGTGAATAGTGCACACAACTTTCCCTATAAATAGGAGGCTCTCCCTTTGCATTCTTCACACCAAAACCATTTTCTCTAGTTGAGCTATCCTAGAGAGAAGTTAGAGAGAGGTGCTCTGGAGGAGGAAGGAGTCCGGGGAATTTGCAGCGAAGCTCTGGGTAATTTTTCCGGTCTTTAGTCTTTAATTCTTTCAGTAGTTTTAGTAGTAATGCTAGATAGATCTTTAGTTTTATTTTAAGTATGAATTTCAAAAATCATGATGGGGTCGGAGTTCTGGCAAAATTTTGGAAAGTCGGAGTCAAGATACCGAAGCTCTGGCGAAATTACGCCGATTAGGGGAATAGGGGCAAAATGGTAATTTTTACCAAAATGCCTGTTATGATGTGAATCATTAATTAATATGATTTATATTTCGAAAATTATGTTGGAGTAGGAGTTATGTTGAAATTTTGAAAGATTAGGGTCAAAGTAACGAAGTACTGGCGAAATTCCGCCGATTGGGGGTCGAGGGTAAAATAGTCATTTTGACTAAAAGTGTCCGTCGTAATGATAGATCCTTAACAAGTACATTGTTATGTTGATAGGATATCCCGATTACGTTTTTACCTACTGTCGTGCCGTATTTCGCCAGAAATACCGTATAACGTCAACGAAGGTACGTCCGCGTACTGTAACATTAACTCTTATGTTTATGGTATGCATATATGTGCTATGTGTATTGTTATGGTATGTTTATTGAATACAAATATGTTAGAACAGTTTGGTGCCGAAGGCAAGGCTAGTCTACATGGGTATGCCATAAGTCGCCGTATAAGTCGGTGAGGCCCCCATGGTAGACACTTACCTGGCCATTCTGTTCGGTTTACGGAAGTATGTACGTTCGTGTATTGTAACACTAATCTGATGCATATAGTATGCGTGTATGTGATGTGAGTATGGTATGTGTATATGTTGTTATTATGTACTTTTGAAACACACGGTCATTGTACCGTTGTTGTATCCAGCCAGACTTACGGCATTTTATAATTATATATCAGTTACTCTTCCGCTCAAATGCTCTACTCTGATGATTTGAAAAGATGTTTTGGAAAAAAAAAAAATTTATACTGCTTTTGGAAAACGGGATGTTACAACTATGAACCTTTATCATTTAAACCCTAATCTGTTATGTGACCTAGTCTAATCAGATCCGATTATGTGATCTTAACTGTTTTTAAATTTCAAATTATTGTTCCTAGATTCTATGAGAAACTATAGGAATCAGTTTTAGATTATTTCCCTCTATATATGTACACATATTAATTCTTTTATTATTATTATTATTTTAATCAGGGGTATTACAGGGTGCTTTTGTTTTTGCAACTGACATGAGCTTCACGGGATCATCACTTGGTTCTGGTACGTTCTTCTCTGCAGCGATATCAGTAATATACTTATGCTTTCGGATGTCTTTTATCAATCAAGGAATCTTCTTACTATTATCTGGTATTTATTTGCATGAATGGGCTGCGTTATCCACTGTAGAGTTGAGGGAAGGAAAGTAATCTCATGTCTCTGACTTTCATACTGCTCCGTTACAGGTAAATGATCTCTTGGTAGAGCCTTTGAGTTTGGAAAAACGCATGTGGTTAGGCCTAAAGGCAAACACCAAGCCACTATAGTTTGGCTACATGGCCTTGGTGATAATGGCTCCAGGTGATATGGCATTTCCTTTTGCTTTTTTCCCACATTGCGCCACTCTAAATTAATGGAAGTATGAATGAAAAATATTTTCTTAGGTTCTCTTTTACTTGACAATAGCTGTGGATTTATTTATACAAATTCTGTCAACTTTTCAAAATGAAGTCCCTTGGGATGGTCCCTTTAAGTAGTTTTTATCATCTCTCATAATATTTTGGTATAAATCTGATCTTGCTTATCATTGATCTTTCATATTTTTCCCCAATGTATTTAGATATATGTTTGATGTCTTTTTTATGCCATTCAGGTTCCCTACAACTAGCTATCATGCATGTTTTCGTTCTTTCTAAAATTGAACTTATTTATTATCAATCCTTTTTCCCTCCATTTCAGTTCATTTTCCCTTCTTTTTATTTCTAGTTGGGATTCAATTTTGCAAATGTTAATAAAAACTAACTCTAAAATAGCAAGAATGACGATCACAAATCACCAAAATATAGAAATTTCAAAATAATCCTTCTAAATGGCTTTTGTGAAATTTTTAGCGGCTAAGATAAAATTAAGTTTTTTTCGTGAAATGATCTAATTATCCTCCGTGAGTACCTTTATTGTTATTTCTCATTTGTTAAGTTAAAGTTAGTATTTATTAATTTTTATTATAATTGATATGATATTCGGTAAGAAAGCTTTTTATTAGCTGTCGTTACATTAGTTATTGTTGTTACAATAATTAGATAAGTGTTTAAAGAACTTCTTCACAATGATTTAACCATTTTGAAATCAATTTAAAATTTACATATATTTCAGGGAGATGTTTTTGTCATTCTCCCATTATCAGATTGCTTGATAAATTTTTTCTGTCCATTATATAACATTTGAGAGACAAATTACTGCTGATATCTCAAAATGAATAGTACGAGTATAATTTAGTATGAACACTCTATATTAACTTATTAACCGTGGCGGACCCAGGAATTTTACTGACCGGGGCGAAAATAAAAAATGTTACATCATAAATAAAAGTACTTGAAATACGATATAGATTTAATATACAAAAAAGTAAAAGAAATCTATTACAGAAATTAAGATTACTTCACTTGACTCTTATTCTACGTGTTTTCATATTATTAAACTCATCTATAATTAAATCCGTGCTAAAGCTTAAAACAATTTCTTTTTCAATTTTAAGATAAGTACGACGAATTTCATCTTGTTGATTTATAGGATATTTCCATCTTGGAGGGCATAATCCAGGATCTCTTTCCAATGAAGCAATATCAACTTCTTTAACTACTTCTTTATTTTCAATTCTGGGAGATTTTGAAGAAGGAGTTCAATATTTGACAATTCGAAGTGGAAGAAGGCAAAAACTCATTATTCTTTCTCTTAAAATAAGTATCAATGGTAACACTCTTTCCCATAATAATCACCTACAAAGAGCATGAATTATTTCATGACCAATATGATTTTAAAAATATTATTAATAACAAAAGTGAACTTATTAAAATTAACTATTAGTCATCATCCATATTTTTATAACCATCTTTTAACAAAACTCAAGACTTGCCCAAAATCTTAACCTAAAGTATTCTCTAATCAATATAAAAGTAGTATCATTAGAAAGATAAAATCATGTATAATAAATTTAATGAAAAGAATTGAAGTGATTTAGAGTACCTTGTTGATTCTCAAAATTTATCAAAAGCTGTTGAAAAAAATGGCAGACGAGTCACTCAGAAGAAGACGAAGGGGATTTCGGAAAAGTGAACACAATTGGGGTTGGGGATATATTAAAGGGAGAATCCTTGCCAAGGCCCAATTAAGGTCCAAAATTGCAAAAAGGGCCCCAACAACTTTCACATACCAAAAAGAGCCCTAGGGCCTTTTCTGGTATAAACGTTGACAACTAAAACAGCCAAATTGACAACAAAATAAATACTCATTAACAACTAAATCAGTCGTATTAACAATAATATTTTAACAACTAAATCAGTCACTTTAACAACAATATCAGCCCCGGTTAACAACTAAATCAGTCAAATTAACAACTAAATTTTAATGAAAAATCTCAGAAAAGGCCCTAGGGCCCTTTTTGGTATGTGAAAGTTGTTGGGGCCCTTTTTGTAATTTTGGACCTTAATTGGGCCTTGACAAGGATTCTCCCTATATTAAAGGTTGTGGGTCCCACTTCTTTATTATTTTATTCTTAAAAAAAAAAATACATATGAAAGCAAATGAAGGGACCGAGACTGGCAAACTTGGAAGAAATTAGTAGTAGGGGAGTTATATTCTTTCTATATATATATTTTTTAAAAATTTAGAGGGGGCGGGGGCCACTCCTGACCCCGCTTTTGCTTATTAAGATGGATATTGGTAATAATGATCGGAAGCAAATTCTCACATATTCTATTTTAGATTTCACTTCTCTATATATCATTGTTAGGAAATATATGTTAGGGAATATATTGTAATTAATATAGAATCAATTAGTATCTCCATCAATTAGGGATTATGATTAGGAAATCATCATTAAGAGTTATTATCACTTAGGCTCTCCCCTCTTGTATAAATATGTATCGTATGTACATGAATCTATTGGAAATTATGCCCTAGAGGCAAGTCATTGTACTTATCAACGATCCCCATATGAATTGGGTAGTCGCAATGTCTTGCTAGAGGCCGCTTGCGACTTGTGGGCTGGTATAGTATTGGCCCGCTGCCAATCTCATGTGGGCCTACAGGGTCGCACACAAGAATGACCCAACACGAGCAAGAGTGTCCAGATTCATTGAATCTTAAATGTGTTTAAGATTTAATGAATACTTATTTGATCTAGGATGTGTGTGTGTATATACATACATACATATATAAATATATTATTTGAAAATAATAATGATATTATAGATTTAATTTGAACTGAGACATCGGATCTCATTTTAAATTAAATATAACGATATCATATCTTGATTTAATTTATAAATATAAATTAAATCATAAGGCTTTTAATTCAGATTAAATAAATAGATTTGATTAGATCTATCAGATAGATTTAATTAATATATTTTTTAATCTAGATTCAAAATTGGTTTTGAATATAATACGCTTGCTAGGTTTAAAAAAAAACCTACGGGACTTTTAGTCGAGCGTATTAGAAAAGCCGCGAGAAACCCTAGATAGAAAAAAAGAGAGACGCAAGAACAAGAAGGTGCTAGCATGCTGCCGTCAGAGTGGGAGGCCATTAGTGTGGATACCAATAGAGGGAGAGGACACGCGTAGTCTGCTCCTGTCTGATCGAACAAGAAAGGCGTTAGCCTACGTGATCAAAAAGCACAAAAGGATGCCTCCTCGTTCGACGCGTACGACGTCTGCGACGCTCGAGGTTCCAGGCGCGAACGCTAACGGAACGTTGAACCCTCTGCATAGGTATGATTCGGAAACCCTAAATCAGATTTAAACGCTATTGAGCGATCCGCCTAAGGCATTAGTGTTCCGCACATGACTTCATGACTTTTCGCAGTATTATCTGCCATTATTGCAAGGAACTGGGTCACATTAGGAAGAATTGTCATAAATTATAGAATAAACAGTAGCTTGATCAACAACATGGTTTTGCTCATATTACTCAAACACTTTATCAGTCTGATTCTAGTCCATCATCTGCCAGGGCACTCACTACAGGTACTTTGTCCTATGGCCTTGCTACGACTTTCACAAAGTGAGTTATTGATTCTGATGCCACTGACCATATGACAGGTAACCATACTTTATTTTCATCATATGCCCCATATGCCAACTCATCCTTCATATTCGTCGCCAATGGTTCCCTAGTTTGTGTGCTTAGATCAAGCACTCTTATGCCAACTACATCCATTTCGCTATCTTCAGTTCTTAATATTTCTGATCTCACGTTTAATCTTTTGTCTCCAAGTAAACTAACTCGTCATTTGAATTGTTTTATCTCTCTATACCTTGACCATTGTTTAATTCAAGATATTTCGACGAAACATATTATTGGTAGAGGCTATGAATCTGATGGACATTACATCCTTGATGATTAGGTGTCGTGTTCCATTGCTTATTCTGGTATACGGTATACCATCGTCTTATAATATATATGCGTTAGATAGAGTTTCTGCTTTTGCTTTGCTTATTGGACTATTTGACTATATAATAGAACTTAAGCTCACACATTGAGTAGAGCCATGCAATTTGAGATTGATCAAGACATTCTTGGCTTTGTGGCTTGGCTCAATGGAACTCCCTACCATAAAGAGCTCAAGGGATTTGCAGCCTCGAGAAGGAGGATAAGATCAACGCTATATGCTATGGGCATGCTAACAGACATAGCGTTTTCTACAGTAGTGCTTCTTCAATTCTGAAGCCAACTCCGATACCTCGACGTTCTTACTGGCACTAGCTTCAACTTGGATGAATAAAGAGCAAAAGAAGAAGCAATAATTCCCTTATTTCGGATTGATCTGCCGGAACAAAGGATGGTGGTCTTTGAAGAATGGGACACATTCGTGGAAGTTCTCAGAACTCCATTGCTTGCAACCTTCCCAATCAACTCCAGGTATTTGGTGATTTTCTGGTTGTCTTACTCTAGCCTATCATTTTCTTGAGTATATGATAATATATTGAATATCTTAATTTCAAACTTAGTTGAATTCAGATTGAGATTGATTCTTTATGTTTCTATTGAGGCACAGTTTCAGTTTTAATGCCTTAAATTTATAAAGCATATTTTTGCTCCTATAATTCTAACACCATTAATGTTGTTAATGAAAAATAATGACATAGCAAACTTAAATGATGACTATGTAAACTTAATTGATAACTATGTAATTAAATATTATTAATCTTAAATTTAATATATGTGTAACTTGAAAAATATCTAAAAACCTAATGAAGTAGTCAATATCAAAAACCTTGATTGTATTTAAAAAATTTAGTTTAATAATCTAGATATATTAGTTTAATAATCTAAATATCAAAACCATTATTTCATTTACAGCAATTTGTCATTTATTTTAGTTTAATAATTTAAATATTATATTAAAAAAAAATAAAAACTAAATACGTTTTGCCAGCTGCATAATTATCACTTGAGTTTGTTGCATCAACATTTTTTGTTAGCAACATCATTAACAGTGTTAGAAATATAGGGCAAAAAGTATATTTTATATAGTTAAGGGACCACAATATACCTCAAGTAAAATGTAGTTAGGATCCAATTTTGCAAATGTTAATACAAACTAGCTATAAGATAGTAAAGAATGACTTATAAGGATCACGTACTTCCAAAATATAGAAATTTCAAAATGATCCTTCAAAATGGCTTCTATGAAATTTTTAGGGACTATGTTGAAATTAACTTCTTTTTCTTAAATGGCCTAATTATTCTCAGTGAGTGACCTAATATAGGTGCGGATGTTCTCCTATTAGAAGTACCTTTGTTTGAGAAACTGTCAGTTACCAAATGTGGGAAGCCTCTCTCTTGGTGAGGAACCATTAAGAAAATTTGAAATTTCAACTGCAACAAGACATTCAGTTTAGGCCTTATTTGCTTGGCCCATGTAGATTGGGCTTCAATAACATTGTTACCATTTAGTTTGTTTCTCAATCACATTATTAGCTTTTTAATTGGGCCTAAGTCTAACTTCATAACTCACTAACTCAATCCCATGCCATTTTGTCCTTTCTCAAAAAAAAATAAAAAATAAAAAATAAAAAATAAATCAATCATCATTCCAATGGCGTTTTTTTGGGCTACTCATTCCCATGGAAAGTTGTAACAAAAAAAAAAATGTTTCTAAATATTTCATTTAGTTGCGACATTAGCCCCTCATAAAAAAAAAAAAGTCCCAACTCAAAATCACATATCAAATATTATTTGTATTGACAACAAGAAATGCTATATTTACAACACAATTTAAAAATCTGACCATTCACAACAAAAAAACTATATTCACAACAGGAAGTGTTATATTCACAACAAAATTTAAACACCTGGATTTTGTTTCAAACTCAGGTCCCTAAGCGTACAGAGACCATTAACAATAGGAAAAACTATATTCACAACAGGAAGTGCTATATTCACAACAAATTTTAAAACTTGGCCATTCACAACAGGACAAGCTATATTCACTACAAGAAGTGCTATATTCCCAACAAAATTTAAACACCTTGATTTTGTTTCAATACAAATAATATTAAAAAAGTCCCTAGGGACTTTTTTGATATTTCGTATGTTCCTTGGGACCTGGTTGTCATTTTCCCTTCATTATATATGTGCATTAGTGTGTGTGTGTGTGTAATATAAATAAAAGCATAATGGTATTGGCAAAATAAGTAATCAAAATGACTAAATGCGTAATAGTATTGACTAGAGGCATAATTATATTGACTAAATGAGTGATGATATTAACTAAAGGTGTAATGATATTCATTTAAGGTGTAAATAAATTGACTAAAGGTGTAATGATTATGCATGGGCAAAAGGTGGCTCCAAACGTCCTTTGCAAAAGGACAATGTCGAAGTACGTGCTCTACATCCTCCGTCCCTGCACTGCACCTCATGCATACTGCAACATCAGTCATATGATGTCGTCGACACTCAGCATTTGTAAGTAAGCTTTGTTGAGCCGCCAGCCACAGGATCACACGGATCCGCTGAGTACCTTTCCACTTCCATATTGCTCCCCATAGTTGATTGTTAGCAATAACTTCCTCTCCACAAAACAACTCATAAGTCGAGGCGACTGAGAAGCGCCCATCTGCAAACCTATCCTAGAAGCTTTGATCAACGCCATCCTCATTCGCTGGAGGCTTACAACCTGATAGTATGGATAGGACATGATCCGAGAGATCATTGCTGAAGAGGCTCCAATCCTAGTTGCCATTGGGGTGGACAAACCTTTGAACAGACAGTGCAGCTTCCTCCGAGGTGACGTCCCTAAAAGCCAGCAGCCGTAGCGGACCCACATTCGCACCCAATTGTCTGACTAGAACCTCGTTCGAGATCCATCTCCCAACGCCCATCTCGTCCCCATCTCCACGTCTGGCCAAAGCTTCTACAGGTGCCTCCATAAATAAGAACACCTTTGATTACGTCGGTGTGGACCCTTGTACTCATCCTAGCCATATTTTCCCTTGAGCACTTGTACCCACAGGAGGTTCGGACGTGACCGTAGTGCAAAACCAATCTTCATCAGGAAAGCGTGGTTCTACTGCTTGAGTTTCTTGAATCCACACCCACCTACACTGTATGGATTGCATATGTCCTCCAATTTAACCAAACTTGGCTTCCAGTCTGACCCCACGCTCCCCCATACAAAATTCCTGATGTGCTTTTCCAAGCGAAGACACAACCCAGGTGGTAGCTTAGTTGTTTGCATGACATATACCGGTATGGCAGCGAGCACAACTTTGGCTAAGGTTATGTGCCCCGCTAGAGAGAGCGTCTTAGATGCACACCCTGAGATCTTGTTGTGAACTTTCCCCTCGATATATTCATACATGTCAGTCCGAACACGTTTATGGAGTAAGGGGACACCAAGGTACTTCCCAAGGTCATCTGTTTTGCCAAACCCTCGATATATTCATTAAGCTTTTAATCAATCTCATTACGCCTTTAGTCAATCTCTTTATTCGTTTAGTCAATACCATTATTTGGGATGAACATGAACTGGACCATTGGGTTTTTACCCAGGCCTAACCATTACTCCTTTAGTCAGTTTATTTACGTCGTAAATGAATATCATTATTCATTTAGTGAATATCATTACACCTTTAGTTAATGTCATAACTTATTTAGTCAATACAATTATACTTTTAGTCAATACTACTACGCATTTACTTATTTTGTCAATGTCATTATGCCTTTATTTATATTATACATGTATATGGGTTTATAGTTAATGCTAATAATTAAAAAATAAGACACCTAATCATATTTGATGGGAGAACTTAACAAAATGAATATAAAAATAAGCATTTTCTATAATAAAATTCACTAATTGGATGGCTCAATTATTGCCTTAATCAACGCCGATGGGGCTAGCCATCAAAGACTATTCTTTGTGGGATAATGCCACTAATTGAGTTATTGTGGGGTAGGTAAGCCTATGTCATCACATTTCGCCCACAAAAGTTCAAATTTCGTTAATTATACGGAAAAGAATGGAATGGAATTGTTGGAAAAGGACAAATTATTTTATTTTTCAGATATCAGTCGCCATCAAGCAGCACTTCCAATGAAAACTCTACATTTATCCTTTTAAAAATAGGTAAGGACAATTTCGCGAATAATTTATGTAATTTAAACCAATAAAGCTTTTTTTAATGATATATTTTCTCACCTTTTAACCCTTCAAATTAAATATGATTTATTATAAATTTTATATTTAATATTGGTATTGATAGAGTAATGAGAATATAATGATGATCATAATGATAATTGATTTTCTATTAATTGCCAATCTTGTTTGGAAGAAAGACAAAAAAAGAATTTTGAATTTGTAAAATTTTAAATTAGGTATTTCTTAAAAAATGAGTTGTGAATTGATTATTAAATTTTTTTCATTCCTATATTAACTTTTGATAACAAACTTGATTGATTTAGATTTTATAATTTCAAATTTTCCCCCTATTTTCCCCCTTCTTCCTGTTTTCCGGGCTGAATAATATTATATTCTCATTTATTATAAAATGAACACTTGAAAAGTACTAGGCAATAAGTCCTTTAAGGTCAATCTTCATAATTATTAGCCTTAGGCCCAAATACTCACAATAATCTTTTGAACGGCCAATCTTCACAATTATTGACCTTATTGAAATTTCCATATTGAAGTTTTGATAATAGCAAACAATTGGAAGGATTTTTCAATAAACGAATTTAAGTTTGACTTCACCAAATCGGGAGAGGAATGTCTTCATTAATCACTCCCAGACCAACTAGAATTTGACAGAAATTTGACCATACTTAAAAAGGCACTTTGAGCAGCTTAGCTGATACACATAATTTTAAATATATTGTGGAGAATTTGCCCCAAAATTGCTCCGTTTTCTAAACTTTTGGGACAAAAATGATCCAATAAAAACTTTTGAGTGCCTAGTGTTCATGAGACAAAACTTTCAGAGCAAAAACAATACTTAACTCACATGACGCTTTGAGTTGGACGATGAGGTGGTGTGCCACATGGGTGTCATGTGGATTTAACGGTTAGACTTAACAGTCATTAACAACCAGGATGAAATTGCTCTGTTTTCTATACTCCTGAGGTAAAAATGATAAAAAAAAAAAAAATTTCGGTGCCCAATGCTCCTAAGACAAAACTTCTAGATAAAAAATGATACTTAATCCGATAAAGACACTCAACGCTCATCTCTTCACTCTTCGAGCTAAGATGGACAAAATATTTGATCATCTTAAACTTCGATCTGAATCTTTATACTTAATCCCACCTCTGATGATGAGAACGACATTTAAGTTTTTTTATTTTTTATTTTTATTATTTTTCTGTTCTAAATTTATATGTATTGCAAGGGGCTGCTCCAAAAGGAGCAATTATGCATAATACTTGACAGTTATGGTACAATGTCTCAAATTTGTTTGGCACTAGTACAATGTTTGACTTTCTCCTAATCTTCTTGTATGAACCCAATGAAGAGAATAAAGACATCCTTAATATCTTTAGGCATTTCTCCCTTGAAACTGCAATAATGGGTTATGACATCCCATTGGAGGAACCTATAGATTTCAGAAATAACATCGTTATGGCTTTCCAAAAGCGGAAAAGCTGATTGCCAATGGTTGGTCGATTTTCTTGATGGTTGTAACATCCCATTTTCTAAAGCGGAATTTTTTTTTTTTTTTGCAATCAATCAGAGTCGAGCAATGGAGCGTAAGAGTAACTGATCATAACCCAACATGAAACATAGTGTAATATTGTATTGACATTACAGTGATCCTATGGTTCGGAAAATAATCGACAGAAAGGAAAATAAAGATGACTTCTTCCGCAAGTCACTCCTGCTGCTTTCCCCGGACATCAATTCGCGGTCCTCCGCACTGAAGCTACAAATGAGATTCAATTTACCGCATTGAATCTCGGTAACGATTAACCTTATGCTCAAATAAAACAGTATATAGACAACGAGATATTCATGACATAACAAAGAACATCTCATCGAAGTGTGACACGAGATGTAACATAAGCATGAAGCAAATATGTAAGGTCCTACACAACATCATTGTGACACGACAAGTACATAAGCATAAAGCAAGGCTGCACAATTCCCCCAGAGCTCCTTTCTCTTCTTTCTCAACCAAAAATTTCGGCCAAGAGAAGGAAGAAAAGGTGTGAGAATTATGAAGGAGGGGGGGGTATTTATAGGAAAAAAACAAGGGCCTTGTTTGGCAAATTCAAGGCTTTGTTTGGAAAATCAAGTTGTAATAACCCATTAATGCAACTTGTTCAAGAAGCCACTTCTTCTACACACACACACTCTTGGCCGAACCCTAGGGCTGATGTGGCAGCCCTCATTGGCCCAAAAGTGGTGACTTAGCTCACTTTATGCCCGGTATAACCGTTTTCCCCGATCGGTACCCGATTCGCGTGATTTCGGAGAATTCACAAAATTCTGGATTTACAACTCGAAAACATGTTCTCCCTTAGTAGAAATGTCCAAGTTAACCTTTATTTTGATTCCATATAGGCCTCCAACAGTCCAGTTGAAGTTTTCTCGAAAAACGTGTCCGATCGCGTCCGGTGTCGGAATTCGTTTTCGGAGATATCAATCTCTTCGAAATAATTCACGATTCCAAATATGTCTAAATAAATTCAAACCCATTCCTAAATGTTGAGTTAGAATTTATTTTCCTCTTTTCCAAAATTATGCCTATATGCATTTTTCCCTATTTTGTTTTATTAGGAAAATGCACAAACTACCTCGAATTAACTTAGGAAGAGTCTAATGGAAGGTAAAATTCCACCGATCAATAATCTACTTTGATATTGATAATCCCATTCCTAGATCTCTAGATAGGGTCCGTTTCCTAACTTAAATATTACTATTCACATATTTTACTTTAATTAAATTATATTATTATAAAAATGTGCAAGTTGGCCACTTGCTTCCCTATTTCATTTTATTTTATTTTTCTTTTAATTTGGCCCAAAATTTCGTTGCCCCCTTTAATTAATTTAATAAATATTTATTTTTAATTTATTTAATTATTTAATGATTTATTTAATTAATTTTTCCAAAAATTCCAACAAAAATCCCTAATTGGTCCATTCTTGTATTTAGGCCTAAAAATACCTAAACTCAACTATTTTTCATAAAATTTCCAATTAATTAGTAAATACATATTTACTAATTTTAAAACAAAAACCACCAATTTTAGGGTTTCATATAATTACTTGTGAATTTCCTTCACTTATGCTTAAGTAATTAGCCCAATATTACTTAATTACTTAATTATCATCACTTGATAATTTTCTTAATTACAATGTCTCATTATCTTCATATTATTGCATTAACCTTAGTATTTCCATGCCTCTTACATTATTCTATAATTTGTAAGGGTATTTTGGTCTTTTATTACTTTTGGCACATTCTTGTACAATTTCTCCAATTTCATAATTTATTAAATTACCGTAATTAGAGATATTATACTCTCCTAATTCACCTGGTCATTTTATTGCTTTTTGGTATTTTTCCATAATTTCCTAAGTTGATTACCCTTTACAGGGGTATTTTGGTCATTTTGGCACTTTGGCCCTTAAACTCCCTAATTTCACGCAGAAATTCTACTTAGAAAATAGACTATAATCATACAAGACCGGAGATTGAAATTTCACTTATCAGAAATATCCAACTTTTATTTATAATATTCCGTATAAATATCCGGTATTACATTTTCCCCTTACACAAAATTTCGCCTCGAAATTTAATCTATACTAACTAAACTTCGGGCCATGAACTCGGGTACTTTTCCTTCATGTCACTCTCGGTTTCCCAAGTTGCCTCTTCGGGTGTTAAACCCTTCCAGACCACCTTCACTATCAGAATAGTCTTATTTCTGAGCCGTTTCTCCTTATGATCAATGATCTGTTCTGGCTCAACTATGAAGGTATTATCATGCCGTACCTCAACGTCTTCGTACTCTATGACATGACCTCGGTCTGGCTGGTATTTCTTCAGTTGCGACACGTGGAAACGTCGTGGAGATTACTCGAGTTCGGGGTAAAGCTATCGATAAGCTACTTCTCCGCGCTTAGCCAAAATCTCAAAGGGTCCTACGTATCGTGGACTCGAGTTTCTTCCTCTTAAGCGTTCGCCGACACCGCCATCGGAGATAACTTTAGGAATACATGGTCGCCGACATAGAACTTCGAGGTCTTCTTCTCTTGTCGCATAGCTTTTCGTCTCGCTATGAGCCGCTAGGAGTCTCTTCTTGATTAGCGCGATCTCGCTCGGAGGTTTGCTCAAGCATATCCGCCCAAGTAATTGCTTTTCGACGAATCGTCCAAAGATAATGGTGATTGACACTTCCGCCCATACAATGCCTCGAACGGGGCCATTTGTATACTAGCATGATAACTGTTGTTATATGCAAACTCTGCTAGTGAAAGATGTTGATCCCAACTTCCCTTGAAATCCAGGGCACATGCTCGCAAAGATATCCTCCAATGTCGAATCGTCCTTTCGATTGACCGTCCGTTTGAGGGTGATAAGCCGAACTGAACCTCAGCTTAGTCCCCATACCTTCGTGTAACGCTTGCCAGAAACGGGATTTGAAACGCGTGTCCCGATCAGAGACAATGCTCTTAGGAATACCATGCAATCTCACTATCTCTTTGATATAAATCTCCGCCAATCGTTCAGGAGAATAGTGGATACTGATGGGAATGAAGTGTGCTGACTTAGTTAATCTGTCAACAACTACCCAAATCGTATCATGATTCCTGATTTTGGGCAGACCTACCACAAAATCCATGGTTATGTTCTCCCATTTCCATTCCGGCAGCTCTAGTCTTTGCAAAAGACCGGGGGTCGACGGTGTTCAATCTTCACCTTCGACTGTGTCAAGCACTTGGCCACGTACTGTAACGTCTTTCTTCATTCCGGCCACCAAAGTTCGGATTTCATACTGTACATCTTGACCATGCACGGATGTAGAGTATATTTACTCTTGTGAGCCTCATCCATTATCTTCCGCCTTAATTCATCAATCGGCGGTACATAGATTCGCTTCTTGTACCCGACCAAACCACTAAGTGATAGGTCATGGTCTTGGGTCTCACCTCGAGAGATTTTCTCACGTATCTCTTTTGCCCAATCATCTTGCCGCGAGCTTTCTCAACTTCATCTCTCGATCATACTCCCTTGACTAACAAGAAGAGTTGCAAGATAGGCATCGGTTGGTGCATGAAGACCCATGCAGACTTGATTGGATAGATTCGGATCTCGAAATCTTCCAACAATTTCTGCTCTTGTATCATCATATATGCCACCGCACCGTCTTCCCGCTAAGAGCATCGGCAACGACGTTTGCTTTACCCGGATGATACTTGATCTCCGTGGTGTAGTCTTTAATCAACTCCATCCAACGACGTTGTCTCATGTTGAGTTCTCGTTGATCGAACAAGTATTTCAAACTTTTGTGATCACAATACACTTCTACGGTTACACCGTACAAGTAATGCCTCCATATCTTCAAAGCGAACACGATAGCCGCCATCTCTAGATCGTGTGTAGGATAGTTTAACTCGTGAGGCTTCACCGACGAGAGGCATAAGCCACCACTCGCCCTGTTGCATCAGGACACATCCCAACCCTTGCCCACCGGCATCACCGTAAACAACATACTTTTCATCCGGATCCGGGATGATTAACACCGGTGCCGTAGTCAATCTCTCTCTCGGTTCGAAAGCTCTCCTCACGCTCATCTCCCCATACAAAGGGTTGATTCTTCCTCGTAAGCTTTGTCAATGGAAGGGCTAGACGCGAGAAATCCCGTATGAATCTGCGGTAGTATCCCGCCGACCAAGAAAACTACGGATCTCCGTCACGTCTCCGGCCGTTTCCACCCGTAACCGCATCTACCTTGCTTGGATCAACCGCAACTCCGTCGCTAGATATAACATGGCCCGAAATTTCACTTCCGGCCAAAATTCGCATTTGCTCGCCTTTAGCATAGAGTTGCTTCTCCCTGAGTATGCTCAACACCTTTCGTAGATGTTCTTCGTGCTCTTCTTTGCTCTTGGAATAGATGAGAATGTCATCAATAAACACCACCACAAACCGGTCTAGGTGTTGTCGGAAGATACGGTTCATGTAATCCATGAATACCGCAGTGCATTTGTTAATCCGAAGGGCATCACAAGAAATTCATAATGCCGTACACTGGTCCCGAAAGCTGTCTTGGAAATATCACCATCTTTAACTCGCAACCGATGATATCCCGAACGCAGATCAATTTTGAGAAGACAGTGGAACCGGATAACCGATCCAAAAGATCATCAATCCGGGAAGTGGGTACTTGTTTTTGACCGTTACTTTGTTCAATTCACGGTAGTCAATGCAGCGGAAGCTTCCATCTTTCTTCTTTACAAAAAGCACCGGGCTCCCCACGGTGATACACTCGGGTCGAATGAACCCCTTCTTCAAAAGCTCTTCCACCGCTTCTTCAACTCCCGCATCTCGTTAGGAGCCATACGATACGGCGCCTTTGATATTGACCCTGTACTGTGCATCAAATCAATATTGAACTCCACTTCTCGGATAGGAGGTAACTCGTGAGATCCTCCGAAATACATCGGAAAATCATTCACCACAGGATATCCTGGAGTGAAAGATCGCTCTGCTTTGATCGAAAAGAATACCATGTAGGCATGGCATCCTTGCTTCACACATCGATCGGCTTCGTAGCGGAGAGAAAGTTCAGCTCACTTCAACTTTTCTCCGGAAATGATATCTTCTTCTTGCCACGATCGATCATCGCACCGTTGGCCGTCGCCCAATTTAGACCGAGTATGACGTCGATGCCGTGAAGAGGTAGACGGATAAGGTCCACTTTAGAAACTCGTCCATCCACGTTAGCAATACAATTTATACATGCGTCAGAAGCTAAAGATTTTACACCCAGTGGTGTAGATACTACCAAATCATAAGGTAAACTACAGGCATTCATTCCTAGGCGACTTGCACAATCATAGGAAATGAAAGAATGACTGGCTCCCGAATCATACAATGCCTCAAGTAGATTTCCGTTGAGAGAAATTGTACCTTGGACCATTTTCGGGGATTGTCTGGCTTCTGTGTCGGTAAGTGCAAAGATTCGGCCAGTGCTCTGAGGTCTCGCCTCTCCAATCTTCTCAGTACACTCTCTGCTATAGTGTCCAGGCTTATGACATCTGAAGCATATCTGCTTCCCTTCACAGCTCACGCCCGGGTGATGCTTCTTGCATTTGGGGCATGTTTGTGATCCCATTTGCTGGGATAGTTCTGTTGCTTGACTTGGTATGGCCTTTTATTTCCACCACGGGATTACTCTGTGGCGCCTTCCTCTTTTGTGAAGAGTTATCGTGGTTGGATCCACCTCGACCGACATTGTTGTTGTTGAAGTTCCTTGATCTCTGGAAACCTCTGAGATTGCGCTCAGTCATCCGACAAGTTTCCACTGCGCTTGTCAAGTTCGGAATCGCTGGGACATGAGCCTTTCACCAATTTCATATTTAAGCCCATGAATTAGTATATTCACCATCTTGCTTTCATCGTTGCCCCTTCGAAGATGTGCCGAGTATCGGGACAAAGTTGGTGAACCGGCGTAGTAATCGTCGAAAGATTCCTCCTGTCCTTGTCGGATATGGAGAAATTCCGACTCCTTGTTCATTTTCACCGAAGGAGGGAAATATTGCTCATGAAATTTCTCGAGAAATTTCCCCATGTCACGGGACAGTCATTGGTCCGTAGGGTTTCGCCGTGACTTCCCACCAACGGTCGGCATCTCCTTCAAGTTGGTAAATCGCTAGTTGGGCTTTGCGATTCTCGGGCGATCAATCACCCCGAATACTTTCTCTAGTCTCTTCACCAATCCTCCGCCAAGTCCGACTTTCCTCGAAAAGTTGGCGGCTTCACTTACAAACCGATTAACCCAATACCGGGTATTCTTTCCCTTCTTCCTCGTCGTGGAGGTGATTGTGATCTATCGGATTCCTCGGCGTTTTCCTCATGGTCTTCCTCACTTTGATTGTCATTGTCCTCCTCTTCTTCTTCTTCTTCATTCTCCTCATTTTCCTCATTGTTATGCTCTTCCTCTTCGTGTTGACGTGCGTCCAATTGTCTTTGGGCTTCCTCATCCCGTTGATGTTGTCTTGCTAACAGAGCATCAATGAGAGCCCTCTGCTCTTGGAGAGTTCTCCTCGTTCTTGTACTTCGTTCTGTTAGGCTGGTTTGGTATAGCATTTTGCTCGGGTATTACGTCCCTTTGAGGTGCCGCCCGCCTCGACCTCGGCCTCTGCCTCGGCCCTACCTCTTGGTGCACCGGCACCTCTTATGATGGCCATGTTTTAACTTTTCCTTTATATCAAATAACGGATAAGTGTTAGAACAATAACACAACACATGGCATCAAGTCATATATATTTTCATATTAGATGTAATGTACATGCTAACGTATACTACATCATCAGTTTGGTTTATGACCAGTGGTTATATCGTATGTCCACACATTGTCGTCATCAGATGAATGATCTGAGCCAACAGGTTTCTCGGTTCTAAGGGCATACTAGCCATTGACTCTACCCTAAGTCAGGATCATATTTCGGTTTAGAAATATCAGGGTTTCATCTTCGTCCCGCCGTCTCTGGAATTACGGATCTACGCGCGTTACGTCCTATTATTACGCGATAGAAGATCTACGACTTTTTGTTTCTGTCCATCACTACCTATTACACCAGGGTCATAACAGTACTCCCTTTCAAAACGTGCTCAAAGTTTAAAAGGCTTAAGAACCTAACTCCGTTATCCGAACAGAATGGCCAGGTAAGTGTCTACCATGGGGGCCTCACCGGGTTAGCAGTGACTGATTGGCACACCCACGTATACTAGTCTTGCCTTCGGCACCAAACCGTTCGTGGTAACATAGTTAAACACTTGCCAGAAAGATTGCTCTGATACCATAAAGTGTAACATCCCATTTTCTAAAGCGGAAATTTTTTTTTTTTTGCAATCAATCAGAGTCGAGCAATGAAGCGTAAGAGTAACTGATCATAACCCAACATGAAACATAGTGTAATATTGTATTGACATTACAGTGATCCTATGGTTCGGAAAATAATCGACAGAAAGGAAAATAAAGATGACTTCTTCCGCAAGTCACTCCTGCTGCTTTCCCCGGACATCAATTCGCGGTCCTCCAGACCCTGAAGCTACAGCTGAGATTCAATTTACCGCATTGAATCTCAGGTAACGGTTAACCTTATGCTCAAATAAAACAGTATATAGACAAGCGACTCGATCCCTACTATGTTTACACCTCTGCATATTTTTTCAACGCAAACAAGGCTCTAAAACATTTGTAGGAATATTGTCACCTACTTTCTAAATCTAACTAACAATTCTACTAACTACTAAACTAAAAACTAAAGACCGAAAGACTTACCCGTTGAAGACTTTAGGACAATTCTCTGAGCTTATTTGCACAATTCCCCAGGCTCCTTTCCCTTCTTTCTCAACCAAAAATTTCGGCCAAGAGAAGGAAGAAAAGGTGTGAGAATTATGAAGGAGGGGGTATTTATAGGAAAAAAACAAGGGCCTTGTTTGGCAAATTCAAGGCTTTGTTTGGAAAATCAAGTTGTAATAACCCATTAATGCAACTTGTTCAAGAAGCCACTTCTTCTACACACACACACTCCGAAATAATTCACTGATTCCAAATATGTCTAAATAAATTCAAACCCATTCCTAAATGTTGAGTTAGAATTTATTTTCCTCTTTTCCAAAATTATGCCTATATGCATTTTTCCCTATTTTGTTTTATTAGGAAAATGCACAAACGGCCTCGGAATTAACTTAGGAAGAGTCTAATGGAAGGTAAAATTCCACTGATCAATAATCTACTTTGATATTGATAATCCCATTCCTAGATCTCTAGATAGGGTCCGTTTCCTAACTTAAATATTACTATTCACATATTTTACTTTAATTAAATTATATTATTATAAAAATGTGCAAGTTGGCCACTTGCTTCCTATTTCATTTTATTTTATTTTTCTTTTAATTTGGCCCAAAATTTCGTTGCCCCCTTTAATTAATTTAATAAATATTTATTTTTTAATTTATTTAATTATTTAATGATTTATTTAATTAATTTTTCCAAAAATTCCAACAAAAATCCCTAATTGGTCCATTCTTGTATTTAGGCCTAAAAATACCTAAACTCAACTATTTTTCATAAAAATTTCCAATTAATTAGTAAATACATATTTACTAATTTTAAAACAAAAACCACCAATTTTAGGGTTTCATATAATTACTTGTGAATTTCCTTCACTTATGCTTAAGTAATTAGCCCAATATTACTTAATTACTTAATTATCATCACTTGATAATTTTCTTAATTACAATGTCTCATTATCTTCATATTATTGCATTAACCTTAGTATTTCCATGCCTCTTACATTATTCTATAATTTGTAAGGGTATTTTGGTCTTTTATTACTTTTGGCACATTCTCGTACAATTTCTCCAATTTCATAATTTATTAAATTACCGTAATTAGAGATATTATACTCTCCTAATTCACCTGGTCATTTTATTGCTTTTTGTATTTTTCCATAATTTCCTAAGTTGATTACCCTTTACGGGGTATTTTGGTCATTTGGCACTTTGGCCCTTAAACTCCCTAATTTCACGCAGAAATTCTACTTAGAAAATAGACTATAATCATACAAGACCGGAGATTGAAATTTCACTTATCAGAAATATCCAACTTTTATTTATAATATTCCAGATAAATATCCGGGTATTACAATGGTAAGTGAATCAGTCGAACAAGTAATAAAGAGTAAGTAGAGTATCGTCCCACAGAGAACAAGATACCGATGATGAGACTAGTTTCTGAAAATAGTTGTGTGTAAAAGGAAAAGAAAAATATAGTTGGTTTGAGAGTTTTGTGATTATAGTTATAAAACAAGAAAATAAATGATCGGTCTTAGTCGTAAGAAGATATCAGTTAAAAGATAGGCTGAGCTCAGATTTCATCCTAAAGATATCACTCCCCCATTTTGCCTTAACGCATTGCTATAACAATTATGCTGCATAGCTTTCACAATGCTACAACATAACCGCCTTTCACAATGTTATTCAGTTAACCCACCACTATGCTATACAGAAGCTTCCGTGTCCTGTACGTAAAATCGTAGCTTTACTTATCCCATATGCCTATGACAATTTTCTAGTTTGGATTATCATTCTTAATCAAGGTGTATGGCTATGAGCGGTAGACCTATTCCTGAAGCCTACAATGATGGTCAAGCCATGCACCAGCCTGCCCAGAAAGCACTGTCTATCAGATGTTTAACCCTGACTCTCTTCTAGTAAGCCGATGCCACTGATCTAGCTCTTAACTTCCGCTAATCGACAAGAAGTTAAAATACTGATAAACAAACTGAATTTATTTAATTAACGAACTAGCAAACTGAGTTCATTCTACACTCAAGACTTTATCCTCGCTCAGCCAAAGGAAATTTAGTTCATGACTGACGAGGGAATCACAAAACAGATCACAGCAGAATAGCCCATGACAAAAGATAAACTAAAAATCAACTAAGGAAAACAGAAAGTTCGCCGGAGAGTTCGAAAGCGTAGAAAAAGCCTGTCACGTGGCAACTCCACGTCTTTTTGTCTCCGTCTCACTACAGAGAAGGATTCTGGGTTCTTTTGGAGCTTTCGTGCTTCGTAACTTCTCTCTTTCTTCTTTCGAGTTTAGCCGAATAAGAATTCCTTTGACTCTCCAACGACTTGATAATCTTTAGGGTTGACCGTCTTTTCCTTTTATAGTCAGGGTTCCTTACGGCGTATGTTCAGTGAGCTGGGCCTTTCCAAATCTGTCAATTCCAACTGCTCCAATTTCCAAATTCGGTTGAGTAATTATGCTGATATTGCGAGATTCCCCAAATCTTTGATCTTCCGCATCTTCTAATTCCATGTGTCAGCAATCAACCGTTGTCTAACGTCCGTCCAACGACCTGTACCTAATTTCTTGGAACAACCTTGAGGAAACGTCAGAGTATATAATGCATAGCATCACCTCACTTGCGTTGCTATAGCATTCGGGTTGCATTGTATTGCAGCTTGTTATGGCTAGCTCAATGTTATAGCATTGTCTCCGCTATGTTATATGCTTTTCACATAAAACCTCAAAATTTTTCTTTTCTTATGCACATGTATAGGATGCTTGTACAATTACCATAATTTGTGAGATTCACCCTACATTTCCCTATATGCATGAATTATGACATATTTGCTCAGATCATATATATTTAAGCTCATATTTACTATACAAAACATGCATACGTCATAGGGAAAAACATGGTATAAATTGTGCTCATTACCAACCCTCCTTTTTTTTAGTTACAAGGGTAGGTACTAATGACCTAAGTTACAAGCAAGATCGAACCATTTAGTAAAGTGCTATCTTTGGTGTTCTACCGTGTTATATTTTTGAGACGGCTAAATCCTTTCCTAGAAGCCTACTATGATACCAAATATTAGTGCAGAACACATGCAAAAGAGGAATAAATTGGGTGATAAAAAAGTTTAAGGAAATTTAGAAAAAAAATCAAATGATTGAAATAATAACAAAATAGAGAAAGGGTAAGTATTACAGCTTTACTTGTAACGTTGTCAAACTCACGAGTTTAAGCAAACTTATAAGAGTGTCATAAACTCGTATTGTGAATTCGAATTGTAAACTCATAAAAATTTATTTTTATCATTAAATAGGTGTTAATAGTGTATAATATCAAATAATTAAAATATAAAAAATAACTACAATTTGATTTAAATATATTTTAAATCTAAATAATTGAAATTAAATCCATGAATATTCATAATTTATCATATTTAACAAAGAATTTTTTATAAAATTTATATATAAAGGCACTGAGCATGATTAAATTGAAAAAGTTGACACGAGTTTAAGAGTGAGTTAACACGGTTTTGTAAGCTAGAAACATAAAAACGGTAAACTCGATGTATAAACTCACAATTTTAAATAAGTTTACAACTGACACGAGTTTACTAGCGATTCGACTTGATTTTTTAAGCTAGATATATAAACGTGGTAAACTTGAAGAATCAACTCATGAATTTAACAACAATGCTTATAGGTATAAATGAGGAATCATGAAGGAGAATCAATGCTTATCAAATTAAAATTAGTTCAGTCTAAGGGTGTGCATGCCATGGCAACGCTTCCAGAATGAGTTTTTTCTTAATTAATGTTTCCAGGAACAAAATTGGATAGGAATTGTGTTTGGTAAATCCAGTTTTTTTTTTTTGTTCCCGGGATAAACCGGTTTCTTTTTTGTGCTGGGGAATAAAAAAAAGAAGCAGAAAATTTATGCTTCTCTATTCCAGGGCACAAAGCCAGAATCTATTTTTCCCCTTCTCTCGATCGTGACATTGACGAAGCGAAGAAATTTCAATCACCATAAGCGACGGATACCCTCCCCACCGCCACCGCCACCCCCCGCCGCCGCCGCCACCACCACCACGACCGCCACCGCCACCACCACGACCGCCGCCACCGCCACCACCCCCACCACCACCCCCACCGCTGCCGCCACCACCACCGCACCGCCGCCGCCGCCCCCACCACTACCCCCCCTCGCCCCGCCACCACCACCACCGCCACCGCCACATAAATAATTTTTTGAATATAAAAATTACATAAATAAAATTAAAATGTGTTAACAAACGTAATTCTGATTCTCGGAGTAAAAATAAAATGAGTTAACAAACATAATTCTGATTCTCAGAACTTTTCCCAGGCACAGAATCAGAAAAAACTGTTTCATCTCAGAATCAGTGCTGGGGAACAGAATGGTTCCCATGCACACCCTAAACCACACGCCTTAGAACTCCTTCTAAGAATTTTACTATATTCCTCAAGATTAAATGGGCTCTTCACGCTTTATAACACAATTTGTGTCAGAAACTTGCCATATATACTATCCCTTAACTTTGTAAGAGAATAAGAAAAACCCCTTAAGATTCTACAATCTTAAGTTCTCCCAGAAAAACTAAAATGACTGTATTTAATGATCTCTCACAATCAAAGTAAAAGATAGAGTCTAATAATCTTATTGTTCAATCATCCTTTATTTCTTGTGTGATCAAAATATCTCAAGGTCAAGAAGACTAGATTGCTAAGTTGAGATTTGAATTATTAATACTAATATAAAAGGAATTAATCTTTTGTTACACCTCATAACTAGAAATGTGATTGGATTAAAATACAATGTTAATCTAGTTTATGCGTTATAACTAGTAATGGTTATGTTGAGTGATAAGAGACTTTATGCCTCTTAAGTAAGTTTAAAATTTGAGTTTATTAATAGAAAAATTACGTAGAGAGATATTCTCCCCAGTTGAGTCCAGAATATAATAACACTCCTAACATACTACCTCTAGTAATATAAGACCTAGATAACTTTTTTTGGGAGATTAAAGAAGCTAATTAAATTATTTTAAGGTATTTATATTCATTTTCGTTCTCCAAACTAATTTATTTGACTTATAAACTGATATATAATCTAATAATACACAATATATGATATGGTAAATAGCTTATTAAGTTTATTTAATTTCTCCAAAAAAGACAATAGGGCTTATATTTAAAACCAAAGGTAATAGATAACATCCTAAAACAATTATATATATTTGTTAATGAGTAAATGATATCACTTGATTAATTAAGTAATTACTTTAAAGCCTTAGGTTGTAAGTTCGAAACTTCTATGAAGAATATACTGAGTATGTTAGTTATGGTTAAAAATGAGTGCTTATATTAATAATTGATAATAGGAATTTCTATACAATGTTTTGTCAAAATTTTCTTTCATTTGGAGAACTGAACTTAGAATATATAAATCATCAGTGGTGGGCATATAACTCATATGGACAAATAATAATAAAATTAAGTTCAATTAAACTTTGACATATTCATAATTTCCATATGATTAACAATAAATTATGCTCGATCTAGATAAATCATTTTCAAAACTTTCCAAGACTTCAAATACAATTTTTGGATATGAATTAAGTTCAAAAAGTTTAGATTTTACTTTGAAAAACGTGCTAGATTCAACATCTAAACTCTCAAAAACTTTTCTGCAAGTGAAGCTAAAAATAAAATATCTTAAATTAGGGAAGTGCAAAGCATGGTTCGGATCATGTGCTCTGGATTAAAATATAAATATTTTGCAAAATATATTTTAAGAGTTTTTTTATCACCAAAATATTAGAGAATTGAGGGAGTAACTTTTCATCACAGTACACAACTCAAAATCCATCTGGCACTCGAATTACTCTGTAGAGCATACAAGTGATGAGTCCTCACTCGAGTGAACATGAATCACACTCGAGTGTAAGTTCATTGTCTTTTGAAAATCAACGTCTTGATAAATTTGAAACTCATGATGAACATATGTTTAAACTTGATTATTACTTATTCATCTTCTCAATACTACTAATCATGTTTATGTATAAGTTTCAAATTATCAAAGCAAGCTTAAACTCCAAAAGCAACGAAAGTAATTTTTCTGTCAGAGCATTAAATGCATAGCAAGAAACAGAGTAGACCAGAGGGATTTCGTCATAAGCCTTTTATTGCAGTGAAGACGAAAGCGACTGAACATTTAAATCCTTCAACGGCTCCAATCTGTCTCTAACGGAAAGTTTGAATGCTCACAACGATCATTAATGACGTCCGCCTATAAATAGCCAAGCATTCAGTACAGAGCAACTAACTAAGCCAACGACAATCTTTTGATTCATTTATTGCTCAGTTCATTCTCTGTAAAATTTTCTGATATCTTTTTTGCTCTTCACTAATCATATATTTACTTTGAGAGAAAGTCTTTATCAAATGTTATCAATTTTGTAAAAATTCAAAGTAGTGAGACATTGAGTATAGTTGTAAGATTACAGCTTGTAATAAGAGAGAATGAGTCTTGTTATGAATTACTCTTTGTACAGTGGTACCAAGAACTCAAGGAATATTGGAAGAATAGTGAAAATCTTAGAGACACTCTAAAGACTGGACGTAGGTCAGAAAGTCAAGGCTGAATCAATATAATTCGTTGTGTACACTTCGGTGATATTCTTCTAACTCTTATCCTTTATTTAATTTTTGATAACTTTCGTTTTAAATTTTTAATATTATCCAATTCACCTCCTCTTGGGTGAAACGTTGAAACTAGAAAAAAAAAAAAAAAACACACACAGGACTAATTTGGAGGATTTTTTTTTTTTAGTACTCCAAATCTTTTAAAATATGACTTAGATTTTTGGACGAAGGAAATAACTTACTGTGAGTAGGAACTTATGTAAGTTCTACCATAAGATGTCCTCTCGTACTTCTCATATAAACTCGTAGGTGTAATCTAAAAAATAAATATCAAACTAAGGCTTGACTTTTAATTACCTCAAATTCAAAAACCTCCATTTAAATGAGTTTTAATTTTAATTTTAAATGACGTGTTAACCTCTCTTGAATGCTATTTCTTGAGAATATTAACTCATATGTATAATAATAAAATTTATAAAAAATTGTATTATTAATAAAGGAAAATTCCAAAAAATATACCTTAAAAATATCAAAATGCCATATAAGTTTTTCCCCCTTACAATAATCTAGGTATTGACTACACTTTATTAGCAATTAAGAATTTATTTTAGTAGGAAATAACTGATATGAGATTTTCAAATTTTGACGGTATTTTTCTGAAATTTTTCCTTGATAATTTGTGAATAATATGATTAATTTATTGCTTTCAATAAAGTATGTAGGTTTATTTTTTTAAATAGAAAACATATAGTTGTTTCAATGAAATATCACTAATACAAAAAAGAGTTTTAAGACCGCCTCATTTAGACCGGATTATAGAAAATCCGGTCTAAAAAGTATGACCGGTGGCAGTTTCGTAAATATAAAAAACTTTTTGGACTGGATTATAAAGGATTCGGTCTTAAAAGTATGATCGGTGGCAATTTCGTAAATATATAGAATACTTTTAAGACCGGTTGTTTCAAACAACCGGTCTTAAAAGTGTAAAAAAAAAAAAAAGTATGACCGGTGACAATTTCGTAATTAAATATAATACTTTTAAGACCGATCGTTTCAAACAACCGATCTTAAAAGTATATTTTTAACCGGTCTAAAAAGTGTAAAAAAAAAAAAAAGACCGGTGGCAATTTCGTAAATATATAGAACACATTTAAGACCAATTTTTTTTTTTGAAACAACCGGTCTTAAAAGTGTTCTATATATTTACGAAATTGTCACCCATCATTTGTTTTTGTTTTTTTACACTTTTAATTAAAAGTATACTTTTAAGACCGGTTGTTTCAAAAAACCGGTCTTAAAAGCGAAAAAAAAACTAAATTCGCTAAACCTGTTAAGTCCGTGAGTCTGCTTTGTCTTCTTGGTGATATAACATTTGCTTAGTTATAGATTCAACGAGTGTCCCAAGAGCTTTACGGGTCAAATCCTCAGCAAGAATGTCATCCTCTTCCTCTAATCTACTCGCAATCTTTGTAAGTCATCCCAAGAGCCACACAATCAAATCCTTAGCAATGTTGGCGGTGATATGCTTCGAGGGTTTTGCGATGGCGTCAACTCCAATCCTCAGCAACGGCGAAAGCGTACTACTTTGAGGATTCTGGACGACGGCGGCTCCTTCCTCTTCGATCTATGGCTCCTTCCACGCCGCCTTTGCACAGATCCGACTTGAAATCAAACTCAGATCTCTTCTTGCTTAAGTCTGTTTATTCCTACCTTGACCGCTCCTGCTCAGATCTGGACTTCGATTTTGGTTGCTTGAAGCTTTGCTAGCACCGACAAGAGGATCTTGCTCAGTTTTAGTTGCTTTAAGCTTTTGATTATTTTGTAGATCTGGACTTTAAATTCGATTTCCATGGTGAATGATTTCTATTTCTTGTTATTTTTTCTTATTTCTAGACTTTGTAATCATCTTTTTTGTTTTTCTTGTTGTTGCTGCTTCCAATCTTCTCTTGGTTCTTCGTCGCTGATGACGAAGGGACATTCAAAATGTTGCTAGATCTTGGTGATTTGAGACCAGTTGTTTCATTTGGTTTATTTATTTATTTATTTATTTATTATTCTGAAACACTTTTAAGACCGGATATTTCAAAAGTTCGGTCTAGAAACAATTTTTTTTAAGACCGGTCATTCATCTTGTATTAAAAAGTAACATATTTTTAATACCGCCTGAAACGAGACTGGTTCCAGATCCAGTCTTACGAGGCGTTTTTTATCCGGTCTTAAAAAGCTTTTTTGTACTAGTGTATGAGTTTAAAGAACTTTTGACGACAAACATAAATTTTATCATGTTCACATATTTATTTTCACACACACACGAACAAAAAAATATTAAATTAATTAATTAAAATTACATGTTTATTGAATATTGCTATCTCAAGTTATTCAACTTCCTACTATACTTCACTCATTTTTAAAATAAAAATGATATATTTATTGGTAGGAAAATAAATAATGGCGTTATTGAGCTCTAATTTTTAAATGAAATTAATTTAACTTTTTAATTGATTAAGTTCATTTTTCACATATAGAATTGATTTTATGATTTTTTTTTAAAAATTAAAAATTTGAAATATGTACTATTCTTATGAAGCTCACTGATCAAACGTTGTCTTGCAAGGCACACATCCAATTAGGGCTGTGCAATCGGTTTTTCGGTTCGGTTTTCGGTAAAAACCAAAAAACCGAAGACTGAAAAAACCGAAACCGAAAAAACCGAAATATTTCGGTTCGGTTTTCGGTTAAACCGAATTAACCGAAAAAGAACTTATGGTGTCAACATTTGCAAAAACCGAACCGAAAAAACCGATTTTTTTTTTTGCAAAAACCGAACCGAAAACCGAAAGATAGGAAAATCTGAGTTTTAAAGGTTGTACTGGCAGTGAAAATTGATGCTTTTATTTTATGTATGAAATGAAGTCATAAAGTTATGAAATTTTACATAAATAAAGTAGACATATAGGGCTTTCTAAATATATAAATTATGTAGCATTTTGAGTTCTACACAAGTAGTAACATATTTTTGAAGTTAAGCTTTATTTATGGAGTTATAAACTGAGCAGCGTTGAGAAAATATTAATCTGGGAATGATCCGTGACTTTCTTTCTTCTAGGAATATTTTTCCTTGAAAATAGACATGTCAAGGGTCATGAAGAATTTTGAAGCACTCGAAAACGATTTTTGTAGAATTAATTATGATTTTTTTAACAAAAAAAAAAAAAATCGGTTTTTCGGTTTTAACCGATTTTTTTTTTTTTTTTTTTGCAAAAACCGAACCGAAAACCGAAATAATCGAATTACAAAAACCGAAAAAACCGAACAACAGAAAAAAACCGAACACCGAATTAGTCGGTTCGGTTTTCGATTTCGGTTTTGATTTGCTCACCCCTACATCCAATTCATAACCATGTAATATGAATTAAAAAATATAATTAACTAAAAATATATGGAAGGATTAATTAAGCGTTGAATTTGAGCAATAAGAAGAGCACGCCTCCCAAATTTTTAAATTGCTAACAAGGACATCACAGGTTTGGTAGAGGACTAGGAAAGTCATGATTCAGTAATGTCCCATTCAAGTGGGCACGCACACACGGGAATTAATTTAGTAATTAATTAAAATATTATATTTTCCCCTATTATTTAAAATATAAGTTATTTTCAATCATCTTACCAAATTTTATAAGGATTGATTAATTCATTAAATCTAGGAAAAAAGACAGAAAAATATCATTAAAATTTAAAATTAGTAAAAAATAAATAAGTACGTTAAATTTCAATAATTTTAAAGGAGCTGATTTGAAATTTTGAAATATTGTAAAATTTGAGAAATTACCTTACCTTTAGTTTTTCTTAATAAAAAACCTTCAACCCCATACCAACCACCAGAGCACTGGAGCTCTGGCAGCCTATCTTTTTTAGGAATTTCTCAAGCAAAATTTGTCAATATATATAATTTAGTTGTTAATAGCGATACTAAAGTTATAAACGGTGACCTAATATAGTTTTTTGAATTTCTTAGGCAAAACTTGTTAATATAGATATATGACTTGTTGATCGTGATACTAAAGTTGTAAATGAGATATTTGTTGAATATTTCTTAATAACTTTAGTATTGCTATTAACACCTCAAGTATCCATATTAACAACTTTTGCCTTAGAAATAAAAAAAATAAATAAAAAAATAATAGTCATTGGAGCTTCGTAAAAGTTATTAAGAAATATTCAACAAATACCTCGTTTACAACTTTAGCATCTCGGTTAAAAACTCAGGCATCTATATTAACAACTATTGCCTGAGAAATTCAAAAAAACTATATTAGGCTGTTGTTTACAACTTTAGTATCGCTATTAACAATTCAAGTATCTATATTGACAAATTTTGCTTGAATTTTTTTTTTTTTAAAAAAAGGTCGTCGGAGCTTTGGTCACAGGCGTCGAAGCTCCAGTCACCACCAGTAAGGGGTTGGGGATTTTTTATTAAAAAAAGGGTAGTTAGGTAATTTTTCAAATTTTGCAATATTTCAGGATTCCAAACCAGTTCCTTTGGAATTATTGAAATTCAACATATTTATTTATCTTTTACCAATTTTGATGATATTTTTCTGTCTTTTTCCCTTAAATCTATGGGAGAATCCCATATAAAGACAATTGAAATAATCAAATTCTAATTTGGGTTATTAAACTTAACAAATTATTAATAAGGTTATGTGATACAATTAGGGATTTAGAATTTGAGAAAAATTACCTCTATATCCCTTAGTTATTAAACAAAAAAGCAAAATTGAAGATAGATTGTTTACACGCTACGTAAGAACCCTAACTACAGATAATTCATTGGAGGCCTCAACACTATCATAAAATCGGCAAAGAAGGCTACGGTAAGTTGGTTGTAATGTTAAATCTTCATTCCTTAATCCTTTTTAGTTAATTTATGTATTGGAGGAGGTAGTGTAGCATATCAGTGCAATATTTTTGTGATCAATATAGTTAGATGATCTCATAGATTTCATTAGGGATCAAACGATAAGACGCATTTGAATGAGTTGATCCCAGGAGCGGAGACGGAATCTGTCGAGGAGCACTTCTCGGGGTAGCATTGCTTAGGTTTCTTCGGAACTAGAAGAATATGAATGATTACTTGACGTAATCTCAATATCAGAAAAAGGGCTATGCTATATATATAGATATATAATTATTATAGAAGCTGCGTCTCTATCTCTTAGTGAGCTAGCCGCTACTATAGTTTTAAGGGATTTGTGCAATGAATTCTTTTCTGCCAGTTTCGAGTGGGAGTCTAAATCAACCCATTTTCAAGCAAGATAGACCAAACGACTTTACTGTAGGAAGAATCCTAGAAGAGGTGATACGCTAATTCTGGATGCAAGCCCCTTTTTAGATTTTGCTGTTAGGTTTATAACCTTAAAATACAAGTTTCATCCTTGCATCTTGGGAATGAAAGATCGCCATGTTTTGGGAATAGTGTATCTTGGTTTATTCTTGAGCTTGACTGTTTATGGAAACTAGTCCAAAAGTGATTATTGGTGGTTGACCTTTCCCAGAACATAGTTGTGGTAAAACTGTTTTATCCTATCTGCCAACAATTAATTGAAGTTTTCCTCATATGAATATGATATCAGCTTTTTTAATTCAAATTGGGAGATATTGTTGAAGGTTATTGTAAACATGGCTATTCTTTTGATTTACCTGATATGGTTTTAAATTTTTTGGCTATCAGTGAGCTACCTTTTTTAATTATGAATCAGTTAGTCATTCTTGAGTCTAAAGATGCAAGTTGTCTTGAGTTACTTAAAAAGTGCCTATAACATGTTTGATTAAGTTTCATCACTTTCTTGTTATTAATTTTGGAAGTTTATTTATGTGATGTGCATTTTATAAAGTGACGATGAAGACAAACAATATACATGATAATGAAAGTTGTTTTGTTTGATGTAGGTTGGCACAAAAAATGGCTTCTTCAGGATCAACATATGAAAAAGAACTATTGTGTTTTTTTCATGTTGGTGGACAATTTGAGAAGAATGTTGAAGGGAGATTTCAATATAATGGGGGAAGTGTAAGGATAAAAACTATAAGACAGAGAATGACACTTGAAGAATTGAGAGCAATGATATCAACATGGATTGGCATTAATTGTTATAGTAGTGAGATAAAATACACTGTGACATTTGATGAGAAGACTCTAGTAGATCTTGTTGACGATGCTGAACTTGCAAACCTTTTTCACTATAATGAAAGAAGTGGCATGTGTATATAGCATGTAAAGGGAATGACAATCTACAGGAAACAATTGATAATCCACAAAAGTAAGTGATTTTGTTTTTCTTTGTTTTTTTTAAAGAAAAAATGTTGTCATTTGTTATAGTATTGTAGTTAACGAGTAATAAAAGTTGTGGTTATGTAATGCAGCATTGAGACAATCATTGGTCGCCCCGAACAAAGCTCTCAAGATCCAAGCAATTTGGACAATGAATTTGAACTTGTGTCTTATGAAATTGGTCTTGACCACCTAACTTATGAAGGTGGTGCGGCGCCTAGCAGCCTACCGTGTGGAGTACAAAGTGCACCCACACCTGTGCCTGGGTTGAACTCATTGAAATGGAAAGGAAAGGTGTCGGGTGAAAAGACCCTTCCTCACTAAACAACAATTAACCATAATGTTTTCATAAGATCAAATTAACATGTAATTATGGAAACCCTTCTTCTTCCAAGACAACACACCTCGGGTCCAGGGTACAAATTTTTCCCACAAACCCACCACAACTAAATCCACGACTCTGGGCACAAATATCGAACAGAAATACACATAGCCCAAGAGTCTTATAACCCTAACCCCACAACAAAGGGTCTACACAAAAACAATTTCCGCACAAAATATGATTGTGGATCCACCATAATATGATCGTGTACAAAATAAAGCCTTCGGAAAATAAACAGTCACCCAAAAATAGTTAATGTAGTATTTCAGAAATATGAGGGCCCTATGATGGCAATATATAAATCAATACAACACTATTACCAACAAGAGGCCTGTAAATTTCATGACGTCTATGCCTCTGGCTGCTTCCCTTGTCCTCTACTAAGATTAGAGGATTCGCCTGAAAAATTTAATAATAACGGGGTGAGACATAAAGTCCCCGTAACCAAGATTAATTTATCAAATATGCAGGAAAGGATTGCAAGTCAGAGAAGCAGGTTTATTAACATAATTATAATATTTAACGAACAATAATAGAAGACTTTTCTTTCGATAACATAGAAATTCCGCCCACAAACCCAAAGTCCAGGGCACAGGTTCCGCCCACAAACTCGGAGTCCAGGGTACAAATTCCGCCCACAAACTCGGAGTCCAGGGTACAAATTCCGCCCACAAACTCGGAGTCCAGGGTACAAATTCCGCCCACAAACTCAGAGTCCAGGTACAATTACAAACGAATAATACATAATAATTAACAATAATTAAAACCATCCCCACTCATCCATCCTGCTCCTCCTTATATCTTACGGACGTGGTACACCTATCGGTGCTAGTATACCGGCCAAGGTTAGCTAGTCACTTCAAGAATCTTGTCCCTCCCATGCCACCAACAATATACCGTAACGAGGAGGTGTCCGCCTATAACACTCAACTCAAGATCCGGGCCGGGATTTGAGAGAGCCAGCACAAGTTCACCCTTAATCTCTCCCCTCAACCCAACATAACCCACAACAGAAGAAATAATATAACACTAAAATTTTCAACAACATTTTACTAAATTATTATTCTATATATATCATCTCACAACAAACATTACAACCATCACAACGATAACAACCCCAATAATAGTATTTACTTAATTACATAGATTGGAAAATACACTCGCTTCATTGAAATAATTTCATATTCAAACATACACATAATTTTTCAAAACGCATACAAGTAGTATATATGAAAGTAAGGTTTAGAAAAATACCTCACAGCCCAAAACAAGCATATAAAATAAATTAACCCCGGTTACCTCAATTCCAAGTTTAAGCTTAGCTTGAGAAGCACAACCCGCACAATCACCGCTTACAATAAGGCTCTTAGTTTCTGAGTTTTCAGTGTTTTCCTTCTTCGTGCTCCTTCTCGGTCTCACTCACTCTCTATCGCCTCTGTTTTTGGTATTAAAAACAGAGGAATAACAACAGTTGTTTTCTCTCGGTTGTTTACGTTCTTGGGTGGATTAATGAGAATGAGTAAGGAGCATGGATTCGTATATATAGGGTCCCAAGGGTCCGGTCCGAGAAAAACACGCTAGGCCGAGGAAGAAGAGTGTCCAACGATTAGAGTTGTTAAGATTGACACGTACGGGCAGCGGGTTTGGAGCTCGAGGAAGATGGCTTTCTTGTTTGTGTATAGTTGCTACGACCGCGAAGCATGGGAGGTCTACATTCAATGACGTGGGAGTTGTGAAAAATCTGATTTCTTGATGTATTCCCCGATGCGTTTCGTGTTTGACGGAAGGAAGCAAAGAACAAGTCTTGTGCCGTTTAAATGAATAACTAAGTAATACAGTTGCTTTGGGTTTTTAAATCATGGGCCATATGTTGTGTGTACGTGTGAACCTAAAGGTGGAATGGATGTTGGGCCAACAACAAAAATAGTGGGTCGGTAGCAAAATTTATTAGGCCTATGGAAGTGTTTATGTATATACACTTGGTGCCCCAATTAAATAATAAGAGGGTGTGTGTGTTCCAAAATTATCTCTTACAAATTAGATAAATATTAAAAATCAATTCCTTAATTCCATTTAAGGATTTTCTTTGGGCCTTAAAATATTTAGCCAAAAATATTATTCCCTAATTATTTGTCCTTAATTTATGAAAAACAAAATGTGCCTTAAATTCTAATAATTAATTTCATAATCATACTTAAATCCTAAAATTAAAAATTAGGATGTTACATCGGGAGTATAGCAAACTTTTGCAAATGCATGCTTTCAAACAAGCTCTGTACAAGTATAGTATTGCTCACAATTTTGAGTACACATGTCTGTGAAATGTAAGATTGAATGGTGTCCTTGGAAGATAACAGCAAATGCAAAGGGGAAGACCACTCCTTTCCTTCATGTGACATACTTTAAAAATGAGCATGTTCATCATGCATAGGAAAATCTTCAAGTGAACCACAGTGGTAGGGAAACTCTTACATCATCTATTATTGTTGAGGAGGTGAGGTCCCACGTAGACAGGCGCCCTGGTAAAATTAGAAAGACATTGCAAAGAGACTATGGTGTGAATTTGACGTATAAACAGGCATACGTTGCTAAGTTAAAAGCACTTGAAGACATTCAAGGTAGACCAGAGCAGTCTTATATGCTTATACCATGGTTATGCTAACAATTGAAGGAAACTGATCCAACAACAGTTGTTGAATTTGTAGCTTCTGAGAATAACACATTTGAGCATGTTTTTATAGCATATGGTTGTTGAATATAGATGGGTTCTTAGTCGGGGCAAGACATGTATTTTACATAGATAGGACTTTTTTAAGTGGCCCATATAAGGGCACCTTGCTGTCAGCCTCTGCATATGATGCAGACAATGAGTTGTTGCCATTTGCAATTGCTATTGTGAAAGGGGAGACATTGGAGGACTGGAGATGGTTTTTATACATGATTAAACAGATAACATGGTCAATTAAGATTACAATAGTTTCAGATTGTCACAATGCTATAATAGGAGCTGTACAAGCAATATTCGGTTGTGAGAGGCATGCATTTTGCTATCGGCACATGAAGGAAAACTTTAATGCGGAATTGATGAAAATAAACAAAGGAAATAAAAGGACAAGTACCAAGAGGAAGGATGGAGTTTTAAAGTTTCTTGATAATATCCATATGCAAGGCTTGAAAATGAGTTCAATGATGCTATGGAAGATATGAGAGAATTCTCTACGCATCTGTTTGAATGGCTTATGAATCATGGGGACATTGATAGGTAGGCTTTGAGTCAATTTCCATTTAAACGATGGAATAATATAACAACAAATCTTGCTGAATCATTCAATGTGTGGATGGTAAATAAGAGAAGGCATAATATTTCCCAGTTGATCCATGAACATCGAGAGAAGGTGACCAAGAAAATGTATGCCTCAACTATGGCAATGAGTAATTGAAGAAATGTTATAGGACCAAAAACAGAGTCAAAAGTAAGGGAAAATGCGGGGAAAATTGAACAAATGAATCCGCTACATTACTGAGGGAATAAGGTTTGTGTCCACACTGCTTATGGAGACCTAGAGGTTGATCTTGGCTTACATAAATGTAGTTGTGCAGAATGGAAAATGTTAGGAATTCTGTGTGCACATGCTTGTGCAGCAATCAAGCTTACTGATGAGCACCATTTATGCCATGTTTTCCCTATATTTTATGACTGAATTGTATGGTGAATATGAGCTTAACTGCATTTAATCTAAGCAAAAAGACATTAATTTATTGTACAGGGAATATAAGGATAAATTACACAGACATCCTAAACATGTGCTGAGAAAAGAACACGTTTTGAGGTTTTATGGGAAAGTCGCATAACATAGCCAATACTATGCTATAGCATCAGGACAACATTATCGAAGTGCAATACAATGCATCCCTGAAGTTATAGCAGAGTAATTGATGCAATGCTATGCATCATATGTTCTGATCTTTTGTCAAGGTTGTTTCAGGAAATATAGTGCAAGTCGGGAACAACGATTAGATTGCTGACATATTGGAATAGAAGATGCGGAGTATCGAAACTAAAGATTTGAAGAATCCCGCATGATCAACAAAATTAATCTACCGAGATTGGAAAGAAAAGATACGACTGGACCTCGACAGATTAGGAAAGGCCCAGTTTGTTGAACGTACGCAGCAAGTAAACCAGACTATATAAGGAAACAACAACCAACCCTAAAAGGAGTCAAAGTCGTCGAGAGTTAAAGACCATTCCATACGGCTAGACTCGGAAGAAGAGTGAGAGAAATTACAAGGCACGAGAACTCCAAGAGAACCCAGTATCCTTCCTTGCAGTGAGACGGAGATAAGAAGACGTGGAGCTGTGACATGACAGGGCTTCTTCCACGTCATCAGAACCTCCATCAAGCTTTATGTTTTTTCTTCTTTAATTAATTCTAGTTAATCTTGTGATCATGGGCTATTCTATTGTGCTCTGTTTTGTGATTTCCTCATCAGTCATAAACTAAACTTCATGTGGTTGAGCGAGGATGATTTCCTAAGTGTAGAATAAACCCAGTTGCTAGTTCTTAATTCAATACATTCATTTTTTCTTATCGGTGATTTAATTTCTTGTCGATTAGCGAGAGCTAAGGGCTTGATCAATGGTCTCGGCTTACTGAGAGGGAGTCATGGCTAGACATCTGAGAAACAGTGATTGCTAGGCAGGTTGGTGCAAGGCTTGACTTATTATGGTAGGCTTCAGGAATGGGTCTACCGCTCATAACCATAACACCTTGAGTTGTAATGATAACCTAATTAGCAAATCGCAATAGACATATGGGAGAAGTAAATTAGGATAGTACGTATCGGACGCGAGAGCTTCGGTAGATTATAGTGGTGGGTTAACTGAATAACATTGTAAAAGGTGTTCATGTTGTAGCATTGCGAGAGCTGTGCAGCATAAATGCTATAGCATTGCATATAGGCAACTGGGGGATTAATATGCTTGGGAAAGACTCAGAGCTCAACCTATCTTTTTACTGATATCTTCTTCGACTACGATCAATTGTTTATTTCTAGTTTATTAGCATAATTATAGAAACTCCCAAACCAATCAGACTTTATTTTCTCTTTAAACACAACTAATTCTATGATTCGGCGTCATTATTCGATATCTCAGTCTCTGTGGGACAATACTTTACTTACTCTTTATTACTTGTTCGACTGATGCTCCCGCCATCAAGGAAATCTACTAACACTTACCCATGGCAATGTATATGATTATGTTGATCAATGCTATAAAATTACATCTCAAGAAAAAATTTATAGTCGATGCATGACTCCAGTTGTGACAATTGACATCCCAAATGTTAATGACTGCAGGATGGAAAATATTTTAGGTCAAACCTTCCTTAGACCACCTCAGACCAGTAAACCCCCTAGAAGGCTAAGAATTAGAAGACATGAATCACAATTCCAGAACAAGAAAATTTACCACTGTGCAAGATGTCATGAAGTAGGCCAAACTAGAAGGACTTGCAAAAATCCAAATCCCTATTAATTTTGTGTTCATTAGAATTCAGGACTCATCACATTTCCAACTTGAACTTCTAACTTATACATAATTTTAATTTTGACTTATTTGAACTGTTTTATTTGGTCATATTGTGCTTAAGAAGTTGACTTTTAATTTAATAAGAGTATTGTAGAAAGGCATCATGAAATGTAAGATTCAATAAGAGTATTTTTAGAAATGTATTTTAAAGCATCATGGAATTTTGATCCATGTATTGTAAAAAAGGCATAGGCTAAAAAAGTTGGTATCATACTTAGAGTCTGGATGGAGCGTTAATCACTAGCTTTATATGACCAAAAATCCAACTGTATATACAACATGAAAGTAAAGAACAATTCATCTGTCAATTTGCAATAGAAATATACACAAATAGATGGTTCTAATTTTGCTGATGACTAAAGAGGTAAATCCTTGTGATCTATAACAGACCCCTGATATTTGCTCTTTACTTCACAGAAAGCATCCTTAGATTCCCATGATTCAGTGTCACTACCATTGTAACATCCTATTTTTTTACATTAAGATTTAATTATAAATAGGAAAAATTAAATAGTCATAATACATGAATTTATTGTGTAATTATCAAAATAAAGGTTTTATATAAAATATCATTTATGATAGCAAATTAAATTAACAAAATAAGGGTGTAGAAATAATAAGTGGTTAAAAAAAAGGAGCAAGAAACGTGTAGGAGAAGAAAAGAAAGAAAAATAATAAGTTAATATTTAAAAAAAAATTATAAATGGTGGCAGCTAATGCTGTCACCTAATATATATAGGGGAGGGGGGAATCATTACGGATTCACCGCCTCTCCCCTACTATAAATAAAGGGTGTGTGTAGTGTGTAATGTATCGTGTGTGTGTGTTTTCCGGTGAGTGAGAGTCGGCGGGTGAGTGAGAGGGTGAGGAAGAAGGGAAGGAGGAAAAAGAAGAAGAGCCAAGAGGATATTTTAAGAGTGGATTTGCCCTCTCTTAAGTTTAGTTTTTGTGTCAAGAACTAGAGGTAACCACTTTCCACTCATTGTACTTGCTTGCATAATGTTTGTGAGTGATTTTTAATATATGAGAACTATGTTGTTAATGAAGTTGCCTTGTGGGATTTTATTTTAAAATGTGACTGGTGAAATTGTATTATTGATTATCAATGAGTACTTTGAAATGGCTATTGGGACAGAAAATTGTGATGTTATATGTTTTGGATAATACACTTTTGTTATGATTTTGTGAGCTGAAATAGTATTGTTATCTTAATGATTATTGAGACGATGTATTATTTTATAAATCATGTTTGGAATCTTATATATATACATGCCAAGATTATGATGATGTGGAGCGGTGATGGATATGGAGTGATGATGTGAGTTATTGTGTATATAATACCATGTGGTATGCCACCACTCGGTGCACAGTGGATGGCTATGACATTTTCAGGGCCCTTGGTATCACCCTTATCCTTTGGCCGGGTTAAGGGTTAGCCCTTGGGACAGTGACACCTTTCCACATTCGAAGGAAAGGGAACCCATGGTTCGATATGAGTTCTATAGTCTTTGGCTGGACTATACCTCATTATTGGAGAGCTTGGTGCAGTCTTCTCATAGAGACGATACCTATTACATTACAGCCCATGGGTTCTGTCAGCGGTAATAAGGGTGGGGGTGATAAGGATTGTCAGGGTATCGACCTGGTGCTTGGCATGTTATATATGTGATTCATGATATGAAATTTGATATAGAAATTTTTGTAGATTATATATAATACTTTGTTATATAAAATGTTCCACTTGGCACTTCACGAGCACATATTTGCATTTATAATGAGCTGGATTAATGGTTACAAATGTTTTTCAAGTGTTAGTTCTCGTGTGGGTTTGTCAGGGAAGGCTTTGGAAGCTTAAATTACTTTTGCTGACCGCAGTGCTTCCATCTTTTTGGTACATGTTGAATTATTGTATATTGCCGTATTAGGGCTCACTTGGCATACTCTAGTATATTTTGGATATTTTAGCAAATTCTAAAGCAATATTTAGTTTTAAAATATGAGCCTAGTAAAATCCAAAGCTTAAATGTGTACATAAAAACATTTTACTAAATGGTTTAATCAAGTTAGTAACTAATAATTGTCCTTTAAAGTCAATATTGGGATTTGAAGGGAAAGCATTGATCATTGGGATTACCTAGACCTTCATCATCAATTTTGAGTACATTCTCACCAATTGTATCTACGACAGCCAACTTTAGAGCTTCCTAAATACCAAATCCAAAGCATGTAAATGAATGTTCCATTGAAATCTGAACACTTTCATACAAAATGAGATAATTATGTTAAAGTGACCTACCAAATTACGATTTGATCTTGATTCCAACACTTGAATATGATTTTGCACTGCAGAACTAGGATTGAACTCCAAATTACGAAAAATGGTAATTGGGAGATATGCCAATATTAACTAAATTAATATTGGCATATCTCCCAAGTCCCAGTAGGAATTCAAATATTGGTTCATCAGGTTTTGAGGGACTAGCTCCTCCCACTAGACAAAAATGATACTCCATCATATCCTTAATTTAAGACATATTTAACTAACTTAATTAGGTTAAGAAAATTAATTTAGTTAATATAACATATATATATTCTAAAATGTCATAATCATCTTCCTTAATTCACCTCCTCTTTAATTATTGTTGAGGGAGTATTAATATGGGTAAATAGGGAAATGATTGACATATATAAAAAATAAATCTTATATTTAGTATTAATATCAACTTTCCAAATATATCTTATATTAAAAATTGGAGGGAGTAATTAATAACTCTATATGATTTATGTTATAGACCAATGATTTCTACTACAAAGCACCCTTGTGGATTGGATGAAGTATTTTACAAATCCATGTTTCCATGAAGTTCCTGCCAAGTGCCATCCCCACATGTTTGCTTACCCAGTAGAAGTAAGGGTGAGTAGGGGTGGAAATAAGTCAGGCCCCTATCAGACGGCCTACATCCTGGCCTGGTCAGGCCTGACTTGTGTTGGTCGATTTCCTTGATGGCAAGTGAACCAGTCGAACAAGTAATAAAGAGTAAGTAGAGTATCGTCCCACAGAGACTGAGATACCGAATGTTGACGCCTCATCACGAATACAATTGTAATTGCAAAGTAAGTATATCTGATTTGGGTTGAGATTTATAGCTATGCTAAGAACAAAAAAAGAAATATTTGGTCGTAGTTGAAAGGATATCAGTAAAGGTCAGGCTGAGCTCAGAATACTACCTAAGCATGTTAATCCCCCAGTTGCCCTTTGCACAATGCTATAGCATCTATACTGTACAGCTCTCGCAATTGCTACAGCATAGACACCGTTGACACAACTATTCAGTTAACCCACCATTCTAGTCTATCGAAGCTCTCGCGTCCGATACGTACAAGCCTAACTTACTTCTCCCATACATCTATGGCGATTTTCTAGTTAAGATGATCACTACAATTCAAGGTGTTATGGTTATGAGCGATAGACCCATCTCTGAAGCCTACAATAATAGGTCAAGCCTTGCACCAGCCTGCCTAGCAATCACTGTTTCTCAGAGGTCTAACCTCGACTCCCTCTCAGTAAACCGAAGCCACTGATCTAGTCTTTAGCTCTCGCTAATCGACAAGAAATTAAATCACTAATAAGCAAACTGAATGTATTGAATTAAAACTAGCAACTAGGTTCATTCCATACTTAGGACATCATCCTCACTCAGCCAGGGAAAGTTTAGTTCATGACTGATGAAGGAAACAATAAACAGAGTACAGTAAAATAGCCCATGATCAGAAGATTGACTAGAATAAATAAAAGCAAAACAGAAAGCTTGATGAAGGTTCGACGATGTGGAAGAAGCCCTGTCACGTCACAGCTCCATGTCTTCTTGTAAAGGATGCTTATGTGATTTATTCATGTTTAAAAACTTTATCCTTAAGTTCCCCATATAATGAATTAATGCCTTTTTACTTGGATTGAACGCAATTAAGCTTATGTTTGCTTGAGCCTAAAAAATGGCCTGTGTTTAGGCTCAGACCCAAGCCTTCTACCACCATTACAGGCTCATGCCTATTTAGCCAAAGTCTAGCCTAGCCTGGCCTATTTCCATCCCTAAGGGTGAGAATTGGTCAGGCGACCTATATCCTGACCTGTTTAGGGCCCGGTCTAGTCTGACCTTGCCTGTTTGTTAAAAATGTCCGGCCAAGGCCTATTTAAAGGTCTATTCATGATTGCATCCTTACTATTCTCTTTAATAACAAATATGTTTTTTTTGGATTATATTATTAGCTTTGTATGTTGGTGAAATTATTTTAATAATAATAATAATAATAATAATAAGATTTTATTTTAATAATATGTTGGCTAAAAACTTATTTAAATGGTACAGTTTGTAAATATTATGTTTTGAACCCTACTAAAAACCTACATTTATACAGGTTTTGATAGGCTTAAAGTGCATAAAGCCTATTTATGGCCTTCAAGACTTGAAACATTAGACTTTTTTAAAGGCCTACGTTGTAAGTAAGCCTTTTAAAAAGGCTTCAGGCATGAACAGACCTTATGAAGGCTCAGGCCTGTGTCTTAAAAGAAGCTTGCATTCAGGCTCAGGCCTGTTTAGCCAAAGTCTAACCTGACTTGACCTATTTCCATGCCTAAGTAGAAGGATTGAAGCTAAGGTTGAAGTCAATTTTTTGTTAAATCCAAGGTTCTGAAACTCGGACCGGTCATTGAGCCGGTCAGGATATTGGGTTAAGGGTTAGTGGGTCAGACCAGAGTCAGCCCGGGCCAAACCGGCGAGGTATAAAAAATTGGAAAATAATTAATTTCTCATCACGCCAACCTAAATTTGACATACTATATATCATTTCAATATTTTAGATCAATACCAAAATAACCATATACTTCAATACTTGTGATATATTCAGATATTCCTAACAATTTTCTTTACAACCTACATTTGAGACAATATATTCATGGTAGCAAAATATCAAAAACAAGTATATGATGACAAAATATTCTCAAGCAAGATCTTTTTTACACCAGAATGTGTGGGAGGATTCCTAGACTCGGGATTGGGAGTGGTAGTATTATGGGCACCTTCATTATTAATATTTCCCTCCATTAACACAGAAAATAATCAAACACAGAACCTCACAGACCAGAATCTCACAAACCGAGCAAACCAAACCTTCAGAAATCCAAACCAAACCGAAGCACAACAGAAACCAATAGGCAAATCAAAGCCAATATTCAAAAATAAGCAGAGCCAACCAAAAATAGAGCAACCACGACAGCTTCAGGAAAACCAAAAACAAACCCAAATCAAACCAATATGACATCCAAAAGTGAAAAAATAAACATCAGAGCACTAGCAGAACACAAAGAACAAATAACTAAAAATAAAATAAAACATTCAACAATAATAAACCTGAAGCTCTGCACAATGGAACGAAGCTCTAAATCGAGATGAACAAAGCTCTTTTACGGTTTCACTTGAAGAAATAAATGGTAGTGGGAGGCAAAATAAAAAAACTAAAAAAAATTGTTAACCAGGTTAGTCCGGTTTAACCCGTCTGGGTCACACCGGTTTCATCGGGTTTACCGGGTCAGACCGGTTTAACCCTAAACCGGACCGGTTTCACGGCCGGTTGGCCAGTTCCCGGTCTGAACCGGTCGGTCCGGTCTGGTTTCACAAACCATGCTTAAATCATAACTAATTAATTTTTTCACATAAGTAATGTAAGATTTTTTTTGTCATAACTCACTACCTACTACTCCCTCCAATCCTAATTATAAGATCTAGTTGACCTTTTTGGAAAGATTAAGGAAGCTAATTAAATTACTTTAGAATTTTTTTCTCATCTAAACGAATTAGTTTGACTAATAAACTAATATATAATCTAAGGATACACAACATATAAAATGATTAAGTAATTTATTTAGCTTCCTTAATCTCTCTGAAAAAAGTCAACTAGGCCTTATAATTAGGACTGAAGGTAGTATTATATTTATATATGACTTGGAACTTGCAATCTCACGCTTAAAAAAAACATATGAGACTGTATTAAAAAACAAAAAGATATATGAGATGAATTCAATATCATTAGACTACAAGATCCTGACATACAACCTGCATAAGATCGATAATCCATGAACTTTAACTCAACAAAAGAATTATGCTAGAGATATAGTTTTTCAATATTGTTTGGATTAAACTTCCTTATAAAAGGGAATTGGTTTGAGTGCTCACCAATTTGATGAGCATTCAAACCCCATTAAATATGAATGGTTCATTTTTTTTAAAACAAAAAATTATGGTTTTTATAAAAATTATTTTTTAAAAGAAAAAATATAGTCAAGATATTATCTTTATTTTAGATTATATACTCATTAAGATAAATTTTTAAAAATAAAAAATTAAATATAAACCGTTGATATGAAATCTAGATGGTCCATGTATGATAAACTTGCCCTTATAAAAGTAACGTAACCCAACATAATTTATTGCTCGTCTCGAGCACCGACTTGGAACCCCTCCTCTTATCTTCTCATCCTCTTCTAATCATAACATCAATATTTAAAGGGTTAAGGAGCAATTTGGCTAACGAACTATTATCTCAGGAGCGCCCAGCACAAATAACTTTTAAGTGAATCAAAAATACCAAATTTTTTTAAAAAATATGCAGTCAGCACAAAAGACTTTTACTCCATGAGCTTCCAGCACAAAAAAGTTTTACTCTAGGAGCGTCTAGCACAAAAAAGTTTTTTTTTTCCATTTTTGTGTTGACTGTACATTTTTAAAAGTTTTTTGGTATTTTTTATCCACTTAAAAGTTATTTGTGCTGGGCGCTCTTGAGGTAATTGTTCGTTGGCCAAAGTGCTCCTTAACCCATATTTTTAGATGGTTCAGATTTAGTTTTATACAAAATATAGTTTTTGTTTTCTTTATTGTAGTATTGAATTATTAATACCAAAATCTAGCAATATGTATTCAATTAATTATTTTCTTTTTATAATTTAACATTTTTATAATAATTTTTTAAAAGATCACATCCGAATCATTCAAATGTTGATCCAATAGTTAAAAATAGAGAAGATCAGGGAAGAGGATTGAAAGGAAAGAGGTGGGGTTCGAAGCTAAGCCTAGCACATAGTTCACTTAAGAGAAACTTGTCCATCTAAAAGTAACTTAACCCAACATAATTTATTGCTCTTGTCTCGAGCACCAAGTTGGAACCCCTCCTCTTATCTTCTCATCCTCTTATAATCATAAAGTCGATATTGAAATGGTTCAGATTTAGTTTTATACAAAATATAATTTTTATTTTCTTTTATTGTAGTATTGGATTATTAATACTAAAATTTAGCAATAAGTATTCAATTAATTATTTTCTTTTTATAGTTTAACATTTTAATAATAATTTTTTAAAAGATCAAATTCAAATCATTCAAATGTTAATCCACTTGCTAAAAATAGAGAAGAGGATTGGAAGGGAAGAGGCGGGTCGAAGCCAAGCCTAACACATAGGCCACTTAAGAGCATTAATTAACTTCCCCCTTTTTACCCTTCATTCACAATGCATGATTAATTTGGAAGTTATGGTAATGTATACAATGAGAGAGAAATTATTTAACATATACCCCTCTAGTCTTTAATATAAGACTTATCACCTATGAGATAAGATATACTCCTCAACTTTATTCAAGGAAAAAAAATCTTAGTTCCTTCCATCAAACCAAGTAACAAACTTACAATTGGAGATTTTTTATATTTTTCCATATATTTTAAATTGATGTATAAACTCTGACCAAAAACCATAGATATATAAACTCAAAAAAGAGGCATATATAGCTTGCGCATGAGGCATGTGGGGATGGAAACGGAGGAACTTTAACCATTAAGTTCCGGAATGCCATGTGAAAGAGGGCATCAATTACGGCTTTATTAATGAGTTGCGTTCTGACTATTGAACGGGGAATTCACAGTTACATTTTTTGTGATAAAGACACAAGAATTATCAAAATATAGTTAATAAAAGTTGGTTCAATTCCTAAAGAGTTTGCCTGTTTGGGTTGGCGGTAGGAGCGATGACTTAAAAGCTACCCGACTTTAAAAAAAGCTCGGTAGGAAAAAAGTCAAGTTATAAATAAATGATTTGTGTTTGGATTGATGGTGGTAGAAGTGGCAGGGCCCACGTCAAAAAGCTGATAGCGTTTTGGAAAAAGCTCCATCTGGAGCTTTTTCCTTAACTGACTTTTTGAGCTTTTTTAACTTAAAGTTAAGCCAACGCTCTGAGCAATCCAAACAGGCTAACATTGACTTTTAAACTACTGCATTTTTTTGTCTTTAACGCTCAAATTTAAGTGAATCCAAACAGGTCGAATTCAAATCTTATTTTTAACTTATATCAAAAAAATCTTATTGTTAACGTGGGGACTTTATTGATAGGCAATTTATAAATGCTTCCTAAGACTAGAGGTATACCATAGCCTTAGTAAATTTTCAGGACCCAACTCACCTAAATATAATAATCTCAAAACGATAAAACTAAATGACTTAATTTCTATGAAATTGTTTGACTATTCAGGAATTAAGTTTTTCATTAAATGACCTAACTTAGCGAAATTAGGTATCAGTATTGCCTTTTTTATTATTGTTGTTGCTGTTATCAGTATTGCCCTTTTTGTTATTGAAATGACCTAACAATTGTATGTTGATTACGTTTGGGATCCCAAAAATAAAATGTTTATTTACGTAAATTGAAATAAAACTCTTTTCACATACTTACCTATATATACCGTAAATCACAATTGAAAAACTGCTTTTGAAGGTTTCAACCGCTATTCCAAACAATCACAAACCACCTTGGTGAAATTAGTTGTCTATCCATGCAAGTATTAGTTAGGGCCTTACATGGCCTAATGACACTAAACATCATTAAGTATCTCTTAAAAATGAGATTATAAGTTTAACTCTCCATAAGTGTGATTAGTGCATGAGTTTCTTTTGTTAGGTGAAAGATAAAAAAAGTTATTACTCATTAAGTTGTTCTTGTTGATATTGAGCAAGAAATTTCACTAAAATTAATTAATGTTACGTACCTTACCTTATTACTTTCTTTTTTTCAAAATAAAAAAAAATTAAGGGCGTTTAGGTAATTTTACTATAAAATCTAATCTAAAATTAGCCTCTAAGAACTTCAAAGTGATTAATTCATTTTGGAATGATGAATTAAAATTTGGAGATTTGGATGAATTTTTATATTTTCTTTCTCCCTAAATATATGTGTATGTCCAAAATAGTACTTCCTCCTTTCTTTTCTTTTTTTTTTTTATAAAATAGGATTAACCAAATAATTCAAAGATATAGTTAAAATTAGTAAAAAATGATTTTTTTTTTTAAAATGCCTCATTTATATTGAAGAGAGAGAATATGTTATATTAAATCCGGACCAGTCACTGAATCGGTCGAGGATCAGTGGGTTAGACCGAAGCTAATCCGAGGCCAAGCCAGTAAAAAAGTGAAGATTTTATGGTTATTAATATGAAATTATAATGAAAATAAAAAATAAATTAAAAAAATAAACCGAGTTAATGCTCGGACCGGTTTACTGACTGGTTCGCCAGTTTCTGGGCCGAACTGACCAATTCGGTCTAGGTTTAATAACACTAGTTTAGACAAATATGAGAGTTAAATAAAATAGTGTTATGAATAATTTTTGTAATCAAGTGAGGACAAAATAGAGAATTTTCTTTTAAAAAAACTTTTTAGACATATCATAATCCTACCTTATAAGAAAAACATGATAATTCCAACAATTCTATCTTACAAAAGGAAACGGATGTAGCAGTGAGTATGTGACTTTAAGATCATTCTCCCTTATATAATAAGACTGTACGTTACTCTCTTTTTGTTGGCCTGTGCTTAAAAACTGCAATATTTTTGGGGTTAGCTCATTCCATTCCTCGTGAAGTCTTTGAGGTTTTCCTTTATTTTCGGGGTACCACATCTAGTACCATGTAACTAACTTCCTTTTTCCTTAAAATTCTAAATTACACTCCTTTTTTTTTTTTCATATATAGGGACAAAATTAGTTAGTTTGTTTATGTGTCTTTTTTTTTTTTTTGAAAAAATGAACCTGTCACTATCTTACGAATAATACAACAACAACAACAATAATTATTATTATTGCACGTGAAATAGTCAGTCTCATCAGTCATCATCCCCTAAAAAATAACATTTTTTTTCTTTATACTTTCTTTTTTGAAAGGGTTAAAGTGCACCAACATCAAGTATTTTTTTTGTGTGTAAAATTAACTATGTGGTTACAATAGTGGAGCAAAAATACTCATTGACTGTTGATTTGATTTTTTTGTATTTTCAAGGCTGACATGGACGATGATTCAGCTAAATTTCATCCCAGCTGGAGAACTAGAGGAAATTACATAAAGGGCCTAGATAATTTTGAAGATTACAGAAATACTGCAATAACGGCGAGGAAGTGGAGATGGGAGGTTCGATGGGTAAGATTGAGATTAGGAGAGAAAAGGGGAATTGGAGAGAGAAAAGCTGAACTGTAATTTCCACAATATCTATGTCATTTTCTGTAATTTTCTCCAGTTCTTTACTATCAGCTGGGATGAAATTTAGCTAAGTCATCATCCATGTCTGCTGAAAAATACAAAAAAAAATCAAACTAACAGTCAATGAGTAGTTTTCCTCCACTTTTGTAACCACATAATCACTTTTGCACAAGTGTTGAATATACTTTTAGAAAAACCACGTGTATATTTTTGTACTTGATCCTTTTTTCAATGAACCATCATCTATTGTTTATTTGTTTAGTATCACTTAGTTCAAACTATACAAATGTTATCATCTTCGCATGAAATTGAGATAAACCGTCTTATTATATGATTTTTATAAATTTTATATTAGTATCTTCATATTGATTTGAATGATTTAAACTTAATATTTAAAACTATTAAACATTTAAAATAAGCCAGCACAAAATTCCAATTCTAATTCGAACGACCCTTTGAATGATTAGAAGTAGTAATTTGTCTTTACGTTATTTTGGAGGGACATAATAGAAATGTGGAAATTAAATTAATAATTATAGCATACATTTTTATATGATTATTAAGAATCCAATAATGTTGACTTAAATTTAAGTATATTCAACCAATTTGGAGGGAAATCGTTTAATAAATTGTTTTTAGGGTTAAGTACCAATTTTTTCTTTAAAGTACGCGCCCAGGAGCAATTTTGTCCCTTAAGTTCTCGGCGGAGCAATGATGCCCCTGAAGTCTCAAAACATAGCAATGTTGCCCCTCCGTTAAAAACCTTAACGGAACCATAATGTTGACAGTTAGGATTTTAACGGAGGGGCAACATTACTAAGTTTTGATATTTCAAGGGCAACATTGCTACGTTTTGGAGGAGCAATTTTGCCCCTGAAGTATCAAAACGTAGCAATGTTACCCCTCCGTTAAAAACCCTAATGGTAAACTAACGGTCAACGTTAGGGTTTTTAATGGAGGGACAACATTGCTACGTTTTGATACTTTAGGGGCAACATTGCTCTGCCAAAAATTTAAGGGGGCAAAATTGCTCCTGGGCGCGTACTTCAGAGACAAAATTGGTACTTAACTTTTTATTTATTTATAGTATTCAAATTCTCAATCTTACTTAAAAAACGAAGCCCCTTTGGCGTATGCATTCAAAATGACAACATTTATCACCAAACTTTTTTATCAGCTACATTATAAAGAAAATGAAAATTTAAGGGAAAATTCCTCTCAGGTCCCAAAAGATCAACAAAATTTTAAAAATATCTTATAAAGAATTTTGATGTTAGAAAAGTCTCAAGAAGTTGTTAATATCACAGATTGAGTTGTTGATTAAAAACTCTATCGGCAGGATTAACAACTTTTTAAGACTTTTCTTAAAGATTTTTTTGGGATTTTGTTGGTCTCTAGAAACCTTAGAGAGATTTTCTCAAAATTTTACATCCCGTCAAATTGCTTACTTTATAGATAGCTATAACTTATATTGTGATTTAAACTAATCAACTTTTTTATCCATAGCTTTCTATTTTGTGTGGAAGCTTTTAGTGGTGAAATTGATCACAAAAACGGTGGTGACCCATTAATTGTTTTCTCGTTTTAGTGCTCCAATGGCACTTCAATTTCAACTATGAACTTAAAATGACATTATGGAAGGTCAAGAAATTTCAACCCACCCAATTAATGCCTGCTTAAAATTCTTTATCACTTTTATGAAGATTAAACTAAAAGAAGACCCTTTTTTTCTCATTATTAAAACCATAATTATGGGTTTTTTATCTTTAAAGAAACAAGAAAGAAAGTTCAACAGCAAAACTTTACCTAATCTTTTTTTTCCCCCACTTAATATTAAGGTTGAGAGCTCTCTGATTGTAAATATAAGACCCGCTTAATTTTTTTTGAAGAAATTAAGAAAGCTAAATAGATTACTTAACTATATCATATATTGTGTATTATTAGATTATACATAAATTTATAAGTTAGGCAAAATAAATAATATATTTAAAAATTTAATTAGATGTTATATTTAGATCAGGACTTAGTACTCGGCACTCACATGTTCTGAGAATTAAAATTGAATATGGTTTTGGAACAAAAGAGATATCATACATAATTTAGTCAAAATTTAGATAATTCTTTTGGGCCACGAAATTATAATTTTTTCTTTAAAAAAAATTGTTTGAGATATTAAATGACTTGTTGCCAAAACAACACGCTTTATATGAAATTAAGTCATTTAATATAGTTATTCTCGAAATCTTTACAAATCAATCAAGTTAAATGGTTAGATAAGAACCATTTGATAAAAAAGGAAATTTGTCCAAATGAAATGGAAGGAATTTAATAGTATTTCTTAAATAAGGGTAAATATTTAACTTATATAGAGACACAAAAAAATAAAATTATGGGGAGAGAAATACTGGCTTTAAGGCTGGATCTAGAGTTGTTAAAAATTCTGGATTTATTTATAATTCAGACACCAATTGATTATCATTCAAGTTTGGCTAAAAAAAATTATTAGCATTCAAAAAGAGCACTAAAAAGAATAAAAGAGCATATACATATTATTTTTGCATATTAAACAATTTTATTTAATTATTTAATTATTATTTTTCTCGGATTCGGAGTGGAGCTCATCAAGCTTAAATAGCCCAAAGTTTCTAAGTTTTGCTTAAAAACTCGGAAGTCCCAAACTTGAAAAAAACTCTGTTGGGTCTTCGTCTTCCCTGTGATGTGGCAGAGACAAAAACCTTGGAACTTCAATTTCTGCATCTGAAACACATTCCTTCATTTTCAAACCCAGATCCCTCTCTCCTCCTCCATCTTTCTATTCAGATCCCTCAGATTTCTCATATCAGGGATTAGGGTTCTTACGCTTCTGATTCAAATCAACCAATAACCATGTCTGTCTCTGAAGGCGTTGTGAAGAAAATCATCCTCTCCTACACCTACGTCGCCATATGGATCTTCCTCAGCTTCACCGTCATCGTCTACAACAAGTACATCCTTGACCGTAAGATGTACAATTGGCCTTTTCCCATTTCTCTCACCATGATCCACATGTCTTTTTGCTCCTCCCTTGCGTATCTGCTCGTTCGCGTCTTCAAGCTCGTCGAGCCTGTTTCAATGTCGCGGGAGCTTTACATCAAATCTATTGTGCCTATTGGTGCTCTGTACTCTCTTTCTCTCTGGTTCTCTAATTCTGCTTATATTTATCTCTCTGTTTCCTTCATTCAAATGCTCAAAGCCCTTATGCCTGTCGCTGTTTATTCGATTGGGGTTTTGTTTAAGAAGGAGGGTTTTAAGAGCGAAACCATGGCTAATATGCTGTCGATTTCGGTCGGTGTTGCAATTGCTGCTTATGGTGAAGCCAAATTTGATGCCTGGGGTGTGACTCTTCAGCTTTTGGCGGTTTCATTCGAGGCCACTCGGTTGGTTCTGATCCAGATTTTGTTGAATTCCAAAGGGATTTCTCTTAACCCTATCACCTCACTCTACTATATTGCTCCATGTTGTTTGGTTTTCTTGTCTATTCCCTGGATGATCATGGAGTACCCAGCATTGATGGAAACCTCTAGTTTCCATTTCGACTTTGTCATTTTTGGGACCAATTCATTGTGTGCTTTTGCTTTGAATCTTGCTGTGTTTTTGCTTGTTGGGAAGACATCTGCTCTGACCATGAACGTTGCTGGAGTGGTGAAGGATTGGTTGTTGATCGCTTTCTCATGGTCTGTGATTAAGGACACAGTCACACCCATCAATTTAATTGGATACGGGCTTGCATTCTTGGGCGTTGCATATTACAATCATTCCAAATTGCAGGCTCTTAAGGCTTCAGAAGCTCAGAAGAAAGCCCAGCAGGCTGATGAGGAAGCTGGAAGATTGTTACAAGAGAGAGAAGGAGAAACAACAGCAGAGAAGCACGATAACCAGAACTGATTGGGCTGCTAATCTCATTTTTGGATACAACAAAGATCAAAGATTTACTATTTGTCGATTAATATTGGTGTATTGGTATTAGGTATTTATTATGTCACTTGTACTCTTTCAATCTTTCTTGCCTTTCAATTGTTCATTTCAGCGACAGTTGGCTGAGAATTGAACATCTTCCCTCAATGAGTTAAGCATTATGGATGTTCTGGACGTCTTTCTTTGAAGTAAAGCTTATGGTTTATTAGCAAGTTATAATGGTTGATATGTCTCTGTTATATTTGTTGTTCATGCTTATATCACTTTCACTTCATCTTTTACGATTGCCTCTGTCATTCTGATACCACAAGACTGGCCGTTGTTGTTTTGTCATTCTAAACCGTTGAAATGTAGGAAGTTTGTTTTAAGGTGAAGTTTGAAAAATGTTTGAGAACCATACTCTTAAACTCTCCCCCTCCCACAAAATATATATTGCTTCCTAATATTGAAGAAATTGAATGTATGTGAGATCATTAACCTGTGTTTAAAAAAGTTTTTGAAAAAGTTTTGTAGGTATTTGTTGTCTTTTCAATGAAGGTTCAACATATTTTTTTTTATCTTATCTCTTGTGGATGGCTATCATGTCTCAACCATAAATTGATTAACCAATGATCTTCTTGAATTGATGTGTGGCAAATTATGATTAGTTAGGCTGTGGAAGTTGAGTTTCAAATATCATTTTTGTTGAGATTCCAGGTTTTGGTGTGCATGATTGGAGGTTTGATTTAATACATAGCGTGCTGTTGCATTCTCTTCTTTCCAGATTGTAAATTAAATGTGTATATATATATATGGTAGTTGCAGTTGGATGACAGTTTCGTTTTCCTTTTCATATGTATCTGTCACTCCCTAGATTCTTCTGGGTTAGGAGCATAATGGTTTGCTTGTTCTATCACGTTTTATATTTTTTATGCCTAACCCCTATAGGAATTTGGTGGTCTGTCATTGATATGATGGTTTGGCTATTTCATCATTCTTCTTTTGTTTGCACTAATTGGATAGTGGCTATGTAGTGAATAATTTGAACCGGAGAATTTCAATTAAATACAATTAAAATACTGAATTTCAAATTTGGACTCGTATTTTTAACGCATCTTTAATAAGGTGAACTGGTCTAATTGGAGATTTGGGAATATTGTTGAAAGACTATAATGTTCCTTTGATTATTTATTTTCTCCCTATCATATTATGGTGGAAGTATAACATTTTAATAATAAATAATAATTCGTTATTTATTATTATGCAAATATTGTTTTTATGCTTTTAGGACAGCTTTCCACGATTGTGAATCATACTAAAACTCATGAGTTTAAAGTAAACTTATAACAGTGATGTAAAATCGTATCGTAGATCTGAATCGTAAACTCATAAAAGTTTACTTTGATAAATAAATAAGTTTTACTAGTGTATAATTAAATAATTGAAATATAAAAATGACAACAAGTTGATTTAAATATATTTTCAATCTAAATAATTTAAATTAAATTCATCAACATTCATAATTTATCATACTCAATAAAGAATTTTACATAAAATTCATAAATAAAAGCTACTAATAACAAAGTCGAATTCGACGGCGACAGCCTCGTGTGGGGGAGTGGGGTGGTCGAGAAATTGAGGAAGCGGAGGGTTAAAGGCATGGTTCGGTGGGGGACAGAGAGAAGGGAGGAGACCAGTGAAGGTCGATTGGAAGCATTGATGAGAGGAAAAAAAAAAGGGTTTTTTGGTTGAGAGTGTAACTATGGAACATTGAAAAACTTTTATGAGTAATTTGGTGAGGATGAGATAAAAATTTTCTCTCTCATACCCTCTCGTCAAACCAAACACACCCAAGGAAAAAAATGTCTTTCTTTGCCCCCAAATCTGCAGCTGCACATTTTATCAAACATGTTCATGCTTTCAATCATTCCATATAAATTGTGTAGTACTAGCTAGACAAAGAAATTACTAAAGCTTACCCCTTGATTTCGCCAAGAACACTATTTATTTTCTGGTTCTATTAATCAAAAAATCCTAAGTGGCATAGACTTTCTCTTTTTTCCCTGATGATTTATGATATGAGGTGAATATTCGGTCATCATTTTAATTAGATGGGCATTACAATTTTTAATATATTCAGAAATTCATAATTAAGCATCTTGACCTTATTAGAAATTTGTTAAAAGTGCAGGCCTGAATCTAAAAGAATTTCTTTTGGATTTAATTGAGATTCTCATATTTTTCAATTGTCCATAATGTAACTTAATTATGGATTATTCAATTATAGATTATTTATTAGACGTGGATATTGATTTACTGGATGGCAAATAAAGATGATACCTATTGGATTAGAACTTTATCATCTAAAACTGAATCAATCAAAATCGTTATAAAATATAGTTTATAGCAAGTTATGAGTACTATGTTTCGTTTTGTAGACTTTGTGCATCGCCAAATAAAAAATAAAAAATTGTCCTGTAACGTCTAAAATGAGACACGAAAAACCTTCATTATGTTACTCCATCATGTAGATAGTATAAAGCCTAGTTGAATTTTTCGGAGATTATTGAAACTAAATAAAATACATAATCATAGTATGTGTTGTGTATGATTAGATTTTAGAAAAAATTAATTAGTTAATCTTTCTAATTTCACCAAGTTTACAACTTAGTCCCTATATAGTTTGACTTGTCGCGACTTAGTCCGGAAGTTTACAAATTTTTTTAAAAAATCTAAGTCTCTTAAAGGCTTATCCTATGTGGCATTGACGTTATTTAAATTTGCTTATTTGGCATTGTTGCCTATGGCACCTAATAAAAAATGGAAGAGATTCTCTCCTCATCTTTTTTCTCCACTTCACTCTTCTCTTCTCTCTCTTGTCTTATTAGTACTCTTCATCTTCCTCTTTCCTCCCTACTACATAATTCAAACCTGAAAGTTTTCTCTCATTTGAAATTTCTCAAATATTTTCATGGATGAACAACAAGCAGCGAGGCACGATGGTAGCTGAGCTTGCTGGTTTTCACCGGCCCAAATTCAAAGCTCTTTTACACTCCGATGAGACATCATTTTGCCCTCGCCGTACATAGGGGCGGATCCAGAAATTTACGAAAGGGGGCACTATTCGGGGTGGGGGGGAGGAGGTGTGGGGTTGCCCCCGAAATTTTTTTTTTCACTTGTCATCAAAAGCACAAAAAATAATTCGACATGGAGCAGCCATATTAATTGGTCTCAAACATTAATGCAACACTCATTTAATCATATTATCAAAAGCATAAGCATGTAGGGGGAACAAGGAAAAGAAAGCTAACATCTTTTGTTTGACCCAACCGGTGAGCTTTGTCCATTGCTTGCTGATCCCATGAGGGATTCCAAAATTAGCCATAAAATGGCCATAGCAGAAAATTAGCAACCTACATGCTCCAAGCAATTTTTTGTGCTGGGAATATCGACCTAAAATATAGAGAAAAGACAACAAAATGCTAGGAAAGTATATCAAAGAAGTAAGCAACCACTCATTAGAAATGAACTTTACCTAATAATTATACTTAAATACATTAAAAGTAAAAGAATATAAAGGGAAAAGTAAGACCAAGTGCAGTTAGAAATAGCAAGCTGGACACCATATATATTAACAACAAAAGTATATTACAATAAAAACAATTACAATGTCATCATTCTAGACCTTGTTTTTTGGAATTCCATCATAATTGCCTCATTATCAATGCTATCAAATACATTTTTTTCAATATAAGACACTAAGCAATCATTCAACCATTCATCCCCCATCCAATTGCGAAGTGCAGTCTTGATGTATTTCATAGCTGAAAATGCTCTTTCCACATATGCAGTTGCTACAGGCAAAGTTAATGCTAACTTTACAAGTAAAAAAACCAAAGGATACACAATATGTTTTTTCTTTTCAACCATCCTCTTGGCAAGATCAGTTATTCCTTGCAAATTCAAAAAATCAGGATCACATTGCACATCGACAATATACGTGTCGAGCTGATATTCAAGCATGACAAAATCATTCGAATCAAAATCTAAAGGATAATAGCCAGCAAATTTACACAAATTGTTCTTGTCAAATGCCGAGAAAGAGTTGCACGGATTTAAACATGCCATGCATTCCAACAAATTTGAACTAACTTCACTAAAACGATCATTCAACTCTTGAAGTTGAGTATCTATCACTGCATAAAATATGTCAACCTTAAAGTGATGCAGATGAGTAACTGGTCCTCTACGTTTTGTTCTTCCTTGTACTTGCAGTACACTTTCCATATCATGATCTTTTCTCCGAAGTGCTTGTGACAACTCATTCGTTATTGCTAAGACCTTAATCATCAGGTGCAAAAGTAATACAAATTCAAAAGTTTCCATACGAATCATAAGGCCAGAGGCTTCAGACCTTTTTGCATGCATAAGGGTTGTATCATCTTTTATAATTTCTAGCACATCAAGCACAGGATCAAACAAAAGAAGAAGAAGAAGGAAAGCATCTGGCTCCTCAAAGAAGGTTACACATGGTGACATGGCACACAAGCAATCAGCTTATTATAAAAAACTGCAGAAGAAAGATCAACACTTTCAATGTGTCCATTCTATTAAGCTACCATGACATAAATATATATATAAACAAACCACTTAAATTTGATCTCCACATAATAATAGGAAACGATGCAATCATTAAATACCTCAATGAAACCAATTTCCTTCTTAGCATTTGTGATTACAATGTTGCCCATAATACACTGATGAGTCCATTGATTTCGGTAGAACAAGACATAAGGATCTTGATAGGCAAAAGCACAAAATAACCTAAATTGACTTATTTAATATTTCCAGTACTCAGTTTGACAAATACAGCAGAGCACAAATAAATACAACCAATCATGAATTTAGCAACAAAAAAAAGGCATTTACAAAGCGCTTTGCACTACCGTTTCTCCTACAAAATTCACTCTCCATAAGTATACAACAAAACTTGACTTGTATAGAGTTCCTAAGGTTCTCATTTTCTCAGATAAAAAAGATTTCTTTATCAAGACTTCTTCACAGATCATAGATAGTCACTGAAGAAAAAGCTTCTCTCTCTATCATATAAATAGAATCAAAGGAATATAGAAGGGGGTGGACAACTGAATCAAGGATAAATTACATCACAGACTTCTTTTATTAGTTGTGCAAAACGAAAGGTAAGAGACACAACAAGGAACCAAAAGAAAATAAAAAAAATCAAAATCCAATCTAATTACCAAAAAGGCATAAGAAATTTAATAGATAACTATGGCTGCGCATGACACATTACAGAATCAAATGGAAGGCAAAAAATGAATGAAAATGTTACAATAAGGCCAGCATTCTGTCATCAACATTTTTTTTTAAAACAAAAAAAGGAACACAATTTCCCAACCTTTTTCCCGTGCGGTGAACTTGCAATTTCTCTGAGCGCTTTCAACCCTCTCTCCAGCGGCAACTTGGGAGGATCTGAAGAAGATGGCTGAGGAACATTGGAGGAAGAGGGAAACCCCGGAAATTTGAAAGCAGAGTGAACTCTAGGTGTGTTTTACAGAATGGCGAAGTGAACGCACAAAAGCATAAGAAACTTGAACGGAGAAAACTCACAGTGAACGGCGTCCGTGAACGACAAAGAAGAAGAAGAAGGTCCGATTTTTTCCGCCTCTGCTTGCGTCCGCCTCTGATTCACGATTAAGCCTCGTCGATTTCAGGCTGGAGAACTATGTGAGCGAAGAAGAAGAAGGTCCGAAGTTGGGTCTGGTCGTCTGGATATGCTACCTAACGATTATGCCATTTAACCCAAAAAAAAAACGACATCGTTTTAAGGGGGGCAAGTGCCCCCTAAGTCTAATACCTGCGTCCGCCTCTGGCCGTACACCAAATCTCATCACTAATGAATGATGATAATAATATGACGACGGTGATATATAATGGCAGATTCCACCAAAATAGCTCATGCAATCACTTGTCTGCGAGGAGGGTAACATACACTAGTGCAAAAAAGAGCTCTAAGACTGCCTTGTTTAGACCATAGTATTGACGCACCGATCTTAAAATTATGACTGGTGGTAGTTTTGTAAATGTAAAGAACTTCTTGGACCGGATCCTTTATTAATAGGTCTTAAATATATTATTCAGATCGGTAAACAAAACAACCGGTCTTAAAAATGTTATTAAAAAAAATTGAAATATCAATTACTTTTTAAAGAAATCTCATACAATCGGACTTATATTTTATGCAGTCCAAAAATATAAGGAAAAATTTAAATATAAAGGTCTAAAACTTTTAAGACCGGTTATGTATAAAAGGCGGTCTTAAAAGTTATACTTTTAAGACCAGACATAAATTGTGGTGGTACTAAATATTGAAAAAATTAAATATAAAATTTATTACTTTTAAGACCAGAGTTTTATAAGGACCGGTCTTAAAGATTAACTTTTAAGATTGTCTTTTTATACATCCGATCTTAAAACTAAAGTGCCAAATATACTCTTCTTCACGCGAAACCTTATTTTACTTTGCTCTCTCTGAAGTCTAAACCCCTGTTATTGTTGCGAAACCTCTCTTCCTGTTGCATTACCTCTCTTCCTCGCCCACCACCACCATCATATGTTTCTCTCTCATTTTCTCAGGCATTCCTCTTTCGCACCACCTCTCTCAACCTCTCTTCCTTTCTCGAAAATGAACGGAGAAAATGATTCTAGTCCTGTTTGTACAACGCCAGTTACTGGTGTGAGTCAGAACGAACCCTCTTCATCTTATAGTGAGCCTCGTAACTGCCCACACGCCATGGTAGAAGTGGCACACGAATGAAATATGTATCCCTAAGTCGGACTTCTGGGTCAAAGCTCGATATTTAGTTTGATAAAAATTTGGATCCTATCGGTCCTAATAAAAACAAATATAATAGTTTTGTCAGCTTTCTAGCATGCAGCAAGCTTAGCATCTTGACAGATGAGTGGAAAAATGTCGATGATGCCACAATAAAAGATCTTATTTGGGACACTATCCGACTTACATACACTGTTCCTGACAGTCATAAGTTGAAAGACAAGACATTGTCGTATTGTACTGATTGCTAGAGGAAGTTTAAGACCTATCTAGCGAACAACGATATTTTTGCCGAGGTTCCAATTGGTGAGTCTCGCCCCCTCTTTGGGACAAGTACACATTTCTTGATGAACAAACTTGGCAACAATTTGTTCAGTTGCAAACCACTCCTGAAGCTTTGGTGAGTTTATATTTAGTTTTTTTTTTTTGTCTTTTTTGTTTGATTATTAACCAGTACGGATATGTGAATGTTATTGTGTTCATCTAATCCTGTTAGTTAGATGGTTTGGTGTGTGAATAGAAGTATACATTTCCATATTTTGTCCTGCATTAGATGAGCATGTCTTAGTTCTATACAAGTCTGATATGTAAACCGTGAAAAGGTAAAATACTAAGTAGCTAATTAGGGAAATAATAATGGCATAATATCTCCTATGAGGCCGTTAGTCAGTTAGGAAGGTATTTTGTTATAGTAGGTAGTGGTTAGACATTGCTGTTAGTTAGTTAATATGTTAACTGTGTAATGGTTTTGTTGCAAGATGTTATTGGGCCTTAAGAGTCAAGTCTCTAACTATATATAAGAGGTTAGTCTAATATGTGTATGAACCAGTTATGATGAATGAATGAATTGACTGAGTTGACAATAATTCTGCAACTCCCTTTCCTCTGTTTCTCCCAATTTCTTCTACAATTCTACATCTTCCTTAAATAAAAGGTTGAAACTTGATGAAGTGAATTTGACTAGTGTTTGAGGTTCATATCAAGCAGAAGCTCTCTAATTTATGTTAGTGAGATGGCTGGAATTCATAATTAATAATTGTTTTCATTTCTGATTCATAGAAAAGAAGGGAACAAGTACAAGAGATTAGGAGAAAGAATGATTACCCGCATAGGGCTTCTCGTGGCGGATATGAAAAGGCCGAAAAAGAGTTGATGGCGGCCAAGCGGAAGAGATTGGAAGATGAAGCTGAATTCAATCCTTCTGTGATACATGATCCAATATGTTGCGAGGAGTTATGGTTGTATATTCGGCAAAAGCCAACCGGCGCCTACACGAGTGAACAAACTCGTCTAGTTGCTGAAAGAATTGTAAGTATCATTATTGTTATTTTTTTAGTTACTGAACATGTTTCATTACTAAGCTTCTCGTTATCTGTATCTTACAGGAAGATCTTAAAAAGAAAGAAGCAGAGGGATCTTTTGTGTCGGGCGGGAGGAATGATGTTCTGTTCGTTGCGATTGGAAAACTAGATCACGCGGGGTGTGTAAGGGGATTTGAGAATGGGTAGGCCTGAAGCAATACTTTGGTAAATCAAACGCCATAAACAAAGTTTTCTTACCCGGGAAGAGATGGAACATACGCTGACCAAATTAAGTGAGGAAGCAGTGGCTAAAGAAGCTTCATTGACTGCAATGTTTCAATCCCAGATAAGCAAGATGTAGGAGGACATGTATAAAATGATACTGCTTTTGAGCTCTCGTCCAGAGACTAGTGTTCCCTTCACACATTCACTTGCACCTATGCAACAGAGCACTAAAGGGAGCTGCATTGTTGGACAGTCAGAGGAACCTTGTGACCTTTATGTGGAGGATCCTCACAGACGATTAGTTGCAAAAAGGAGTGTCTACAACTTGGGATCAACTGTACACCACCAACAAATGGTTGATGATGAAGTTAGAGTGTCAGTTGAAGAGGTGATCATTAATGCACATGTCTCTCTCCCAACTGATCAGCTGAAGGTGTTGAGTGATGTAGAGGGAACCTTCATCTCTTGGCCAGTGAAGCTTGTACATGTCTCTACTCCTCTTGAAGCTTCATCCCCTCCTCAAGCTCCAGCCACTAAAGTTGTTGACACAACTAAGTTGACTGCTAAGGACAAAATTGTCGTTATGGTATCCAATCGGCAATTTAAAGATAAATTGTGGTATGTCAATGAAGTAGTAGGCCTCTCTGATAAGCAATCAGTTTTTGTTGACGAAGATGATTTAACGTCCCTGTTATTTCCTGGAAAGGAGCTTACTAATACAATTGTTCTAATGTTTATAAAGTAAGTATCTTCTTCTATGAGTACAAAATTTAAATACATCGTTTAGACACACATACGTATATACTAATTCCCTAATGTCATTATTGTAGGTTCATGCATGATGAATTGAAACAACAGGGCAAAAGCAAAGATTTTGGATTCTTGTGCCTAAATATGCAAGTACAACACCCTTAGAAATCAGACAACCGTACATATCAAACAGGGTGTGTGAAGTGATAAAAAAGGTGTACTTGTTTACATACTATCATAGGTACATATCACAATTCTTGTCTGCAATTCACTTAATTCTGCAACATATATCACTAAGTGTTTGTCTGCTGTGAATTTTCAGCCACCACTGGCAGTTGGTCCTCATGTGCATGCAGGTGAATATAGTGGTCTTCTTATGCTCCACTCTCAGCAGTCCAGGGCCTATATTGAAGCAAACCACGAATAAGTAAGTATGTCATTTTGATTATCTTGTCTGAAATCTCTACTGTGAATTTTCAGTGACCATTAAATGATAAATTTTTCATTTTGATGATTGTGCCATGAGGACTTTCCAAATCGAGGTAAGAAAAAAGCATACGTTTGAGGCCAAAGATCCTACATGGATCTGTCCAAAGGTTAGTACATATTTGGATACTGGCACACTGCCTTGTGAACTTGGTCAATAAGCTATATATGCTCTTATATATATTTCTTGTTCTTTTTAGACCTGTCGGCAACCAAAGGGGTCCAACTTATATGGCCCGTACGTCTTGAAACACATATATGATATTATCATGCAAGGAAGGAATAAATTCATTGCAAAGGTAAATGTATTTGATGTTAAAAATTATGGCTGAATTCAGTTTCTGGCTTAATGTTACATATGAAATATGCACGCAAGTTAATTTAGTTTCTTCCTTTGATGTTATAGACGTTTGCCTGTGCTGATCCCTTTTCTGATGATGAAGTGGAACACATACGCAAAGTGTTTTGTGAATATCTATATGATCTGATCTTAAAGTCAGAACAATAGTTTATGTCCTGAATTCATTTGTAAATATATGTTGTAGCAACAATCATCTTCTATAAATGAACAATTGTACAATTTGTTTAATTGTCAATAATAAATTTGTTTATTTTTTCGAACAATTTCCTTGTGTCCATTTTGGGTTGCTGAATGCATTAGATGGTGGATAAAGCTATTTAGTGCTTGTACCTTGAGGACAAGATGTTGTAAATGAGCAGTATGAGTCTTCTAAAAGTCTTCGTGACTTTTAGGACCGGATGGTTTATAAATGTCCGGTCCTAAAAGTCTTCGATTAAATTTTTAAATATGGCGAGACTTTTAGGACTGTATGGTTTATAAATGTCCGGTCCTAAAAGTCTTCATTTAATTTTGAAAAATATGGTGAGACTTTTAGGAATAGATGGTTTATAAAGGTCTGGTCCTAAAAGTCTCCGTTTAATTTTGAAAAATATGGCGATAATTTTAAGATCGGAATTTTTATAACTCCGGTCTTAAAAATATGACTTTTAAAACCATATTGTTTTAAAATCCGGTCTTAAAAGTCTTTGTCTATTTATAAGAAATGGTGACACGCTTTTTCAAACAATGCATTAGGGTTCAAGACAACCGAGGTTCTGCTCAAGGTAGGTCCCTCGTTGTCATTGTTTTTGCCTCTCTTGTTTTTGAGCATGATCGGTCTCCCTTTTCTCTGTCTGTTTTCTTTTTGTCGGAAAAAAGAAAGTTAATGAAAAGGATATTGAAAATGATCAAATCAGGGCGAGGTAAAACCGACGACAACGAAGATCCAACCGTGAGAAGAATTGTCACTACATTTGATTGTATTTGTTCGAATAGGGTAAACGGTGTTTTTTTTGTATGATCTTAACGTTGTATTATGCGAATTTTCAATGTTGATCACACACGAGGATAATATTTTGTTTGTTTCCTTACTACTGGGTATGGAACACTTGAAAAATGAAGATGACTAATGAAGATAAAGGGAAATCCAGAAATATTGATCACACATGAGAACAAAATTTAAAAATATTTTATTTATTATATTTTTTTATGTTGCCGATAAAGGGCAGCACTATTACAAACATAAAAAAAATATAAAACATCTAATCTTCCCCATCATTGTCGGAGGGGGTGGAGCCATCGGAAACGTCAGAGGAGTCCTCTTCAAAAGGATGGTACTCCACGTCATTGGCGTGGAGTACCATTTTGAGCTTGTTGTTGACGGTATGAACAAGCCCAAACAATTGGCCCAAGCGTTGGTCGATGTGATCGACATGGGCCACCACGTGCTCCACCATATGCTTGAAAGTAGGATTTGGAGGCAATGGAGGAGGGCGCTGAGGTTGAGGAGGAGGAAAAGGAGGGCTTGGTGGAGCAGCCATTATGGTGGAGGCTAGGCCGTGGAGGTTGTAGAAGTAGAGAAGAATGTGAAGAAACTAAAGTAACAACGGGTTTAAATAGTGAACCCCATCCTGAAGAATATGAAACGCCAGAAACTTTAACGAGGAGACGCAATTCCTCAGAATACGAGGAGACGTATAGTTGGGAAGTTTACCTGGAAGCTGAAGAGACTCTGAATCATTCATTGAACAAAGTGTAAGGATACGACTCTGCTATCTGAGTAAATTTTGAAAAGACTGAACTTTTAATACCGGATATTATAAAAGATCCGTTCTTAAAAGTAATATTTTTTAAGAAAAAAATTCTTACTTTAAAAAAATTGAATTGAAAAAAATAATAATAATTACCTTTTAGAACCGGATACACGAAAAAAGGTCGGTCTTAAAAGTAATTAAATTGATTGAAAAAATAAATAATAGAAATTTAGGACCGGATATATGATAAAAGGACGGTCTTAAAAGTAATTGAATAGAAAAAAAAAATAATAGAATTTTAGGACCGGTTATATTATAAAAGGTCGATCTTAAAAGTAATTGAATTGAAAAAATAAATAATAGACTTTTAGGACCAGATATTTCTAAAATACACTCTTAAAGTAGAAACATTAAATTCATTTATACCAATTGAATCCCATTCATTCTCATAATGAATTGCGTATCTCTCTGCTCTTATTAATTCCTCACTACCTCTCTGCCCTAACTCCTCACTACCTAGCTCTCTGCCCCAATTGCTCAAACCATGGTTAGATACAAGATAACTGCTTGTAGGGGTACTCTTGAAGCTCATGCCTACCTTAGATCGTTATATGGGGCGCCGCAAGCGAGAGTGCGTTCTGTTGTGACGGAAGAGTCTCGGGTCGTTGGATCCATTGTTATTTCGGATGATAAAGAGATTGTCGCACCCCCCTCCATCCTTCTGCCAATATTCCCCAACCTCCTGGTCCCAGCAACCTTGTCTATGCTGGGTTCCTCCGTCTTCTTATTTCGGATGATGAAGAGATTGCTAACCCCCTCCAACCTTCCGACCATGAAGAGGTTCCCACTCCCCCTCTCCAACCTCCTGGCCCCAGTGCGTTTATCGCTGACCCCTCTCCTCTTTCCTCTAATGATGCATTGTAGCTTATGCGAATAAGACAAGAACTTGTTGATCTTTGGTGGGAAGTTAATGCTGCTCATGCCGATATCACCAAGGCATTGGAGGATAATAAGCTTTAGAATGTTTAGTCAGATTCTTATTGTTGATAATTTTCAGTTAGTTTTTCTTTTATTTTTTCTTCTTGTGTACGTGCATATTCTCCAGTAATGTATGAAGCATTAAGAACTAAGCTTGTGTATTTTTTTGGCTCATATTCTCCAGTTTTCCTTTATTTTCATTCAGTTGTTATTGCGCTCACCAAAGCCAATCCTCTTTTTTTTTTTTGGTTTGGGTAATATAAATGAGGACCTTTAGGACCAGATACTTTATAAGTAACTGGTCTAAAAAGTATTTGACTTTTAGGACCGGATATTTTATCAAACTCCAGTCTTAAAATTAAATGAATAGTAAAAAGTTAGGACCGGATTCTTCTAAACCTCCGGTCTTAAAAATTAAATGAATAAAATGTTTACCTTTAGGACCGGATACTTTATAATTAACCGGTCTTAATAAAATTCAAAATGCTAAAACATATCTTTGTTGCGCGGAAAATTAAATTTTCCTCTCTGAATTTCTTTTGTCACGCCAAAAGTGATAACTCAGGTTCTGTCTCCAGTGTTTGTGTATTGCTTCGTCGCTGCTTCACATTGCTCTCTCGACAATCACTTTCTGGTTCCTTAGATAAACATCTATAGACCAAGCTGTAAGAGCTGTTTCGGTTATATTACTTTTTGATTTTCCTGCTTACCGTTTTGGGTTTTTCATGGGTTGAATGAAATCGATGAAATGTTCTTGTGGGTTCCTCTGTTGTTAATGAATATTGTATTTTGAAGATTATATTTTCACTTTAGACCTACCCAACTAACCAACAAGTGTTTTTAGGTTACTCTTGCTGTCTACAACAACAATGTTTGTGGAGAAGAAATCCTCAACAAAAGCATTTGAATTTATATGCTACAGGTGAGTCCAAAAGACCTTCATGCGATGCATTTATTTTCCTCATCATTCATTTATTTTGCTTCTTGGATTCACTGTGATACATTTATGACCAAGAGTAATTCTTCGTGATGTGTTTAATGGGCAAGTTTCTCCTTAAAAAAAGGACATAACCAACATTGAGCATATATGCATTTGGAGTTGGGTTATTTTATATGCAGTTTTCAATTTTTCAGATTATGTATGAGTATTGAATATCAGAATGGGGTGAGGGAATTTATAGAATTTGCTAAACGAAATGCCCATGATGATAGTGGGAAGTTTTTTTGCCCTTGTGTAGAATGTTTGAATGAGAGGCGACTACGTCCTGAAGTTATATACACACATTTAATTTGTGAAGGATTTTGTAAGACTTATACAGTATGGGTATGGCATGGTGAAAAAATGCCAAGTGCGTCTCAACATGGGGAAGTCGCCTTTGATGATAATGACACAGATATGGATGATCGCATAAAGGATATTATTCGTGATGTAGAAGAAGAAGCTTTTGAGCAATCACATGCATATGGTAATATGTGCAGTGATGCAAAGACACCGCTATACTCTGGGTGTAAAAAAATACCAATTGTTGACCGTTGTATTGAAATTGGTAAGCTTGAAAGCAAGTTATAGATGGAGTGACAAGAGTTTTTTAGAAACGCTTAAGGCTTTTAAGGACATGCTTTTGGATGATAATGTGTTGCCACATCGATACTATGATACTAAGAAAATACTTTGTCCACTAGGGATGGAGTACAAAAAGATTGATGCATGCCCGAATGATTGCATATTGTATAGAAAAGAGTTTGAAGAGAAGCAGAATTGTCCAATATGTGAAACCCCAAGGTACAAGTCAAATAAGGGGCCTGTAAAAGTGTTGTGGTATCTTCCAATCATACCAAGGTTCAAGCGATTGTTTACTAATGAAAATGATGCAAAAAATTTAAGGTGGCATGCAGATGAGAGGATTTCTGATGGAAAGCTTCGTCATCCGGCTAATTCTTCTCAATGGAAGAAAATCAATCACTTATTTCCTAACTTCGGTGAAGAACCTAGGAACCTTAGGCTTGCCCTTAACACAGATGGCATGAATCCCTATGGTAGCCTTAGCAGCATACATAGTTCATGGCCTGTTCTCCTGATTATTTACAACTTATCTCCTATGTTATGCATGAAACAAAAGTACATCATGTTGTCTATGTTGATTTCGGGACCAAAACGACCCAAAAATGACATTGATGTTTACCTTGAGTCCCTGATCAAAGACTTGAAGGAGTTGTGGGAAGAAGGTGTCAATGTTTTTGAATCATTCAAGAAGGAGGTGTTTAAAATGCGAGCCATTATATTTTGTACTATAAACGACTTCTCAGCATATGGAAACTTGTCAGGGTATAGTGTAAAAAGCCATAAAGCATGTACGGTTTGTGAAGAAGACACATGCTACTATCAACTTCAACATGGAAGAAAGACGGTTTATCTTGGACATAGGAGATTTCTTAGACGGGACCACCCATATCGTCGATTAAAGAAAGCATTTTTTGGCGACCAAGAGTATGAAGATGCTCCGGTGGCATTGACTGGGGAGCAAGTTTCTGAAAAGGTGAAAAATATCAATGTCATCTTCGGCAAGACTGGAAAAAGTAGGAAAGAAACAAATATATGGAAAAAGAGATTTGTATTCTTCGATCTTCCATATTGGCGCAATCTTGATGTGAGACACTGTATTGATGTCATGCATGTGGAGAAAAACGTATGTGATAGTATTGTTAGCACGCTTCTCAACATACAAGATAGTTCCAAAGATGGTGTGAAAGCAATATTGGATTTGTAAGTAATGGGAATACGCGAAGACTTACATCTAAGGCCATATGGTAAGAGAACTTATTGTCCCCCAGCTTCTCATACTTTGTCTAAGGAAGAGAGAAGAAGTTTTTGTGAGTCTTTACATGGCACAAAAGTTCCCTTAGGGTATTCTTCAAATTTTAAGAGGCTTGTATCGATAAAGGACTTGAAATTAGTAGGTTAAAAGTCTCATGATTGTCATGTCTTAATCCAACAGCTACTCCCAATAGCTATTCGAGGCATTGCCTTTGACTAGACTTTGTTTCTTCTTCAATGCGGTTTGTAGTAGAGTTTTCAATATTGAAAAGTTAGATGAATTGGAAAATGAAAGATATCTTATCTTGTGCCAGCTTGAGAAACTTTTTACTTCCTACAATTTTTAACATCATGGTTCATCTAATTGTTCATCTAGTAAGGGAGATAAAGTTGTACAACCCTATCCATTTACGATGGATGTACCCAATTGAAATATCTATGAAATTCCTAAAAGGGTATGTGGAGAACGCATACCAACCAAAAGCATCAATTGTTCAAAAATATGTTTATGAAGAAGCCATGGAATTTTGTCAAAATTATTTGGCCAAAGTAAGACATATTGGGCTTCCTAACGTTAGCATGCTGAAGGGGGTAGATGAGGGGCTTCAGTAAAGAGTATGGATCCTGATGAATTGTCACAAGTCCAGTTATACATCTTGAATAATGTTGGTGAAGTACAAGCCAACATAGATGCACATACAGAAGCTGTAAGGAAAGAAAATCATCGAAGGACTGAACAAAGGTTGAGTAGGGATCATAACATAACTTTTGCAAACTGGTTCAAACAAAAGATCGAGGGACATTAATGTGTTTATAATACAATCAAATGGTTAGCACGTGGTCCTGAGGTTGATGTCATAAGTTGGAGTTCATATGTGATCAATGGTTATACATTTTACACGAAGTCGCTAGATGATAGGAGCACCGTCCATAACAGTGGTGTTATGTTAGAGACTGAATCTATGCACTTCTCCAGTTCGAAAGACATGAGGCCTAAATTGGCTGTCATGCCTTATTATGGGGTTATTGAAGAGATTTGGGAGGTGGACTATGTTAAAATTAAATTTATCATTTTCAAATACAAGTGGGTTAATATCAACAATGGTGTTCAGATTGATCGGCTAGGATTTACATTAGTCGATATCGATAGTAGAAGTTTTGGAGATGAACCTTTTATTATGGCAGACGAGGCGAAACAAGTGTTCTATACCACGATTAGGAAAATAAAATGTGCTCTATAGCTCTCCAAGGAAAAAGGGTCATTGATATTGATGAGGAAATTCATTCAAATTATGGTCTTTCTGAGAGAACTCCTTTTTCAAGGGGTCTACCGAACATGAACGAAGAAGATGAAGCGAATAATGAACCCAGCATAAGAAATGATCATCATGAAGGGATATAGGAGGATATTGCTTTATAAAAGAGACAATTCATAAGGTAATATTCATATGCAGAATTCTTTGAAAAGTTTAAGGTTTTAATTATATTCCTTCTATATTCTTAAACAATGTCATTGACTGTGAAGCTTTTGTTCTTGTTTTATTTTTGTGGCAGGATCCGATCGAAAGGGGCATGTTATAAAAGAGGATGTTACGTTGTTGGGTGAGAATCAGATGAAGGCATGGTGAATATGGTATTGGGCATGTATGTTTATTTACGTGTTGTATTTGTAACTCATTGTATTTGTAAGTTATATAATATTCATTTAGGTGTTGTACTGTCATAGTATAATCATTAAGAGGCCACATAACTCATGGTGAATAATATTGTATTATTTTCCCAATTTAATTTATTCATAATGGATTGTTCATTGCTTGTAGCTTAAAGTATAGACTTTTAGGTACTGGATTGGGTAGTGGATGTGTGTATATATATGATCAGGAAGAACAGAACAAGGAAAAAATTTGGAAAATTTAGACCGAAAATAAATAGGCCGATCTTAAAAGTTCAAATTTTAAGACCGGATGTATTTATATGTCCGGTCTTAAAAGTCGATACTTTAAGATAGGTACACATATTGGGCCGGTCTTAAAAGTTGGTCTTTTAAGACCGGTGTATTTATACGTCCGGTCTAAAGATTTCAATTTTTAAAGGGTTAAGGTATGGATTTGTTAATGAACTATTACCCGAGGAGCATCTGGCACAAAAAACATTTGAGGGGGCCAAATTGGCCAACGAACTATTAAAAAGTAAAGAAAAACACAATTTGGTGCAGATTCGCCAACGAACTATTACCCCGTCACTGTCTTGGTGTCTCTGTCTTCCATTGACTGTCACAGTGTAAGCAACATCGACGTCTCCAAAGCTTCCATTGTTGCTGGGTGTTCCACTCACCCTCTTGAACTTATCCAGCAATCCACAACTTTTGACCGACATGCGCCTTGCACCCTGGTTGCATCCCTCCGATGCCACAAGCAGCAACTGCCGCTGCCAAAACGCTTGCTCGCATGGGTCCCATCTTTGTTGGTGTTTTCCTTATCCAACAAGAAGGCTTAACCGCTCTTTTCTCCAGCGTCTCCACCACCGTCCTATACCAGTGCCTCATATTTTAGCGTAATTGTGATAATTGTTTTTTTTAAATAGTTATTTGGTACTTTTTTTTACTTTTTAATAGTTCATTGGCCAATTTGGTCCCTTCAATTGTTTTTTGTGCCAGACGCTCCTCGGGTAATAGTTCATTGGCAAATCTGCACCTTAACCCATTTTTAAAATCGGATATATTTTTTATCTGGTCTTAAAAGTTGGTCTTTTAAGACTGGTAGAATTAGTCATCTGGTCTTAGAAGTCAATATTTTTTAGACCGGATTTTTTTTTTGTCCGGTCTTAAAATGTCGATCTGTTTAGACTGGCCTATTTTTTATCCAGTCTTAAAAGTTGAGTTTTAGGACCGAACAAAAAATATATCAGGTCTATATAGTATGACTTTTAAGATCTAATGTTTTAAATGTCCGGTCTAAAAGAGTTTCTTTAAGACTGGTTCGAGTCCGGTCTTAAAAGTTACAGACTTTTAAGACCGCCTAGAACAAGACCGGTCTCAGGTTCGGTCTTGCGATGCCTCTTTCCTCTGGTTTTAAAAGCCTTTTTTGTACCCGTGATATATTCTCTGGCACTTTCTGGTGATTTGTTATACACAAAACCGATATGGAAAATATAAGAGTATGGAAGAATCTCAAGAGCCATAGGGCTTCAATCGAGAAGTGGATTAGTGAAATCCATTCTTATCTCTGGCGACAAAATCTTCACGGGCCACCAAGACGGAAAAATTGAGTCTAGAAGAGTTCACAGAAAATCATTGGCTATCATTTGTTGTAATGTTGTGTTTGAGTGTGTCAAAGGAAGAAGTCTCATGTAACTCAAGATTGGGAACACCCTAGTATACAATTAAATATGAGCTTGAGTTAGTACATAGGCTGAGAAGAGGAGTTTTTGAAATGACTGTTAGAGATTACCATTGGAGTTTTAATTGACCGGTTTTAATGACATTTAACAGGTTTTATTACATTAAATCATCATTAACACTTTTTTTGTATCTGTCATTTTAATTATCATTAAGCCATCTTTAATGGCCATTATTACTGCTCAACAGTCACATGATTTCTGCCTATAAAAGGCAATATACGGAGTAAGGTCAATGGTGCCAAGGTCAGATGGCACTGAGCTCTACCCCAAGCTTCTCGCCTCTCTCTTCTTCTGAGTTACACTGTTATCTTTCTGTTGTTTTGTTACTCTGCTTTCTATAGGAAGGGTTTGTTTTATTCTGGGGAGTGCCACTTCGTAATTCACTAGGGGGTTGCGGAATATCTCCTAAGGCTAGTACCCTTAGGCACGACTTGAACTATATGCATGTTTGTTGTGTTTCTGCAACTGTTGTTGCCAACAATTTGTACAGTGTACAGTGCTAACGCCAACAATCTCAGGAGATATTACCTACTATTTAAAAAAAATCCAAAGTTGTGGAAATTATCCATGGTAGGCATCATATTTAAAATTCCATTGCATACTTGATCTAACATTAGTCATGCAAGATGAACTACCATTGGTTGAAGTTAATTTCTTACACTCTTCATTTGATGATTACCATGATGGTTGATATGAGCATATATTAATTAAAAAAAATGGCGTGTATTTTGTGAGTTATTGGCTATTGAATTACTTCTTCATAGGATGGATAATCTCTGAAATTATTTATATCATCCACTCGATTATGGATATATGATAGTTAGTAGGTCTTGAGATAATTATTAACCAGATTTCTTAATACTACAAAAAGCACTTTTAATGTATGTTTTTAGGCATTTTCTACATTCGTTTTTAGGGGACGACTATGCGAGCAACGTAAAGTCTAGGAACAACATCTATTAAAAAAGGGATGACGTAAGAGACTTACGATGTCTTTTTTAAAACAGACGCTGTAAAGTTTTTATTTTTTTTTTAAAAAAAAAATCTTTATATTTTGCACTACCCAGCAATGAAACCCTACAAAACATCATCTTTATGTTGGAAACTCGAGTTTACAGCATACAGAGAACTATGCTCCATTCTGAACTTGTGAAAACTCCAGTTTTGATTGGAAACTCCAATTTGCATATGACAGAGAATTTTCTAAAGTTTTCTCTCTTAAGAGGAAACTCGAGTTTAGTTTTACTAACTCGAGTTTAGGACTTACAGAGAACAACTCAAAATTTATAAACATTTGAAAACTCCAGTTTTCAGTTGCAAACTCGAGTTTAGACCATGCAGAGAGTTTTCCATTTTACTAAGATTTATGGAAACTCGAGTTTCCATTTGTAAACTCGAGTTTAGGCCAAGCAGAGAGCTCTGCTATATTTGAACCTTTTGAAAACTCCAGTTTGGTTTTGGAAACTCCAGTTTTGATCTTTTGGACTTAAACTTGTTTTCATCATAAAAGTTCAAAACTCGAGTTTGTCACTTAATGACTCGAGTTTTGAACCTGTCTCAAAACTTGCTTTAAAGACCAAATCACGACATTCTTCTCTGGATGAAGAAAACTCGAATTTAGTTTTAGAAACTCGAGTTTAGGATTTTAATGAAAAATGAAAACTCCAGTTTGGATGAACAAACTCGAGTTTGTGTCACTGGTTTTGAAATTCAAACTAGACGAATTTGTGAAATCTTCATGTTTGAGTTTAATACTTCTTATCATCACTCATTATTATTCCTAACTATGTTTAATCAGTTTGTTTGTGAGTTTCAAATGATTTAAAGAGAATTAAATGAAGCATTAGCATAAAGCAAAAAGTGATGTCAGCTCATTAGATGCAAATTCCAGAAAACTTGCATCCTTTTGGACAATCATTCTACACATGTTGCAAAGGGATTAATGTTTCCTTTCCACATCCAGTAGCTGCTCTTCCAACGGATTAAAAGTCAAGAAGTCAATCATAAACTTCTGTGCAGCTGGATTAACCAAAGAGTAGAGAGAGAAGAAGACCAAACCTTCAGCTAATCTATTCTTAATGTTGGCAACGGTCACATTGAAGATTACAACGGTCATTTAATGCTCTCTTTGTATAAATAGAGTTGCATTCAATTCTTCTCAACAACCAATCTACAGAAAATGAAAATCATTCAAGTTTCCAACTACTCTTTGAGTTTTCTTGTGTAAAGTATCTTTTGATACATTGTACTTCAGTGATTATCTTTATCTACTCTTAAAGAGAGTTCATTTATTGAAATTCATTCATTGTAAGAATCTCAAGTCAGGGGACTTGGAGATTGGGATATTGATTGCAACTTGTAAGGGGGAGTAAGTTCTAGAGAGAGAATTACTTTTGAGTTACAGAGTGTGTAATCAATTGAGTTAGTGAAAAATCCTACAGAGTTTGGGGATTGGACATAGGTCAAGAGGTTGGACCGAACCACTATAAATTCCTTGTGTCTTGCTCTTCTTCCCTATACTCTGTTTAGCTCTGTTTTTAGTGTTCAAAAACAGAGCAATTCGAAAAGAATTTTCATAATCCCCAATTCACCCCCTCTTGGTGATTAAGCTCCACTTTCATTTGGTATCAAAGCTCGGTCTTCTCAAAAGAGCTTAACATTTCGAGAAGGATCATCGTGGAAGGTATTCTACCTGATAGAGTTTTGATCAACAGACCACTCGGTTTCAGTGGAGAGCACTACTCCTTTTGGAAAGCCAAATTCAAAGTCTTTGTTATGGCTAGTGAATATGGCCTGTGGAGAGTGTTCGAGGTTGGAAACTACACACCAACCGTTCTAAAAAATGGACTCAGAGTTCCTAAGCCTGAAGAAAATTATGATGAGAACGACAGAAGAAAGGTCACACTCAATAGTAAAGCTATCCTCATGTTGCAAAGTGTTTTAAGTCAACAAGAGTATTTTCGTATTTGCACGTTACCATCTGCTAAAGCTATGTGGGATGCTCTAGAGATAGCTCATGAGGGAACAACCGGAGTCGAGGAGAATAGAGTCAATACTCTCATGACCGAGTATGATCTTCTTCGCATGAAATCTGAAGAATTCATTATTGAATTCCAACTGAGATTCACCCATCTGATCAACCAGCTTGTTGCTTTGGGCAAAACTTATGAACAACCTGTTCAAGTGAGGAAGATTCTCAATATCCTCAGTAAAGAATGGGAAGCTAAAGTTACAGTCATTGAAGAAGCTCGTGGGGAATCAATGAGCTTTGTAGCAGCCTTGTTCGGCAGTCTGTCTAAATATGAAGGGAAAATCAAGTTCAAAAAAGGACTTGATGAAATCAGTGGCAAGAGCAAAGGAATTGCCCTTAAGACTATCAAGGAGGCTAAAGAATCAGATGATGATGATGAAGAAGAAGATGAAGATGAAGAGCTAGGCATGATGGTCTGGAGATTCAAGAAATTCTACAAGAAGGACCAAGGATACAAGAAGTTTCACAAGGGTAGCTCCAACACTGAGGCAAAGAAGCTAATCATCTGCTACGAGTGTGAAAAGCTTGGCCACATCAAGTCAGAATGCGCCCAACTGAAGAACAAGGACAAAGAAAAGAAGAAATTCAATAAATACAAGAAGAAAGCCTATGTCTCAGCTATATGGGGAGATAGCTCATCTGATGAAGATGAAGCTAATGAGGAAGAAAAAGAAAATATATGTTTAGTTGCTGAAGAAGAAGAGCAAAATGACAACAATGTTGAGGTATATGATTCAAAACCATCTTATGATGAACTATTTGCTGAATACATTGTTGTGCAATCTGAATTTGAAAAGCTTGCTGAAAAATATATATCTTTGAAAAAGAAAAATGTGACTCTTGAACTACAAGTTAAAAATCTCTCTTGTGAAAATATGGTTTGTGAGAATTGTCCTGATTTAGAGAAAAAGAATTTACATCTCACAAAGGCACTTGAGAAATTCACTAAAGGTAGTGGTATGCTCAATGTCATTTTGAAACAGCAAAGATTTACAAATGACAGATTAGGAATTGGTTACAAACCTGATTTTGATTAAAAGAAAGGCAAAAAGAAATTTGGAGAAAAATCTTATATGAACTATTTTCGAAAATCTGTTCATTCTTCAAATCCTTTTGCTCATTGCAATTATTGTAATCGTAAAGGTCATACTACTTCTTCCTGTTTTCATGAAAAGGAAAGAAAGAGTAAACCGATAGGAAATTATCAATGGGTGCCTAAGGGATCCTACAAGATTCCTAAGACACAAACTAACCCCAAAGGACCCAAGAAAAGATGGGTACCTAAGACCTGATTGGTTGTGTTTTGCAGGTTTGTCTAAGAGCATCAAAATCCAACAAGTAGTACATTGATAGTGGATGCTCTAGACACATGACGGGAGATCAATCAAAATTTGCTTCAATCAAGCCCAAGGATGGTGGCAAAGTGACATTTGGTGGAAATCAATCTGGAAAGATTGCTGGTATTGGTGAAATTGGAAACAATGAAGGACCACAAATCAAAGATGTCTACCTTGTGGAAGGACTTTGTCACAATCTTCTCAGTGTAAGCCAAAGCACTGATAAAGGTAACTTAGTTATCTTTGATTCTGAGAAATGTTTGATTGTGAATAAGGATATTCTCTCTTTAGAAAATGTAAAATCAAAAGCTTTATTTAGGCCCCCCTAGGGAAGGTAACTGTTATACACTTAACCTTTCTAAAAATGGTTCTGCTTTTGAAAAATATTTTGTTAGTAATTTGGATGATAGTTGGCTATGGCACAAGCGATTAGCTCATATCAATATGATTCAACTTGACATATTACTTCAAAAGGATTTGGTAATTGGTGTTCCAAAACTTCGTTTTAAAAATGACATGATTTGTGATGCTTGTCAAAAAGGAAAACAAACCAAATCATCTTTCAAATTTAAAAATGAGATTTCAACTAATAGACATCTTCAACTACTTCATATGAATCTAGTTGGACCAGCTAGAGTAAGAAGCCTTGGTGGCAATCTTTATACTTTGGTCATAGTTGATGATTATCTAGATTTGCTTGGACTATATTTTTATCCTCTAAAGTTGAAACATTTGATCAGTTTGTTGTTTTTGCCAAGAAGGTCCAAAACGAGAAAGGTTTTGTTATTTCAGATTCCTGTGAGAACTATGTAATGTAAAGAAGAAATTTTATATCAGTGTAACATTTACTCTTTTTGTTTTTGCCCCACAATTGCGTACAATTAAGGTAAAGATCGCTGAACTGTGCATAATTACTTTGATAAACAGTGAGATATTGGAGGATGTTACAGCTTGTGTCGTCCGTCATAAGGAGTGGTGTGTTGTTGAACAAAGCTAAGTTTGCTTGAAGGTAAGTTGCATCGAACAAGGGGGCTACAAGCTTCTTTGCAATGAAGTCTACCAATTAGGACATTAGTAAGGCACATTTGCATCCATAAATTTTTTAGGATGCCATTGTTTCTTGAGTTGGTAGCCCTCTTTTTTATTCTTGCCGATGACATAATCATCACCATCATGGTTAAAGTGATACATGAAACTAGGATGTGTCTCGGCTAACAATACGTGAAGGTAGAAGCAACGTTCTGACCCATACTTTGGATGAGAAGCAAATTATGGAGTAAAGAATATCACATGAGAAAACTCACAAAAAAGGATTACCTTAGTTTCTTCTCGTCTGTAGACAATTTATATTAAGGACATGAAGTAGTCATTTTTCTTACTATCTTCATCCTGATATATTTCTTTTTATTTTTCTATCTTTTTTTCCTCCATCCAAACGGGAGCGGCTAGCGTCCTCTGCCGCTCCTGTCCACTTCCATCCTTTGCCTCGATACTGCGTTGTTTTTGACGCAAAACAATGACCTCATGCCTTTTTTTTTCTTTATAAATATTTTAGGTACTTCTTGATACTAAAAAGATACTTTAGAATTCTGACTGGTATTGAAAAAATACTTCATGATCTTGAAAAAATAATTCAGGGTACTGACTGATATTAAAAATAATTTGAGGATATTGATTGGTACTGAAAAATAAGTATCAGTCACTATCCTGAAGTATCATTTTAGTACCAGTCATTCCTAAAATATTTTTTCAGGATCATAAAATAAATTTTCAAGATCATAAAGTATATTTTTAGGACTAGTCAGTATACTCAAATATATTTTTAGTACTAGCCAAGACCAATCAGTATATTCAAATATATTTTTAGTACCAGCTAGTACCTTGAATTTTTTTTTTCAAGATCCTCAAATAATTTTTTAAAATGATAAAGTATTATTCCAGTATCGGTCAGTATCCTGAAGTATCTTTTTAGTACCCGGAAGTACCCTAAAATATTTATAAAGATAAAAAAAGGCATGAGGTCATTGTTTTGCTTCAAAAATAATGCAGTATCGAGGCAGAAGATGGAAGTGGATGGGAGCGGCAGAGGACGCTAGCCGCTCCCCATCCAAACATAACCTTAAAAATATTTTGCAAGACATTAGGATTAGATGACAATAGTAGGGGTGTGCAAGGATAAGACCGGACCGGGAGTCATCTGCCCAACGTACAGTCTAGAGAAGCAATATAACCTATGATCTGGTTTGGTCTAGTTCCAACCCGAGGTCAAGCTAGACTCAGTAAATTGCCTAGACTGGTCCATGTAGTCACCAAGACAACAATTTTTTGTTTTTGTTTTTTATTTTATGTAGGCAAGATTTCAACATGATAAATACATCTAACATAACAAAAATACCTATAATTATATAAACTCATCCAAAAACTTTGAAACTTTAGTTATAAATTCATAAGAATATCCGACAATAATATAAAGCAACATCCAAGTCACAGAAAAATTAGAAAAAAATCACCCAGGTCAGATCAAACTAGGTGTGATCACTTTGTACAAAACTCGATCCAGCCCGACCAACTAGTCTGATATGGTTTGGTCCGATTTCATTGTAAGGCTTATTTAGACATGACTGGATAGGACCATCTCGAGTTGGATCTGACTGAACTGGATCACCGAGTTTTTGCATCGCTCTAGACAAAGGTTGTGAAGGAATAATCAGAACTCAAGATTTATTTTTGTTCCAAACTTTGCTAAGCCTGATCGTCCTGAGTTGACTATTACTCAGTCCTGGTTACGTTTTGTTGCTGATTGTGAGTATGTTTTGCCTGCTGGTCCATCTGTTTGTGCCTCGGGCGCCTGTTGGGAAAAGCCCCAACAAGGATGGGTGAAGATTAATGTTGATGGGGCTGTTGCTCGGCAATCGTTGAGGGCTGGATGCGGAGGCGTATTTAGGGATAGTGGTGGGAATTGGTTGTTAGGATTCACGCGAGAGATAGGCATGTGCCAAGTTAATACAGCGGAACTCTGGGCCATTGCTATAGGCCTTGAATTAGCGTGGAGCATGGACTTTAAGCAGGTAATCGTTGAATCAGATGCTGCTGATGTGATTAATGCCATCGCCAACATCGAGCCGGTGATTGAACCATTCATGGTATCTAAGGTTAGGAGTCTGATAAATCAGGACTGGCAAGTTGTTATACAGTATAGGGATGTCCATGGACCAGACTGGACCGGGTTGGGGGTCAACCCGAGGTCTGGTCCAGGAGGGACCTCAGGCTAGACAAGCCAGCCCGAGGTCTGGTCTGGTCTAGCACCAGCCCGAGCTCGGGCTGGACCAGACCGGTCCAGTGGACTGGTCTAGGCAGTCCAGGACCTATTTCACTTTTTTTTTAGTTTTTTTTTCTCACTTCTTTGGACCAATAATTAAACATAAAAACATGCAAACATCTTAAATTCAATCATACACAATTACACATATAAGAATCTCCAACAACATTGAACAAGAATACAAAATAACAACATTCTATTGGGCCATACCGAAGAAGAAGGGAAGAAGAAGAAGACTGAAAATGGAAAAAGACTCCGGATATTTTTTTGGCCGAAGAAGAAGACTCATTAATGAGTGATGAAGAATCATAAAGAAGACAATAAAGAAGGATATAGGGTTAGCTTAAGTTATGATATTTTTTTTTTTTAAAAAAAATATATAATATATATATCGGGCCGGACCGGACCGGACCAGGGGGTCTTAGACCCTGGACCGAAGTCTGGTCTGACCCGAGCAGACCAGTCCGGTCCGGTCCGCCTCATATGGTCCCAGACCAAAAAATTTCCAGAGACCGGGTCGGATCGGGTCAGACCGAACCACTTGGACTACCGGGTTTTTTGGACATCCCTAATACAATACAGTATATCCCAAAAGAAGCTAACAAAGTAGCTGACGCATTGGCGAAGGTCGGGATTACCAAATCTGAGATTCTTGATTCCTGTCCATCCTTCCTTTGGTCCTGGGTGGATAGGGAGGGGCTGGGATTAATTTCCCTGATGTAACTGTTTCTTTTATTTGGTTTTAGCTTGTAATGTCGTCTTTATATCAAAAAAAAAAAAAAAGAATTGGTCATGTAGTTCCATGAAAGAGAGTCCATTATCCCTTAAGGAGATTGATCACGTCTATAAGGCCCAGTCCATGAAGCATGATGAGCTGTTTACAAGTTCCAGAGGATGATGAAAGGCTTTGCCTCAAGAGGTCCAAGTGGTGTAAGGACTAACGATCCATGAAGCTTCATGATGAGTCAAGAAGGCAAATACCATGTATATAAAACATGACTGTCGTTTAAACAAGATCTCGAGTTTGAGCCTTGTAAATGTAAAAAACCACTATTGGGAGACTCTCCCACCATAGTCAGGTGTGTGATGCGGGTCGGATCCGGATTAGTCAATGCGAAGCTCTGGATATCGGATGGAAAAAAAAGTACATAAAACATTAAGGCATGTTTGGTACAGTGAACTTTGATGGATCTAAAATTGGGATCGGTACTATGCAGCTTTAGGGCTCGTTTAGTATGCGAGCAAGTTCCTTTGTTTAGTAAACTTTTAATGACAAATATTCTCGAAAATTCAAGTTCTCGGGTCTATCAATCTTCCTTTAAAGGTAAGAAGATAAAATCACACCAAAATTGGTGGGAACCTAAGTTCACTCATAAACAGTGGCGCTTTCAGGCATATTTACCCCTCATAAAATATTTATTTTCTATAAGAAAAGAAAATAAGATTGAATTTGAATTTATGCGATAAATTCAAATTTATGTGATAAGTTTGAATTTGATAACATAATATTTTATACAAATTTGAATTTAATAAGAGAATATTTTTGACAAATTCAAACCTTTTTTTTTGTGTGAAATAAATACGTCGTCACAAAAATAGAATTTGATCGATAAATTCGAATTTAATGTAATCAAATTTGAATTATGAAAAAAAATTATTTTTTCTTTTTATTTTGAATTAATTATTTTTGAGAGTAAAATAGATATTTCATGATTCTCGACCAACTGTCACCTTTTTATTTTCTTTCTATAAAATAACTCATCTTTTCTCATCCCTCAAAATTTTCCCAATCCCTCCTTTCCCTTCTTAAATCTTACTTGTACCAAACATGCCCTCATTGTCTCAGCCTGGATTGATAGCCTTTATAGTTTATACCAAACATCACAGAATAATAATACCAATATAAATGCCCATACGGCCATACCCACCGTTTCTAATGCCCTGTACCAAATAGAGCCCAGAGTACATTTTGTTTTTAGTAGTTTTTTTGTTTGAATAAGGCGAATTGGTAAATGGCTTTATTTTGTTGGCTAAAAAATGTAAATGGCTTTATTTTAAAGATAAAGTTTTGTCTTAGTTTTTTATATCTAATGTAGATTGTCTTGAATTAAGTTAAAATAATTTAAAATTATGGTTGTAAATTTTAATAACAAATAATTTTGCCTCTCAATTTTAATTATGACAAGTTTAATATCGACTTAGCCTCCAATTTAAACCACTTACACTTGATCAACTATTTTGATTGGTTCAATTACTAGTTTAATTTTTAGTACCTTGAAATTAACATATTGAAAAACTAGACTGATCATTAAATTCATTTATGAGATCGAGATTCAAGAGCTAGAGGGTTGTTAAACAAATCATGATTTAAATAATATAATTTAGGGTTAAGTACCAATTTTTGCCCCTGAAGTATATGCTCAGGAGCAATTTTGTCCCTTAAGTTTTCGGCGGAGCAATGTTGCCCCTGAAGTATAAAAAACGGAGCAATGTTGCCCCTCCATTAGAAACCCTAATGGTCAACGTTAGGTGCCCTAACGTTGACCGTTAGGGTTTGTAATGGAGGGGCAACATTGCTCCGTTTTGATACTTTAGGGGAAACATTGCTCTGCCGAAAATTTAAAGAGCAAAATTGCTCCTGCGTGCGTACTTCAGGGGCAAAATTGACACTTAACCCTATAATTTAATTACAATATACAAAAGATATTCAAATATAACCATGAAAATAATAATATTTAAACAAAATGGGCCAATTCATGATTAAATGGAATATTCATGTATATAAAATACACATTAGCAATAAGAAAAAAAGAGTTGCTAAAATGTAAATCTAACATACCGGTATGAAAATAACATCAATTCAGGTTCATTAAAGGAATTAGCTTATTAAATTGACTTGTAAACCTGATTTATGTTTTAAAAACATGCTTTGAATAGAAAATTCTGAAATTTTATTTATTATGGTTATTTTGTTATAAATAACGCCATCCAGTCATTGATGATGCGTCCTCTGTAGTCTCTTAACACATTAGATTTAGTTTTCTTTTCTTTTTTTCTTTTTGATACCAAGAAATGAACAAATAGAAACCAAGTAGACAAAGGAAAAAACAAAAATGGACTAAGGTCCCAACCCCCTCCTAATATGAGCCACTCCCATCACATCAACTAGAAGAAATTGATAAAGTCTAGTAGGAGGGTCAGAGAAATGAGCTTTATCAAGGATCTCCACATTGGATAAGACCGTGTTAGCCAACCAATCCGCACATTGATTCTCTTCCCTAAGGACATGACAGAACCTTATATCCCATTGAAGACAAGTAAACGCTCGTATCTTAGCCATCATATGGGACTTACGAGCTGCACTACCTATTTTAGAAAGTAATGCGATGACTGTTTGACAGTCACTTTCAACCACTACATGTCTCTAAGCTGCCTCCCATGCCATCTCTAGCCCCCTCAAAACTCCTCACAACTCAGTTGTTAGCACCAAGCACCTTACAAATCGTGCAGAAAAACTCCAAGTCAGTTACCAGAACAATCCCGCAGCAAACCTCCACATGCCGCCACCTATATATAATGGGCCTTTTGAGGCCCATCAGAATTGAGTTTCACAAACGGGGCTTCAGGGAAAGCCCAACGAACAGTGGTAGGATTAGGTCCTGATATGCTAAACCCTACTTTAATAGTTGCCTATAGTTTGACTGATTTTTGTTTTAGTCTCTATAATTTTAATTTTTTTAGTTCCTATAATTTTATAAGAACTCGATTTGAGTTTAAGAAATAGTTTGGTATATTTCTCTTCACATTTATTAATTTTTGTCCTTAAACTATCTCTATTGATATGTGTGCAATAATGAGAAGTAATTTTCAAATAAAAAATAACTAATTTTTTACAAATAACTAATTCAAATTATTTTATCATTTTTATGCAAATTTGTTATGTAACTTCGACATCGAGTAATCCATAAAAGCATTGGTCCCCATAAAACAACATGAAACCAAAAGACAATAAAAAAAAGTGGTTAAAGCTTTTTTTTTTTGTTTTTGTTAGACTCAGGGTATCTATCATTGGTAGTGATGACCAATCCCCTCGCATCGTAAACTTTTTGAATGAGTTTTAGTGCTGGTCATGAGACTTACTCTATACACACCACCAGGGATCAAACCTTTGACTAAATACTTAAGAAATCAAGTTAAGTACCAATTATACTAAATATCATAAGTAAAAGTGGTTAAAATTGCGTAGGAGAATCATCGCATTAATTTGTTTGGCAATACTCTTTGTTGATTCCGCGTATCATAATATTCTGTGTATGTCAAATTTTAAGTATCACAATCTTTGTTATTTTCAAAAACAAAAATAGAATTTTCTCTTATCCCCTATCATAAGATTTGATAGAGTTTTACATTAGTTGTTGTTGGAATATACCTAGTTCACTCTTGGATTAGGGCCCAAACAAATACAAATGGGGTTATAATATAAATAAGGAATAATATGGGTCCAAATATTAAGTTTTATCTTTATGATTCAAAATTATATTGGGTTTGTGGGTTTTTTTTTTTTGCTCGATTGGGTTTGTGGGTTTCAAGTGTTAATACACTGATAGAAAACTTCATAAATTTTCTCTCTTTGGCGCTCTTCTCCCATTGGTGAATATGCCATATGAATGTTATCAGAGTCCATATCGGTACTTCGGTCTTATGTGGGTATTCAACGAGTTAATTTCTTTCAAGTATGCTCGAAAATCTTTGAGTTGTTGACGGCCTAACACAACCCTCCTCCTTTATGCAAGCTTGGGAGTGCTATAAAACATAGGTGAAGTTTATTAAACATAAAGAGTTATAAAACATAGGCATAAGATAGAAGAGAACATTCAATGAACTTATTAAATGAGATCTTTTGGGTAGCAATCCATCAAAAGAGTTTATTGTTGATAAAATACAATGACATTATACGATTTATTTAGTTAACTCCATTTAGTGGGAAATTTTTTTTGTTGCTATTGCTGTTGTAGAATGTTCCCTTGTTTTCAATCCTATTTGAGATTACAAGATGAATTAGTGCCTGTTTGTGTTCAAAAAACACGTTTATGAGTTGAGATAAAAATTTATCTCATAGATTTATCCTGTACACCCTAAATCACATTGAAAAAGTAACTTCTATCTAATCCAAATAGTCACTTAATACTCAAATGAGATTACAAGATGAATTAAACATATAGTAGTCATATGATCATTCTTTTGAGTGAAATATTAGAATAATTAATTTACCAAAAAAATATTAGAATACCTAAATATAAAAGCTTTCATGATCTTCTGACAATCCATAAATTTAGAAAATGATATATGATGGATAACATCACCAACCAATCACAATTCATTAAGTTTCACGGCGCCACACCACATGTGGTTGAGTCTCAACTTTTAACCTCTTCGCTGTGTATACTAACAGTAACAGATATGCATGTCTATATACTGCTTTAAATATACTCCTCTAGTCATACAATGGCATATCAATTTATTGAAGGTTTATTTTAGTTTTATTTATAAGTTATATTATTAAGACTTTTTATATGAATATACAGTTTTATTTTTTATAAAAAGAAAAAATGATATAATTAATTAAAAATTTACATCATACCAAAGTAAATAGAAGAAACATGATTATAAAAATATTCTAATAAAAGCTCCTAATCAAATGAAATGATTGGAAATAAAGAAAAATCATGTAGTAAAGATAAAACTGAGTTAGAGTTTTTATGTTTTGGTAGGTCTTACTAAGAAGAGCTTTGACTACTTAAGTACCATGCTTAAAAGAGTAAGCAAAAATTTAAGTGCTTATTTAAGAAGTTAAAAAAAAAAAACATTTTTAAACATATTTTCGTAAGTTCAGATAAAAACTCTTTTTATATACTTGGGTTAAGGTGTGATTTGGCCAACAAACAATTGGCTCAGGAGCATCCAGCACAATTAACTATTAACTAGACCATAAATACCAACAAACTATTTAAAAGGTTAAAATAGCACAATTCCGTTAAATTTTTTTTAACTCCGTTAAAGGAGATTTTTTTTTTTTGCTCGAAAAGGACGCTTGCATTACTAAATAAAACATCCACAACAACAGGTACAAGAAACATGGAAGCCAAACCAGCACCAAGACAATAACCTAAGGCATAAGCACCAAACTAACAGAGAACATACTGCAAACAGATGCAGGATACAAACTTACTCAAAATAAACAAAGCTAACACAACAGCAAAGAACAAAGGCAACAAAACAAGAGTAAATCAGCCAGCCACCAGGTCCGTACTAGAAGTAGGGGAGACATCCATGTCAGCATTAGCCTCCTGAGCATCCAGGGTTAGAAGAGAAGACAAAGAAGGTGATGGTCGTGAAACCCACCCTATCGGGCCCACCTCCTTATAAGCACTCGCTGCAAGAAAGTCAGCTACTCTATTACCCCGTCGAGGGATAAAAGACAAAGAAAACCCAACCCTGTCAGACAAAAGGCCAATAATATCAAGAAGGATACCTCTGCTCCTCCAATCATACAAATCAGGAGACTTAGCATCAATACTAGAAAGCAAAAAAAGACAATCGGTCTCAAAAACTACTTTATCATGGCCCAAATCCACTGCTAACATAAGGGCCCTTTTTAAAGCCAGAGCTTCAGACATAAAGGCTGATAATGACTTGATTTTATCCACAAAGCCCCAGTGAAAATCTGCCCGATAGTCACGACAGACCACCCCAATAGCGGCCTGATTCCGAATAGAGTCAAAAGCACCATCACTGTTGAATTTAAAGAAACCAGGAGGAGGAGGAGCCCATCGATCACAATGAGCAATTGGTACACCCGCTTTCCTAATTCCAGGTCGCAGATCATCACAATGACTCCAGAATTCCGCATTACTCATCTTGGCATATTCAATAACAGCAAAGGGGTTAGGTTCCAAATGGTTGAAGACTTTAGCATTCCTTTGTTTCCAAATATACCATAGTATCCAGCACAATAATGAAATATCTTTGGAACTAAAAGATTTCATCCCAGATATCCGTAACCACCAGGCATTAAAGTTGGTCACATTGGAACAATCGAACCTAAACCCCAAACTACATCCGAACCAAATACACCGGGTCCAAGGGCAGTGGAAAAAAAGATGTTCAAGATTTTCCTCAACTTCTTCGCATATAGGGCAAAGGCTAACAGAAGATTTCCTTCTAGCGCATAGAGCAGCATTAGTAGCCACCGCATTATTAAGAATCCGCCACACAAAGTGTTGCACTCGAGGAATGACTTTAAGGTACCAAACCGATTTCCAAGTAGAGGTAGGGACGACACAAGAAGTACCTGCTTTAGAGGGGGGGCCTAAAACTTTCGTCTTTTCAGTATGATACCCCGCCTTTACAGTATATACACCATTATTCGTAGCAGTCCAGAAGAGTTTATCTTTTAAACCATTGGTAGGGATAGGAATATCGCATATAGCTTTCCTAACCTCATCCGATATCAAGGCCTCAATTGGAGCTAGATTCCACACACCCTCCATTATTAAGTCACTAACCCTCCCATGTTTGACAAAGAAATCCTCGCTATCCTGCGGTTTCTCAGGAAAGGTGGCACCAGGGACCCAATTGTCGCCCCAAATTCTGATAGCCTGCCCATCCCCCACATCCCATTGGAGATCATGCCTTAGAAATTCTCGGCCCTCAAGAATGCTAGACCAGCACCATGAGGCCTTGGAACCCTTGACTGCGTCCATAAACACTTTCTTAGGAAAGTAAATGCTCTTAACAACACGGGCCCACAAGTCGTTAGGGCGATTCAAGAGCCGCCACGCAGTCTTGGCCAGTAGAGCATCATTCATAATAACCAAGTCCCGAAAACCCATGCCACCCTGATGCTTCCCCATGGTAAGATAGTTCCACGCCTTCCAATGTGTCTTACTTCCAAACGCATTGCCGTCCCACCAAAAATTGGCTATAAGGCTATGAATGTCCCTGCATGTTTTTAGGGGAAACTTGAAACAATTCATAGGATAGATGGGTATGGCCTGAATGACTGCTTTAATCATGACTTCCTCCCTGCAAAAGAGAGCGAGTTATGTCCCCACCCTTGGAGCTTGGAGATAACACGTTCCCTGATATAGGCCAATGCTTGTTGCTTAGTCTTGCCCCAGATGCTAGGAATGCCCAGATACCTCCCAGGGTCATCAGAAGCAGGAATGTGAAGAAGATTGCTCACCATTTCCCGAATGACATTTGGGGTATTAGTGGAGAAAAACAAACTAGATTTATCAAGATTCAACATTTGGCAGAGGCCTCACAATACCGATGAAGGATAGAGGCTAGCGACAACAATTACTCCGACTTGCATTCATGTATACAAGAGCATCATCCGCAAAAAAACTGTGAGAGAGAACTGGGCAAGATACACTCAACTTAATACCCTGAAGCAAACCAGCCTCTTGGCTTTTTGTGATCATAATGGATAGGACTTCGGCCACCAGGATGAAAAGGTATGGAGAGATAGGGTCACCCTGTCGAAGGCCCCTGCCGGGAGAAAAGGAGCGAACCACTTCACCGGATAGGCATAAATTCATCTTGACAGAACTCACACACTTCATAACTAGAGAGACCCAATCCTCACAAAACCCAAACCTTAAAAGTACATTCCGCAGGAAGCCCCATTCAACTCTGTCATAAGCCTTACTCATATCCATTTTGAGGGCAAACTCAAATTTCTTCCCATCCTTTTTCCTTCGCAGATAATGATAAACCTCATGGGCAATGATAATATTATCCTGAATACATCGGCCAGGTACAAAAGCACATTGATTAGGTGATATACACGTAGAAAGAAGAGGTTTCATACGATTAGCCAGGATCTTGGAGATAATTTTGTAAGAAAAATTACACAGGCCAATGGGGCGAAGGTGAGAGACATGTTCTGGTTTAGCAACTTTAGGAATCAAAGTAATATTGGTCTCATTAATCAAATCAAGAGATGATTTCCCTGCAAAAAATTCAATCACCATAGCACACACTGACTCACCAACCGTAGCCCAAGATTTCTGGTAGAAGGCTCCCGAAAAGCCGTCAGGGCCAGGTGCCTTAGAGCCTCCCAAGCTAAAAGCTGCACTCCTGATCTCTTCCTTAGTTACCGGAAGCATCAAGCGCTGATTCATATCCGGCGTAATTTGCATATCAATACATGAGAGAACGGGCTCCAAATTAACCAACCCCGACGAGGAGAACAATTGGTGAAAGAAGTTGGAGATATTTTCTACTACAGCAGTTTTCTCAAATAACCACTGGCCATCATCATTCCTAATGCTTAGGATACTATTCCGCTGTCTCCTTTTGACTGTAGACAAATGAAAGAATCGAGAGTTTCTATCACCGGCCGTCAACCAATTAACCCGGGACCGTTGCCACCAGAATTTCTCTTCCAACTCATACAGACGATCCATAGCCACTTTAATATCACTAATAGCTCTGGTGGATTCAGCATTTAATCTCCCCTGAGAAAGGAAGGCCAACTTAAGCTTCAGTGGCTCCAACGATCAGCACTATTTGGAAAGACTTTCCTACTCCATTTTCAAGAACCCCGTACACCGCGGGTGCCCAGCAAAAAGACCAATGGCATTATGACACCCTTCAACAACAGAGCCCCAATTATTATTCACAACCTGAGGGAAGTCAGGATGATGGGCCCAGGATTCTTCAAACCGGAAGGTCCTCTTTTTCCTAATAGGATCAGGAAGACACTTGACATAAAGCATATGATGATCAGACGCTCCGGAGTCTACATGAAATACCTGAAGATTGGGAAATTGTTCCCTAAGCAAACAGTTACCCATTGCTCTATCCAGTCGTTCCCGCACTGTAGCCGGATCTTCTCTATTGTTACACCAAGTAAACCGGTACCCATTAAAACCCAAATCATCCAGTTCACATTCAGCCATAAAGCATTTGAAATTCAGGATTTTCCTCCAAGCTTTCGGGGGACCCCCCCATTTTTTCAGATTGAGACAAGATATCATTAAAGTCACCAAGGCACAACCAAGACTCCCCAATGTTTCTACTAATTCTAGTTATTTCCTGCCAACACAACCTTCTCTTCTCTTCACAGGGAGGGCCATAAACAAAGGAGATATATGACGGACACTCCAACTCATTAGAATCAATACGAGCATGTATAATATTAGGAGAGGAAACTAAAATACTGACCTGAATGATCTCGTTCCACCATACCGCGAGACCACCACTCCTCCCCACCGGATCCACAAGCCATTCTTCCGAGAAACCACAACGTCTCCTCAGCTTTCTCAGATAAATAGCCTTCTGCTTGGTCTCCATTAAGAACACCAATTGGGGTTTTTTACGGAAGCACTCTTCCTTTAAGTTCCTGGCTGTCAAGGCAACCCCAAGACCTTGACAGTTCCAGGCTAAGATATTCATGGTGAACCGGTGGTTGGTCCCATCCAACCACCGGCGTTTTGAGAGGGAGAAGCATCAACTTCCTCAACTGTAGTGACAGAGCCTTCAAGCCAACTAACAGGAAACTCAACTTCATCATGTGTCTTGGAATTGTTCAAGGGAAAGGTAGGAGTAGTGGTAGATTTACATCTAGCGAGACATTTAAAGCTTCTATGTGTCTTCCGCCTTCCCCGCTGTGCTCGATTCCCTGCTAGACTCACAGGTTGCAGATTCACCGGTGAGTCAAAAATAAGTTGGCGTTGTCTTTTGGGAGTCACTGCTAGCAAATCATTCTCACAAGGACGCTTCAAATGGACTTGCTTCAATGAAAGGGACACTGCCGAAATTGGGGATAGCGCACATTGGGCTTGAGAAATATTTATACCATCGTCAGATTTATACAAAGCTTCAGTAATAACGTTTTTCCTTGGTGACTCATTAGGGAATTCAACCGAGTATTCCTGAAAAAGGTCAGAAGAAGGTATAGTCCAATTCACCCCCACTTCATCACCTGGGTCGCGGCCAGCTAGCAAAATAGGGCCCTTAGAGCATTGGACATTAACAGATTCATGGCTAGAAGGCAATACTGAGTCCAGGCCCATAGATAAAGCCTCACAACTCTCTAAAACCTCACGCCCAGCATACTCATCCAGCTTCAAAGCCCTCCCACCAGACTGGGCTTGAGAGACACCAGGCCCAATACCCTTCTTGTGAGCCTTGACCGAAGAAGACCCTAACGGCACTAAAGGAAGAGAGAGATCTGCCCTTGAGCCACGTGCCGAGCTGTCACTGCTGACCAAAGGAACTTGCAGCCTTTCAGAAGTCCACCATACCTCGTCGAAAGGAGCATCACAGTGGAAATGTCCCACCTTTCCTTTATTCTGACAGATAATCTCCATACCAGATTTTCGAAAGTCCTGACAATCACCCACCCCAGACGTAGACCTGCCCCTACTTTCTTCCATCTTCTCCGGCACGCTTTCCGTCGACTTTTCCTTCCCCGGCGACCAGCTCCGGCGGGATGAAACAGACGGATCCCCTTTCTCAAGGAAAGGAATTTCACACCACCCTTCCTTACAAATAACCACCAAATCCTCCATGGTCCGAGCTCCTGGTACTGAGATCCAGTTACCATACACTTTTTCCTTTCCTGCAACATTCTTTCCAGCCAGAGATTCAGAGCAGTTGCGACCCTCATGTCCGATCCTTCCACAAGAAAAGCAGAAGTATTGTAACCTTTCATACTTAACAGAGACCCATGCTGGAGCCTTGTCCGAACGTGGAATCCAGAAGCCAGCTGTAAGAGGGTCCTTTAACTGCACCAAAGATCTTACCCTAATGAAACCCCTCTCCATTCTGCCACCCACCATCGGATGTTCGAACAAAACAGAGCTGCCAATAGCGTCACCAAGAATCCTAGCATTCTCATCATCAAAGGCTTCCAATGGGACCCCATGAAACTGAACCCAAAAGGGGGCCTCATCGAAATTAACGTCTTGCAAGACCATGTTATCTTCCCACACTTGCAGATTAAGCAAAAAACCAAGAATCGACCATGGTCTTCCTTTAAGAATCCGACCGAACTCTTTAGCATCATGAAACCTGAAAAGAAAAATAAGCTGGCTACTGTCTAGTTCATGCACCTCCAAATCCTCATCCAACTTCCAGCCTTTTTTTATCATTGAAATAACTGTAGGGATGTTCAGCTTTTTACCAGCCATGATCTTCCCCACCAGAGTACCACCGCACCTCTTCACCTCCTTACCTAACTTTAGAACCACCTGTTTTATACCCCCACCTCCATTACGGCCAGTACTACTATCTCCCACCTCCATTCCTCCAGACTTACCAAGAGGACAGCACCAAAACACACACACACAGAAGCACTCTAAGCGAAAGAAAAGGAGATAAAAAAAAACCGGACGTTAGAAGAACGTCAGGCAAGCAGGCTCACCAGGAACCACCCACACTCCGACAGGAGAGAAAGGACACTCACGAAGGAGAGAGAAAGCATATGTTGATCTGATTCGTTAAAGGAGATTCCCTCACCCACATTTCACATTCTTTTCCATAACACATACTCCAATCCTTATCCTCTTCCTTCCAACTCGATCCTCGTCGCTGTCTAATTAAAATACCTTACCTTCTAATTTGGCTAATGTATATCAGGTCAACAAAAATGTAGCTGATGTATATTAAACCTCAGAATTATGCAAGGGAATAACTGGAAAATCAGCCCACTTCCTCAGATATAATTCAGGGAAACCATTGTTTGAATCGGTTACGTGCTAAAGTGCGTGCGACAAGTTATAACTTCCATTCATGCTTCTTAAACCCTCCAATTATTAAATACTTTATAAATAAAAACCCACAGAAGAAGAAGAGGAAAAGGAAGTTGAGGAACAGAAACAAATGCGTTGGAACTTCATAACACCCAATTTACTGTTCATCTCAACAACTCCAATCCTCCCATATCCCCTTCATCACCGTTACTCATCCCAACCACAGTTATAATTAGCCTCTCTTTCTCTCTGCCATTTTATCAAACTGCTCTCCGGTCATAGAATGGGTCTCACCTCAGACAACAACGTCGCTTCCAATAATCGAGTGAAAGGCTCTTGGAACCCCCAAGAGGACGCCACGCTCATCAAGTCTTGCAGGCTCCGATGGTGCAATCAGCTTAGCCCCAGCGTACAACACCGCCCTTTCACTCCCGACGAAGACGCCGTCATCATCCAGGCTCACGCCATCCACGGAAATAAGTGGGCCACCATTTCCCGTCTCTTGCCTGGCCAAATGGACAACTCCATCAAGAACCACTGGAACTCCACCCTGCGCCGCTGTCGAGGATGGAGTTTGAAGGAAGAGGATAAGGATTGGAGTATGGGTTATGAAAAAGAAGGTGAAAGGTGGCTGAGCGAATCTCCTTTAACGTCTGAGCAAAAAAAAAAATCTCCTTTAACGGAGTTAAATTTTTTTTAATGGAATTGTGCTATTTTAACATTTTAAATAGTTTATTGGTATTTATGGTCCAGTTAATAGTTAATTGTACTGGATGCTTCTGAACCAATTGTTTGTTGGCCAAATCGCACCTTAACCCTATATACTTCTACAAAAAAATTAAACAAACCACCAATTAATTACAGCCGCCACAAAAGACAAAACTCAAATTATAAGGGACTATCTGCCCCCACGAATTATCATTTAATACTCTTGGCTGTTTGATTCATAACCTAAAGAGAGCGAGAATCAGAATCCCCACTTTCAGCCGGCTAGCACTCTCCGGTTCACTGCTTGCACTCTCTGCTTCACGCGCTGTTTTCTGCTTCGTTATTGCTGATCGACTCCGCCATAGCTCGTCGAGGTTCTGGTTCTGGTTTTTGTGCTTCTTCAAGTTCGTTTCTGCCGTCTGTTCTCTGTTGAAAGTCCCTCGTGTTTGTTGCTTTTGGCTTGCGGCCTCCATTTCTGTTCCTGATCGGTGTTTATTCCTCGTGTTAGTATTAAATAATATTCTGCCACCTCCCCTCGTGTTTATTTATTGAATAAGATGCTTTTCGGTTGAATCTTCAAGGAATCAATTAATTGATCATTGGATGCTTTGCATTTTGTTTTAATCAAATGAGCTTTGTATATGCTCTATAGGTCTGCTGGTTTTGCACGATTAGTTCTAATGATGTCTTGAATTGACTGTTATGATTGTTGCTTGTTGTGGTGGTTTTGAGCTGGATTAGTTGGTGCTTTACATTTTACTAAATTGCATGATACCTTGTTGCATTGCTACTAAATTATTACATTATTGGTACTTTATTGTGTTGGCTTTGAACTGGTTCTGCTATGATTGTGTTAGGTTGTGTATGACATGGAGTTCTGTGGCGTCTTGGATGACTTGAAATGCTAAGTTGATGGAGGTGAGCAGAGATGCTCAGGAAATTGTTGTTTAGGCAATAGGCAGTCTGTATGCCTAAGAAAAACCACATTGAAACTCAACGGCCTTGAAGAGCATAAGAAAAACTTAGCTCGCTCCTGATCTTTTGTGATGGCTTCAGCCTCAATTTTTTCCAGGCCTTTTGTTACTCCGGTCACTATTGATCTCCAAGCTAAGGTAACAATGATAATTGTTTCAAACGCTTTATGCGCCTTATATGATTATTGGGTGATAAGCGTGTAGTACATAGTGTTGGTACTCACTGAGTTGTTGGAATCTTTACCAAAAAAATGCACTTCTTGTAGTTACTGGAAAACTACTGTGATACTATTTCATATGCTGGGAGGGTCTGACTTTGGTACCTAACCTTTATGAAAAGGACAAACAAGACATTGCTAAAATTAATATTCCAATTGTAGTCTGTATGCATAGTGTTTACATTTCTCATTGTGTTTTAGAGCGCAACTACTGGAAATATGTGGGAGAGCTTGGGATTTTACAAGTTGGCAAATTTGAAGTCAAACCGACTGATTTGTGCAAAGGGGTTCAGACTGAATTGTTCAATTGATAGGGAGATGAATGTGAGCAAATCGGTTTTGGTGGACAGTATTGCAGAGTGCTCAATTGGTATTTTCCATGTTTCTTGTGTTGATACTGTATATATACTTTTTATTTTATATGTAAAAAGTTTCAACTTCTATATGCAGATGAACAGACCTGTGAGCCTGGTCTTTCTACGGTGTTAATGAATTTTCATAATGAGTTTGATCCTTATGAAGCAGTCAGTACACCGATTTACCAAACTGCTACTTTTAAGCAGGTGAAAATTTGATCTGTACATGCTGAGCTCTTTAGTTATTTTGTGTATTTAGTATCTCTATTCCATGATATTCTTTTCATATTGCGCTTGTCTTTTATACTTTTTCATGCAGCCTTCTGCAACAGAAAATGGTCCTTATGACTATACCAGAAGTGGAAATCCTACCCGAGATGCTTTGGAACGGTTTGACCTCATTTGTTGTCTTGATTCGGTCTATATCTGTTTCTTCTGTCCATCCTCTTTTACTTGGCTCATTTTGTATCCTCAGGATACTAGCAAAGCTTGACAAAGCAGATAGAGCCTTTTGCTTCAGTAGTGGAATGGCTGCTTTGAGTGCTGTTAGTCAACTTTTTGAAACTGGTGCTTTTCTTCATTAGTCTGTTTTGTTTTTGTAACTCAGCTTTTAAAACAGGGCAAGCATGAAAGCATATCTGTTTAAAGTAGTTTGTAACATAAGTGGTTGAATAAAGTGTTTTTTTAGCACTGTGTATTTGTACAAATATGTTTTACAAACCAAGCAATTCAGTGCTCCAACTAGCATGTGGGTTGATGACTTGAGTTTGAGAGTATGAGAAAAGAGAGAATATGATGAAAATGTATGCAGTGTGTTTTTTGACTTACAGGAGCCTCTTATTTATAGTGCAAGCCTTATACAGTATAATAATGGCTAATATAGACAGAACAATTACAAAATCAAATTTCTCAGATTAAGTAAAATCATTCTTAATGAAATGTAATCAGCAGTCGATCCAAAATTGTCATCATAACCAACAATAAACTTAAGTATATTTGAGCCTGAAAAGTAAATTTTGAAATTTGTAGATATATATTCAATTAAAATATTATGTGCAATAAATAAGTACATAACAGTACAATAAATCAATTTTTATTTTTATTTTTTATTTTTAAATTCAAGCTTTTAAATTAATAAGCTTTCTTTTATAAATATTGATACCACATACTTGTTTTACATTTTGTCTTCATTTTTTTTTCTCTCTGATACAATGTTTGAGATGACATTTGGATAATTTAAGTATTTATCCTGGTATGAGATTATAGTATTAGGTGGTTGTGATTATATATTTTTTCCCCCTGATAAGCTTTACCTGTATTGGATTACATATAATTTTATTTTCATTATATAAATATAACAGAGATAACTTGTGCCATATCTTCTCATAGTTTTCATTGGAGATTATGTATTCTGAACTGATTGCTTTTATTGTCATTTATTTGTATAATCGCATGCAGGTGATGAAATTGTTGCTGGAGATGATATCTATGGTGGTTCAGATAGATTACTCTCTTGTGTCATTACGAGGTCTGGAGTTGTAGTGAAGTAAGTGTGATTTTTCAGCTTTTCATACTTTTTTCCCCATGGAGTATTGAATTATGAAACAAATTATTGTTGGATTGATTATCTGATTCCAAAAATTATAGCTTTCACTGATGATGAGGTTGTAATGCTTGCAAGTCCAGAAGAGTAAATACAAGTGATCTAGAGGAGGTAGCCTCTGCTATTGGACCTCGGACTAAGTTAGTGTGGCTGGAGAGTCCCACCAATCCTCGGTTGCAAATATCTGATATTCGAGTAAGTTGTTTTCTTTTATAAGATGGAAGCATTTTGTTTGTGTTTTCTTTTGGGCTGTTATAAGGCATAAACATCTTAGAAGAAACTTCAATTACTTGCTAAGGCATTGCCTTTGGATGGGAATACAGAAAGATGAAGCGCAAGTGATGATTGCTTTTGTCACAATATATAGTTGATGTTAAATTTACTGTTTATTTTGAGTAAACTATGTTGTTTTATTATTATTGCTGCTGTTGTCATTATTTTAGTTTTTTGGTCATTCAATTGGTCTCAGTTTTTCTTGCTATAGATGTTTCTTGGATTTTCTTGCTTGTTACTTGCCTCTGATGTAACTGTTCCCAACACAGTGGTAAAATAAACTCATAAATATGATAAAGAAAAGCACATTATTATTTCAGTATATGTCATATTTGAACTTCAATATTTTAAGTGTCACAATATTTCATTTTAGTATAGATTGTATTTCAAGTCTAGTAGATAGCTACGTCTGTGGAAAATGAAGGAAAAGCAGCCATGTTCAGAGCGACCCACCCCTTGCACTTTGAGTGGCTAGACTTTCCTGCGCTTAGTGTGCATGCCACCTGCCTCTTTCACTGGAACCCCACCCTGTATTTTACCCAACTCATCCTTCTCGCTGTCCTCTAACTGCCTTAATTACAGGGTTAGTAGTTGCCTCTTGCCCTTTCTAATATCATTGAGCCCTCGACACTTATCTCTCTTTTTGTTGTTCACTTGTTCATAGTGGTATAAGTTATTAAAGGTCCATCAGTAGCATTCTTGCCCCTTCTTGCATAAGCAAAGAGCAAAAGGCTCATGCCTATTGGAATTTTATCTAGTTCTCACACGGACCCAACCTCAAATAATATGTATGATATGAACTTGTAGTATGGAATTATTCTGAATGGTTTAATTCAATGTTAGAAAATTTCTTACATTTTGCTCATTTATTCCAGAAAATAGCAGAAATGACTCATGCACATGGTGCTCTTTTATTGGTGGACAATAGTATAATGTCTCCTGTGTTATGCCAGCCATTGGAACTTGGAGCAGGTATTCATATAGCCATTGCAATATAATGAAGTATAATTAGATTTAACAACTTAATAACATGCTTGTTAACATGAACTAGCAATTGGGATTTGGGAATTCTTAAGAGGTCACATTTGGTCTCTTGATACTTTCATTCTTTTCACTTTTTGTGTGAAGTGAAGCAATTTTTGGGGGCAATACATATACATATTAAAAACTCACTAAACCAAAACATTTGTTTAAAACACCCTATATGCTATATGTGTTGCATTTAAAAACAAAAAAGGAAAAAGGAAAAAGGAAAAAGGAATTTCTATTTAGTGACAGCTACAATGTTTTTTCCCTTTTCCAGATATTGTTATGCATTCAGCTACCAAGTTTATTGGCGGACATAGTTATATCATGGCCGGCGTCATTGCTGTGAAAGGCGAAAGGTTGCCGCTTTTATTCTCTGTGTCTCAAACATTAATGGTGTTGAAGATATTGATTTGTTTGCGAGCCACTTTTGTAAATATGTTAATTATCTACAGGGAATATGTGAACTAAATTTCAATTTAATCGCAAATTTTGTTGAAGAGTATGTGATGCGTAACACTTGATGGGCTTGTGATTCTTAAAATCAAGAATGAAATAATACTCGTTTTGCTGTTTCTTGCTTTATTCATTGTTTTCAAATAGCCTTGTCTAAGTAACTTTTCATGCATTAAGTTTGTTATTATGTTGTGAACTATTTCCTATTGTATTTATGATTGAATTTAATTTTCTTTCTGTTTCATGATTTTTTATTCAATTAATCATGTGGATCAGTACTGAGTTTCCTCAATTTTTTTCGTTTTTTGCCTTTGATCATCATCTTGTAAAGGTTGGCAAAAGATATGTATTTCTTACAAAATGCAGTGGGTTCGGGCTTAGCTCCATTTGACTGTTGGCTCTGTTTGCAAGGAATCAAAACAATGGAGCTGCGAGTTGAGAAGCAACAGGTGCCTTATGAAACATTTACTGGTTTATAGTTTCTAGTCAAGGGAATGGTTCACTGTAATATCTGATTATCTGAATGTACTACATGACTGTTTTCCTTTTAATTTATTCACATTGAGTACAATCTATGTGATAAATTGGTTAGTTTACTTCGCCTCTTTTTTCTTCGGATGATATTGAGGTAATATGTCTACACAAATACATACACATGAATTTTTTTTAGGAGATACTATATCCTCCTTTAGTTTCCTTAATCCAAAAGTTGGAACTTACCTACCAAGGAGTGAGTTTGTTTTGGTACATGTAATGATCATGAAATAGCTGGATGCAGCCTTGCGTTTCGATGAAAACCAGAGCATCACATAGGGCTTGAAGTTGTACTTGAAGTTTCCCAATCTTGTTCTGTGGCTTGTACCTCCAATTATGAAACTCATGGCGATGATAAAAGATATTGATACTCATCTCTTGCATTTTACTTCTGTTCTAGTGAGGCTTGAATGAAATTCTCCAACCTTGCTGCCCACCCTGTATTCCTTCATATTGCATAAAGTTGATTCCATTCGGATGTTCCAAATGCACTCTTGCAGATTTATTCTTAGCTTCTGTCCCCACGTTCCTTTGAGTTACATCAAAGAAAGCTGCATACTTCCTTACAGCTTGTATAATTGCTTCCCTTGATTGGTACGACTTTCCTGCAAAACAGCTTTGGTTTTGAAGAAACCAGATTTTATCGAATGTGGAAAAAGGTTCAGCAACAAATTACAATCCAGATCCTTCTTGTGCATCCAAAGTTTGCAAATCCAGACCTGCAACCACTCTTAATGGCCAACTGTAAGTTAGCATCTGGTATCCCAGACTTGAGCCAAACCTAACAGACCTCGTAAAAGGACAATGCAAAAAAAAAAAAAAAAAAAAAAGAGAGAGAGAGAGAGAGAGAACAACAAAGATGTAAAGATTCGCTGTATTCACCACAAAAGATGCATGCCTCCTTCATATTAAGGTGATGCTGATGCCGAATTTGTGTTGTGGGCAGTATGGCATGATTTTCCAGACTAGTATTTTGATTCTAGGTGGAAGATTCAACTTCCATAACATGTTCCAACATGCCACATGCTCATCAGACTGGATGTGACTGAGACAAGTTATTGTATCTATCTTTTACTGTCTATACTCCTTGTCCATTTCCCTTCCTAACAATCTGGTTTTCTGAGTCAAGTAGAGGAACTGGTATTGCCAAAATGTTCCTAACAACTTGGGATTGATATATTTTCTCCAGAGCTTCCAAATTACCTAAGAACAATAATAAATAAAATTTTTAGGAACTTAATGTTCTGAACTAATGCTTTTTGTTTGTTCATAAACTTTTCGCTCTTAACACTTTCGACCTCTTGCGTCATAGAGATAATATGTTTTTTTTTTAATTATTATTATATTCCGGCAGGATTATCATATATTTGTGCAGTGTGGTTTTCATAAGCTAATGAATTTTGAATGATGTCTTGAATCTCATCTTCTCTAAATCAGATTGTGATATGATTAATGATCTAGAATAGAGAATTAGGAGTAGAAGAGACACAAGAAAGGGGGATTAGAAGAGAAGATGAAGGAGAGAGCTTCAATTACTCTCTCACAGTTTCTGTATTACTGCAAACATACTGATCTGATTGTTACAAAATGGAGGAGTAGGCTATTTATAACCCTATAGCCTCCCTCAAATCCTAACTAATGGGTTAATGACTAATTACCCTACTACTTATCTAGTTTACACTTAGGTCCCTAGGTTCATGTTACAATTAGGTCCCTAAATGCTGATTATTATATTTATATATCAGATTGTATCTCTAGCTAAGCTTCTATTTTAGACTTTGGTGCTAAGATAACTACTATACAGTACCATTGTTTATTTTTATAAAACATAATAGTTAGAACCCAAATGTTTTGCAGGAGAGTGCACAAAAGATTGCTGAGTTTCTTGACTCCCATCCCCGAGTAAAGAAAGTAAACTATGCTGGTCTTCCTGGTCATCCTGGACGTGACCTGCACTACTCTCAGGTATGGTTTACCTGTTGAAATTCAATAATTTTTTTTTGGTTATGCCTGAAATGATTTTATATATTCATTGGGGTCCTGTTTTGCAGGCAAAGGGGGCAGGATCAGTGCTTAGCTTTTTGACAGGCTCACTGGCTCTCTCAAAGCATGTTGTTGAAACTACGAATTACTTTAGCATAACTGTCAGTTTTGGTAAATATTTTTCTCTGTTTGCTCTCATAAAGGAGTTTTGAATTGCTAATAAAAGAATAGGCTTAATTGTATCGTTGGTCTCTCTGATTTCTTTTTTCTTTTTTTTTTTAAAAAGCAGTTGGGACTGTAGTCCATATAGTTCAAATTCATATGGTCCTGTCTCTGATTATATGAAAAAGAAGAGTAATTATAGACAATTTTTTAATTCCATTTTTTTAATATAAAATTTAGGGTACAACAATGCCGAATTGAAATTAAAGGGACCGAATTGCACTCATGATTAATTTGGATGGACAATATCGTGTTAGTGAGCTAAATGAAGGACTATTTTAATCAAAACCTGGACCGTTTTGGTCCTTCAGGAACCAAAAACTATGATTTGAAATTATAGGGACAAAAAACTATAGTGAGGGAAAACTATAAGGATCAAACATTGTATTAATCCATTGTTAGGGGTTTCAATGATAACCTACCTACCCAAGTCTGAGATGTGAATGTTTTACTGCAAAAATGCTGACTTTGTGAATTTGGTTGTTGTTAGGGAGTGTGAAGTCCCTCATAAGCTTGCCGTGCTTTATGTCCCATGCTGCCATACCTACAGCAATCCGAGAGGCCAGAGGCTTAACTGAAGATCTTGTGCGTATTTCTGTGGGGATTGAGAATGTTAATGATCTTATTGCTGATCTTGACCAGGCACTCTCATCTGGGCCTCTGTAATTTTTCCTATCAACTTTCCCAACATTGGTGAGTCTGGTATTTTGTTCATTGCAGTGCCTACATTGTATTTCTGAATTCTTCAAATAAATCTTTTAGGGTACAAATTAATTTGTATTTTTTAAAAAAACTATTGAATTTAAACCCTCAAATTTAGTCAAATGTCTCACTGTTGCAGTAAACCATCCACTTTGTGGAGAGAAATTGTCTGCAACATTGATGGCTTGTTTGCTTCAAATAATATGATGGTATCATTTTGATTTAGAATGATGATTAGGTTGTTCTATTATCTTTCGATTTCTTTTTGGGTAAATTGCTGAAAATTTCACCATTGCAAAATTATTGCCTAAAGGTACTTAAGATAACAGGTACTTGAGTATGTGCAATTAATTTATCTTCAGCAGGTGCAACTTTTTTTCTTTCTTCAGCTATGTGAAAATGTCTTCTTTGCACATAATTGAACATAGATTATACACAACTAAAGAGTTGCATCTGCTGAAGATATGTTGCATCTGAGTCCTTAAATAAATTTTATGTACTTTTTGGGCTATAAATTTTGCAATGGAGGATTTTTCAGTAATTTTCCCTTTCTTTTTCTGTCTTCTATTTGCATTAGGCTGTAAATGCTTAAATTTTACAAATTCCTTTACATTTGGTACAAGTTACAAGACAATTTTATTCTTGCTTAATGTTTACATGTTCTATAACGATAATTATGTTATGATGATGTGCATATCAAAAAACAATAGGAGCTCCAACAATGTTGTCTTGAGTCTTCAAGCGGAATAGATTGTATTATTGTCTTGTTTGTTGATACTTTTGCTTGAAATCTTAAACTGAAAAAACTTGTGTCCTATGACTATTGATTATATAAGATGCTGTTAACATGGGACGTGAAAGGAAGTGACTAAACAGAAAAGGTTAACATCCAAAAAAAAAAATTGTCATTCAGAAATCATGGGGTTATTCATATTGAAGGGTTTTTAATTTTAAACACATTCCAAAGAAAAGTTTTCGTCCAACTTTTTTAATTATAATTTTTATGCTTAATTAAAATCTATTTTAAAGTAGTTTTATAGCTTAAATTTTCTGTTAGTTACATTGAGAAAATATGTACGTTACAAATTAATGTTTTTACTCATCTTTTCTTAATGTTCAACTTATCCCCAGTTTGAATGCTTCGGATTTTGTTTTAAAAGCTTGAAATGGTTGTCAGATTATGCAGAATGTTGACTGTCTATATGCTTGTTATTAGATCTTGGAATGTAAAAATTACTCCATCCAATCCCAAATGTCGGAGTTACATAATTAATTTGAAATACTAAAAAAATGTAGTTCAGTTGTTTGCAAAAATTGTGTTGATTTTTTATTATCACAAAAATGTGTTGATTTGCTTGAAGTATTCATTTTAATAATTTGTATTTAAAACTACTCCCTTAATAGAAAATCCTCTTAATATATCTAATTAATAAAGAGAGTTTAAGAAAAAAACATTATACTTTTGAAAGACAGTTGATTGGAGTTTTACATCTAGAATAAAAAAAAAAAAAAATGTATACGAATTCTTATATATAAGACATGGCGGAGTAAAATTTGATCTATGAGCATTTGGGTTGAAGGTATGCTTTTCCATGAATGTGGATCTAGTCTTTCAAATTATTGGCAGCATATTTGTGGGCATTAGTTTTGGATTAGTAGTTTATGGAACTTGTCTTTTTTCTTTGGGCCAAAGATCAACTTTCTCATCTTTTTCATTAACAAGAAAAATAGTTTTTACTAGTTGAGTATCAAAAAAGAGGAAATAGTTTTTAATATAATATCTTATTTATAGTGAGATTTTATATTAAGAATTGGAGGTAGTATTTATGTCATTAGAGCCAAAAACATATTTTTTAAATTGGTTTTGTGGAAACGATGTAGAAGTGTGACCGATGACCAATACAAATTGATCTAGTGGTGTAAAGCCCCCTTCTAGATTCTTTTGGGTCTAAAGTTCAAGTTTTAGAGGAGACACCTATGTTGAGAGAGGTAGCTACGGATACTGAATTGGATACCATCGGATACCGGATGATAATATTAAAAAAAAGGGAAAAAAGTGTGACCAATGACATTTTTGTAAATAAGAGATAGACTATTGACTTTCTACAAGGACCGTAAAAGTAAATGGTGTAGAAAAGACTTTCCACCCTACTCAAAACAACAACCAGCTTAGAAAGTAATCTGGGAGAATATAAGGCCTCACTTGGTTTTAAAAAAAAAAAAAAATCTCTTTCTCCACACATAAAAGGCCAAATGATGATTTCTGGAAATTTTTTGGGTCTATTTCTATGCCTTCAAAGGATCATCTTCTAATTTTGAAGATTTTGAATGATGCAATCCCTTTGATGGATATCCTTAATAGGCATCATCTTCATGTTCAAGGTAAGTGTTTATATGGTTGCAATCAAGAGGAATCTTTAGAGTACCTATTAGTGACTTGCCATTTCTCAAGGACTGTATAGTTTGGAGCCCTTTGAATTGTTTTCCCTTTCAATACGTTGTCAGTTCTTAAATCTTGGCTTAAAATGGCTCTTCTCAAGCTTCACAAGGTGGATTTTTGGAGGAGTAACTCAGATTATTAAACTCATTTCTGTGTTATGGATGAATAGAAATCAATTGCTTCAAAAAGGGAAGAAGGTCAATATAGTTACAGTAATCAAGGAAATCAAAGTGGCATCCTCCCCAAGTATTGCAGCTTTTTCATCAAAGGACATTGTCAACTTCAACAATCCTCAAGCTTCTAATGTTACTTCTCTTTTAAACAATATCCCTTTAAGTAGTTGGGGCATTATTGTTGATTTTTCGCGATCTGGTGCTTCTTGGTACCAAAATTTCCATTTGTTATCAAGGTCAATCAGTGCACTGCATGCAGTGGAAGAAAGCAATTTTGATAAGTCAGTTGGCACCAACAAGATTAAGAGCATCATTGATCTGGATTGTGAAACGCTCCCTTTTAACTTCGAGGAAAAGGAGTCACTAACCTTTTTAAGCTGTAGGAAGAAATGACTACATAAAGTGAAGAATTGGAAGCAACATTCAAATATAATTCTTCAGGATATAAGGAATTTATTAGATCTATTTCATGTTCAAAAAATAGTTATAGACATTAATCGCTGTAGAAAAGGGACTTTCTCACTAGTAGTAGCACATGACAACCGATGTAGAAGTGAAGAGAATTCTTAGGCTTGTTTACTTATTTTCAAAACAATTTCGTTTTTCTTAGAACAAAAGAATAAAAATACTTAATTGGTAATTAATTTTAAGCTAAGAGTTTTGTAAAAAAAAAAAAATGTTTTGCAAAAAAAATAAAATAAAAACCAAGAACATTTGTATGTTTTCTTATTTTTTGTTTCATAGAATCTAGACAATAAGCATAAAGTCCGATATTCCTCCCGAGCTTCACAATTATTTCAAACATGCTTTTATTGGCTTATTTGATTTTGTTCTCAAAAACAGTTTTGTTTAACAAATTTTTTTTTTTAAAAAAACTTGTTTAGAAAATTGTTTTCAATAAGTTTGTATTTTGAAAAACACAAAAAATTGTTTTTAAAAGAAAAAAAAAAACAGAAACAGTTTTTATTTGTTTTCCTTTCTATCTTTTAGTTTTTGAGGTCATCATTTATCCACTATCAAGTATCAACATCACACTACTAACGAAAACTACCGCCACACCGCAACATCACTTTAAAAACATATTTTTTAAAATAACCATCCAAACAAAGTATTTATTTATTTATTTCTTTTTAAAAACAGTTTTATAAAATTGTTTTGGAAAAAACAAAAACAAACAGGCCCGGCATTTTTGTGTTCTCAACTACAATTTTTAAAAAATTATTCAAACAAATTTTTTATTTTTATCTTCTCAAAACTTGTTTTGAGAAACAATTTTAGAAAATTGTTTTGACAAAAAAAAAAAAACATTAAACCAAAAAAAACACTTTCATTTTTTTCCGGTTAACCAACCGGTGTAGAGTAATGGAAGGCAAAAACAAACCGGTGTAGAGTAATTTTTTTTCCCAAGATTATTAAACTCGTACTGGTCACTGAATCGATTGGAGTATTGGGTCAAGGGTCAGTGAGTCAGATGGAGTCAACCTGGGGCCAGACCAGTGAGAAATAAAAAATTGAAAATAATTTAATTCCTCATCATACCATTCAAAATTCCAAATTCTATAAATCATTTTAATACATTGAATCACTAGCAAAATAATCATATATTTATCAAATATTCTTTATAAATTGATATCATAGTATCATATAGCACTCAAGAACACTTGAATTTGTAATAAGTAATCACAAAATATTCACTGTAACAAAATATCAAAAACAAGTATATGATAGCAAAGTATTCCCACATAAATGAGAATCATATAGCACCCAATAACACTTGAATTTGTAATAAGTAAATACAAAATATTCACCGTAGCAAAATATCAAAAACAAGTATATGATAGCTAAGTATTCCCACATAAATGAGAATCATATAGCACCCAAGAACACTTGAATTTGTAATAAGTAATTACAAAATATTCACCATTTTGATAGATCAAGAGGTGGAGCTGTAGGAGGAAAAGTAAAAGCACTAGAAGCAATATAATCATCATTTAAAGATGGATCCCTAGCAGCATCATCATCACCTATATATAAAATGAATAGAATTATTAATAGTTATGTAAAAACATAGTTATATTCTTTTCTTTAAGAATATGATCATAAATTATAGTTATAAACCTTCAAAATCCTTTGCCATTTGTTCAAGTCGAAGATTTGTTGCTTCTTCATCATCAAATTTAATATATTAACCTCACATAGAATGTATACAATGCACATGACAGTTAACCATGCACATAAAATAGTTCACAGAGGCATACACAATATTCAAAAATCATATAACACTAGGCTTATGCAGCATCTATTGTGAACAGATCACATAACACATAAACACGGTTCACCTTACATAAACAAAGATACATAATATGTGAGAGTTAGAGTTACTACCTGATAGTTGTTCAGTGATCAATAAAATTTCCCGGTGCTTGAAAAATTTCTTCGGTCACGTATTGACCCTAAATAAAGCAAATACATCTCTTTTAAATTACCTATACAAGTTTTCCTCTTATTTTTAGAAAATCCGACCAACAACCAGAATTTTCAGAAAATATAATCCAACTTCAAAAATTCATAACTAATTTAAGAAAAATCCGATTAACGTGATTCCAGTGGCTTCTGAACCCTTATTATGTCTAGTTTATGTTAAAAATACTTCTAGAGGCCACAGAGGTTCATATCTTTCCACGGTGCTAAAACTTTGCTCGCTGGACAGAGGAGAAATCCAGTCCTCTGGGCTGTTTTCAAAAATTTACTTTGGGTTAAGGTGCAGATTTGCCAACCAACTATTACTCGAGGAGCATCTGCCACAAAAAAAAATTGAGGGGACCAAAATTACCAATCAACAATTAAAAAGTGAAAAAAAAACACCAAATAACTATTTAAAAAAAAAACAACTATCACAATTAAGTTAAAATATGAGGTACTGGTGTAGGATGGTGGCGAAGACACTGGAGAAAAGAGCGGTTAAGCCTTCTTGTTGGATAAGGCAAACACCAACAGAGATGGGACCCAAGGGAGTAGGCGCTGTGGCAGCGACGGGTGCTGCTTGTGGCATCGGAGGGATGGAACCAGGGTGGAAGGCGTGTGCGGATGAAAAGCTGTGGACTGCTAGATGAGTTCAAGAGGGTGAGTGGAACACCCAGCAACAATGGAAGCTTTGGAGACGCCGATATCGCCGATACTGTGACAGTCAATGGAAGATGGAGACACCAAGACAGTGACGGGGTAATAGTTCGTTGGCGGAATCTGCACCAAATTGAGTTTTTTTTTTTTTTCAGTTTTTAATTGTTGATTGGTAATTTTGGTCCCCTCAATTGTTTTTTGTGGCAGATGCTTCTCGGGTAATAGTTGTTTGGCAAATCTGCACCTTAACCCATTTATTTTTCATAACAAGAATATCGAAAAATTATGAAATCATATATCAAAATGAAGCTTAGGATGTATTCTTTAAGCCTGTAAAATTTCGTGGCCATCCGACTTTATTTACTATTTTAAAACTATTTTACAAACACGATTGTTCAGGATTTACGAAAGCGGGCAGATTGCTTAACTCTTGTAGCTTAGAGTTTTTCGAGTTCGTAATTCATGACCTTATCCCATTCTCATGCCAAATTTCATTTTAAACTCAATGGTGTTAGACCTGGCTATCACCCAAGGGGGGGGGGGTGAATTGGGTGTCTGATAAAACCTTAGATAACTTTGAAAATCTTTTTGCAACTTACTGAAAACAGTTTGTATGACAAAAGTAATTTATAAAGTGATAGTCAATCATTCAAACATATATGCTGGAAATATAAGAATTTAGGGAAGAGAATATGCAAACTGAGATTTATACTGGTTCAGCCAATCTTTGACCTACGTCTAGTCCCCAAGCTCCACTTGAGATTTTCAATCCACTATCCTCTTGTTTAATCCAGACACAAGAGAAGCCTATACAATCCTACAAGTTTACCTAGGCACTTGTGAAGCCAAATCTCTCACCGAGATACTCCTTTCAATTAGTTACATACTCTGTACTCGAAGTTATCCTCTCACTAGGATACACTCACCCTTATAAGTTGTAAACTGATAACCCAATCTCCAAGTCCCACGACTTGAGATTCTTACAATGATTTAATAATCAGAAATGTTCTCTATAAAAGAGAAGATGAATAAACACTGAAGTATAATACAAATCATTTCACTCTCTACTGTAAACTATATAAACATTGAGAAACAAAGTGTATGAGTTATTGAACTATCAACGGTGAAGTAGTAAAATCATTTCATTAGGTTCGTCGAGTCATTCATCAATCGTCATGTTACACCCCTACCGGCCTCGCCCTTTCGGGTGGCGGGTTAGAGGGATCTTTTTTACTTATTACATTTCCTTTGGTAAATATTCCTTTTTAACAAAACTCAGAGTGTGCACAGCAGAGCAAATGATCGGTTTGGACAACTACATTATATTGGTAAAGGTACAAGCAAAACATAAAGTAGTTGTCTAAACCGATCATATGCTCTGCTCCGCACACTCTGAGTTTTGTTAAAAAGGAATAATTACCAAAGGAAAGGTAATAAGTAAAAAGGATCCCTCTAACCCACCACCCGAAAGGGCGAGGCCAGTAGGGGTGTAACAGTTTGGTATCAGAGCCTGGTTTGGACGGTACTGGTAAAAGGTAAATGGTTAAGGGTACTGATATAGTCTGGGCAAATGGAGCAGAAAGGACATATACCCTAAGGAAGAGGGTTAAGCTTCGGGAAGTTAAATCTCCACAGATGGATGAGATAGCACGGAATATGGGTTCTGTTGCTGACTTGAAGACCTCTGATATGGAAATCAGGGTCTAAATTAATCTCCCGAAATGAAGTTGAAAAGAAGAGTAACTTAAGAATACAGAAGGAAGGCATTATAGTAAGAGGAGACCAACCGTTGTATCAGGAAATGGAGTAGTAAAGATATAGCCCGAGGAGCAAGGTTCAAGCTCCGAAAGTTGAGACTTTGGGGAATAGCTGAGGGAGCACAGACTGTAGACTCTGTTGCCAATCCTAGGGCTATTGATGATGATTTGAGATATGTAATACCCTAAAATTTGAATTAGGGAAAATAACAAAATTATCTTATTTTCTAAAGGAAAATTTCTTGGAAATTAGGAAAAATCAATAATGTGTCAGAAATGACCAAAATGCCCTTGTGGAGCATAAAATGACTTAAGGAAATTATGAAAAATCCTTAGAGGCAATAAAATAATTATTAAAAATTAGAGAGTATGTTGTCTCTAATTTAGAAATTTTTTGGGATTTATTTCCTTGGAAAATAGTGAGGGAAAAATTAAAAAGTATTCCGGGATCATTATTGACCTCGTGAGAGGAGGAGTCTGGAGAAAGAGTAGCGAAGCTCTGGGTAAGTTTTTCCGGTACCGAGTCTTAAGTTCTAGTTTTCGATTCGGTAGTTATAGTAGAGACGTTGTTTTGATATTTAATCTTCCAAGTATGATTAGATATCATGTTTAGGGGTAATTAAGGTGTTTATTTCGAAAATATTGTTGGGGTTAAAGATATGTCAAAATTCTGGAAGATTAGAGTCAAAGTAACGAAGCGCTGGCGAAATTCCGCCGATTAGGGGCATCAGGGGAAAAATGGTCATTTATGCCTAAAATGCCTGTTATGATGTCAAATGTTAATAAAATGTCATATTATCCTTATAGGATATCTGTAATCACAAACCGCTGTCGTATCGCTGTCAAACGTACCGTTTTCCGTCAGAAGTATCGATTACCGTCAACGAATGTACGTTTGCGTACTGTAACACTAACTCTGATGGATATAGTATGCATGTATGATATGTGTGTATGGTATGATGTGAGTATGGTATGTGTATATGTGGTGTGTTGTTGGAATGCGTATTATGTTAGAAAATAAGCGTATGCATCTTTGGGAGCGATATATCGTAAGGGTGGGAGCGATACATCTCGTAATCTTGGGAGCGATACATCCGTAATGCTTGGGAGCGATATATCCGCATCTTTGGGAGCGATACATGTGCATTGGTTGGGTGTGATTTATATGTTGTATTAATGTTGTTCTGCAACCCATATGTGTGTATGTATACATGAGGTTAACTGTTACCTGAGATCCGGTGCGGATCTCAGCTCTTAACATAGCATCAGGGTCGGAAGGACCGAGGACCAGGAGAGAGGGAAGCAAGCCTAGGGATGCGGCCGAGGACTTTATGATGTTGTCCTTTACTTTTGAAAACTCTCGGTTATTGAACCGTTTCTGTAATTAGGCGTGGGCATTTTGAATATATATATCAGTTACACTCTTGCTCCGATGCTCTACTCTGATAAAAAAAATTATACTGCTTTTGAAAAACGGGATGTTACATTTTTGGTATCAGAGCAGTTGTCCTGACATAGATCTAACTATGTTATATACAAACTATTGGTGTCGAAGGCAATGTTAGTCTATGTGGATAATTAAGGTGTTTATTTCGAAAATATTGTTGGGGTTAAAGATATGTCAAAATTCTGGAAGATTAGAGTTAAAGTAACGAAGCGCTGGCGAAATTCTGTCGATTAGGGGCATCAGGGGAAAAATAGTCATTTATGCCTTAAATGCCTGTTATGATGTCAAATGTTAATAAAATGTCATATTATCCTTATAGGACATCTGTAATCACAAACCACTGTCGTACCACTGTCAAACGTACTATTTTCCGTTTTCCGTCAGAAGTACCGATTACCGTCAATGAAGGTACGTTCGCGTACTGTAACACTAACTCTGATGGATATAGTATGCATGTATGATATGTGTGTATGGTATGATGTGAGTGTGGTATGTGTATATGTGGTGTGTTGTTGGAATGCGTATTGTGTTAGAAAATAACTGTATGCATGCTGGGAGCGATATATCTGTAAGGCTGGGAGTGATACATCTGTAATGCTGGGAGCGATATATCTGCATGCTGGGAGAGATACATGTGTATTGGTTGGGTGTGATTTATATGTTGTGTTAATGTTGTTCTGTAACCCATATGTGTGTATGTATACATGAGGTTAACTGTTACCTGAGATCCGGTGCGGATCTCAGCTCTTAACATAGCATCAGGGTCGAGAGGACTGAGGACCGAGGAGAGAGGGAAGCAACAAGCCTAGGGATGCAGCCGAGGACTTTATGATGTTGTCCTTTAATTTTGAAAACTCTCGGTTATTGAACCGTTTTTGTAATTAGCCAGTCGGCATTTTGAATATATATATCAGTTACACTCTTGCTCCGATGCTCCACTCTGATGAAAAAAATTATACTGCTTTTGAAAAACGGGATGTTACAAGATACGATTTAGATCCCCAAATCTTACAGAGCTTTAAAGTTAAGTGTGCTTAGGCAAGGAAAATCTCGAAATGGGTGACCTCCTGAGAAGTATTATAGGAATTTGAGGTTTCCTTGAGATAAGGCCTTAGTACCTTGAGGTATGACTTATGATGATCCTTAGAGATGCTATAAGGATATTAGTAAGGATATGATTGAGACTAGGCTTTAATCTGATCTTAAATGTGATTAAGGTTGTACTAAAGTTCTAGTACCTGAGAGTAGGAACCTTGTGAATATTTATCGATACTGAAATGTTTGGGTATGATTGAGGATTGAGGATTAACCTTGAGGTAATAGAATGATATTAGGATATACCCCTGTGACATTGGGGATTGAAATAGAATTAGAACCTTGTGAATAGTGTTATGATTCGAATATTTTGAGGTTTAGATTAGGAATATAAATCACCATCCTAGTTTGTATTTTGGGTATTGTTGAGGTAATATGATTCCTTAGCCTAACTAATGTTGAGGTTCTAGGAGTCAATTGTGAATCTGACAATTATTGATTTGAGGTTATTTGAGGATAGTGACCGAATGTTATAGGTGATGAATCATGATGATCGTAGCATGTTTATTGGGTATGGTCGAGGTTTCAGAATTGGGTTGATGAACCTAAGAATCTGACTTGATAATGAGAAATTTTTAGGCATTTGATTGATATGAATGCATTGAGGCATTAGAGTATAGTACCCATGTGTATGAGGTATTTGGCGGTTACTAGTTGTTAGGGAATGATTTTAATCTCATGATATTCCCTTAGAAAGAATGATTGAGAGTAGAACTCTTAATGATATTGATTGATGATGTCAGTATGTTATTTGAGGATAGTACCTATATGATATGAGGTACTTTGAGGTTGATAGTTGCTGTATCAGCATAGGGAAAGATCTTGAATACAAAATATTCCCTGAGAAAGTGTGTTTGAGGATTAGTATCCCAATGGAACCGAACGATAGCTAGAACCTCGATAGCCATAGGTTATGGTCTCATGATTGGGACTAGTGGCTGTAGATATGATAGTGGCTAATGGTTTCCCTAGAAAGATGTAGGTTAAATACCTAATAGGGAAAAGTAGGATCTGAGATTATGCCTGGAGCTGGATTATTATCTGAAGTCCATATACAGAATGGTCAAATAAAGATTATTTGATGTGATATCAAGGTATTGCCATGGGGTGCTTTGGTGCTATATGTATTTTTAGGGGAAACTGTTATACGAATATACAGTGGGTAAGGAGACCTACTAGTATGATATAATTTTGGATTGTTAACTTTGATAAGTGTTCAATGAGAAGCCTTAAGTCCTGTGAAGACTGGGATGTCCATAGGCTGGCAGAAACCTACAGACACTAAACCATGAGTACTGGGCAGAGTGCCGAAGAAAGTGTAAGCCTGAAGGATACAAGAATTATTACTAAAATGGTTGGGCTAATGAAATAGAATGGATTGAGTGTCCTATGTATGTCTTGAATAGCCAAGGATAGAGCCTGAGATGTAATGGGAGATAATGACCTTCTATGTCAGTTACCTGGTTCCTGGTACATTTGAAAATTGAATTTTAAACATACCAATGCACCTGCTATGTTTGTGAAACTTTGAAATTGATTTTTTTGAACTAAATTCTCAAATCAAATGTTTTTCAAAACTTGAGAACAATTTGAAATGGTTGATTTTGAAATATGTTGTCCCATGGATAGGGTGTCCTAATGAAACCTCGATTTGAAATTGAGTTTTGAACCATGTTGTGGTGGAAGCAGTACAAAACTGGAAGATGCCAGAAACTGTTGTAGACATACTCAGTTTGCTGGATCTTGCCAGATGTCTTTGAAAATGTTTTGAAATTGTTGGTCGTTGTTGAAAGTTCTTATGACGGGATTAGTTTTGAGAAGCTGATACTCGCAATAGCAGTGTAGGCACCCAATCTGAGTAGTTTCGCCTTGTAGGGGCGTGTGATTTGCCTTGTCTAGTCGGCACCCACGCAGGCGTTTTGGAGCAGGGCTCCTCAGGACAGAGGTCCTTGTCTCGGGTATGGGATTCCGGTGGGTGGCTTGTTAATGTATGTGCCAGTGCAGACACTGGGTCCTGGGAAGGGACGGAAACTCTCCCACATTGGCCGACAAGTACGTTGCCACTTCGGTGGTTTGTGTATGAAAGGATTGGGATTTTCCGTTGTACCGAAAGGTTGAAGTGGTGGTGAGAGCCTTTGGAATGTCAAATTTGTGAAATGAATAATCCCGCTAGTTAATGTGTATTGGTAGTAAATGTTTTCTAAAAATAGACCGACATTGAATTATTTTCTTGAAATTTGAGCTGGCAGCGATTGAATTTGAAAATGTGAAAATACTGTTTGCAAAAAATGTACTGCGGTCATAGAGATTTTTCAAATGTGTGAAAATTTGAAATTTTGAGTGTGAGACAACATAGTAAGCGGTGACATGATTGTCGTCGCTGTTGTATTGAAATGAAAAGCGGTGCAATTGGTGAAATGTTGATACAGGAACAGGAACTGATAGATTGGTCTAGAAATCTGAATCGATTAAGTCAGACAGTATCTGCCAATTACCGTGCTAAGCAAGAGGAAAATGGTTCAAGAGCTTGGAATTGAGGAAGCTCAAACATAATAAATGAGCAGAGACTCGAGGCGGTAAGGCCCGGTATGCAAGTTTGCATGGGGCGGTGTCCCTGGGCTGTAAGACCTGTGATGCTTAGCACTATGTGGAATATTACTGGCATGTGACTTTAGACTATTGTGGCTAGAGTGCATTTTGAGGTTGGCAAAACATATGATCTGTACTAGATGGAAGATGTAACAACCCGACTTTTCACAAGCAGTATAAATTTTTTTTTTTCCAAAACATTATTTCAAATCAACAGAGTAGAGCAACAGAGCGATTGAGTAACTGATATGTATTCATAAACTGCCGTAAGTCTGGCTGGTTACAACTACGATACAGTAACTGAGTATTTCAAAAACAGATAATAACAAAAGGAAAGACTTCCGCCGAAACATCGAAAGGAAGTCTTCAGCCGGGTCTTCTACTCGGGCTGCTTGCCTCTCTCCTCGGTCCTTAGTCCTCCGGAGCTTGACGCTATGTTAAGAGCTGAGATCCGCACCGGATCTCAGGTAACGGTTAACCTCATATTTACAGACACAACATATGGACCACAGACAATCATATCAACAACAGTATATGTGCACTCATCGCCCAATAGCATGTATACATATATCGCCCAATAGCATGTATACATAAATCGCCCAAAAGCATGCAGATATATCGCCCATAGCAAACATGAACATATAAACAGCACATAGACATACCACAGAGCTATAAGCTATCACATACAATACACCTAGCACATACATGCATACCATAAACATCAGATTAGTGTTACAAAGACGCGAACGTACATACTTAGTAAACCAAACAGAATAGCCAGGTAAGTGTCTATCATGGGGGCCTCACCGAGTTCACGGCGACTTAATGGCTTACCCACATAGACTAGCCTTTCCTTCGGCACCAAACTGTTCTAACATATTTGCATTCAATAAACATACCATAACAATACACATAGCACATATATGCATACCATAAACATAAGAGTTAATGTTACAGTACGCGGACGTACATACTTTCGTAAACCGAACAGAATGGCCAGGTAAGTGTCTATCATGGGGGCCTCACCGAGTTCACGGCAACTTAATGGCTTACCCACATAGACTAGCCTTTCCTTCGGCACCAAACTAGCAGATTAGGATTTCGACGTCCTATAGGAGTAATATCACTTTCATTAGTGATTTGGCATTATAATCGGCATTTTAGGTAAAAATTACCATTTTGCCCCTATACCCCTAATCGGCGGAATTTCGCCAAAGACTTCGTTACTCTTACAAATTTTCTTCCCGAAATTTCGCCAGAACTTCGACGCAATTATGATTTTCGAAATTCTAGACTAAAATAGCCCTATCATATGATATCTAATCATACTTTGAAAAATAAAGGCTACTCTAGCATTACTACTCTGACTATTGAAAGAACTACGAAGACTAAAAGCTCGTGCAGGAAAACTTACCCAGAGCTTCTGCGAGAATTTCCCGAGCTCCTCTCTCTTATTTCTCTCTCTAAATCAGCTCTTGCTTCTCAAATGTGAGAAAAACCAAAGGGGAGGGGTGGGTATTTATAGAAAAGGAGGTAGGGTTTCTAGTCGGATCAACTTTGTGAGAAGCGATCTGGACCGTCCAAAGCAACTTTTCAAAAAAACCCTTTTTCCCTTCTTTGCATTCACACTTGAACGAAATTCAGGCCCAAAAATAAAGGGTTTGGCCAATGGGAGGTGGCCACGTGTCATCTTCCAGAAGCTTTCAGACCGATTTCTCCGATCGGTACCCGATTCGCGTGATTTCGGAAAAATCTCAAAATTCTGGATTTACAACTTTGAAAACATATTCTCACTTAGTAGAAATGTCCAAGTTAACCTATATTTTGATTCCATATAGGGCTCCAACAGTCCAGTTGAGTCTTTCTCGAAAACGTGTCCAAACGCGTCCGGTGTCGAAACTTGTTTTCTAAACACCCATCTCTTCGAAAAATTCACCGAATCCAAATATGTTCATGAAAATTCCCAATTCTTTTCCAAATGTCACAACATAACCTTTTCGTCCTCTTGGCTATCGGCCTTTTCTCGAATTTCCCTATTTCGTCTTATTAGGAAAAAGCACAAACGGCTTGAATTAACTTCCGCAAGAGTCTAACGGAAGATAAAAACCCACTGATTAATATTTTACCTTGACTTTGGGAATCCCATTCCTAGATCTCTAGATAGGATCCGTTTCCTATTTCCCATTTTACTATTCACATAATTTTACTTTAATTAATTATATTAATAAAATAATAAACTTAACTTATCAACTAAGTTTTCTATTTTTATTTCTTATTTATTTTTTTCTTTTTTTCTTTTTTTTTCTGCACTTTCTTTCTTTTTAATTAATTATTTAATTAATTATTTAATTAATTAAATAATTATTTTTACATAATCTCTTACAACATTTTCCTATTGGTCAATTCTTGCATTTAGGCTTAAAAATACCTAAACTCATCCTTTTTCCTTCAAATTTTCCAATTAATTAACCAATATATTTATGCTAATTTTTAGCCATTTATCACTAATTTTGGAGCTTTACATAATTATCTCCGAATTTTCTATACTTGTGCTTAAGTAATTTGCTAATAAATACTTAATCACTCAGTTATCACTGCTTAGTAATTTTCTTAATTAGAATACCACATTACCCCTTAACCTTTGCTTTAACATGAGATTTTTCATGCATTCTGCATTTTTCCATAATCTTTCTAAGTCATTTATGTCCCTTAGGGGCATTTTCATCATTTTGGCACTTTGGCCCTTAAATTCCCTAATTCAAATTTCGGGGTATTACATTTCTCCCCCCGTTAAAAAAAATTTCGTCCTCGAAATTTGCACTCTACCCACTATACTTTGTACTAACTAGACTCCGTCCTACTCGGACCTTGGACTCCACGCGTCGGATCCTTACTTTTACGCGCACCGCTCCTCCTGGCGATTTGAGAACTCGTTTCAGCTTGATTATAAAGTTTTTATCATGTTTTAAGTTGATATATATAGTGTTTCCTGGCGTCAAGACACCGCGTACTTTATATATATTGCTTCCGTGGCGCCCATAACACCGCGTACTTTAGTATTTTAGCGTTTCCGTGGCGCCCATAACACCGCGTACATAAGTGTTTCCGTGGCACCCATAATACCGCGTACTACACATTCATCATGTCGTATTTTGATATACGGTATCCCCATGGTTCCCATACACCACGGAAATACCATATATCTCATACTCATGGATATCATGTCGTACTTCGATATATTATGTTCCCATGGTTCCCATACACCGTGGCAACATAAGATACCTTATACTTAATGATACTATCGTGATTTGTTTCTTAAGAAACTTGATAATGATTATCACTATGTTATGTGTGGATTGGTTCGATTTTGAACTACAGAGGTCTTCCCTTTTTCTCAACGTAGCTCTTCCGTTTGTCTGTCTTTGCTAAGAGTCGTCTCTTAACTACAGCGATTTGTTTGGAATTTCGTTGGTTCTTTCCACCCAACAATGGATATGTAGAAAATGATGATGAGTGGACCTGATCCAGCCTTCAGAAGAGTATGGAAATACGTAATGGTTCCTCTGATAGAAATTTTCAACGTGGGTCACGATCAGATATCGGTCCCACTCGAGGTCATCTACCTCGTCCTCCACCTTGGCCTCTGCCTCGACTTCTGCCTCGACCTCTGGGAGTTCCGGCTTCTCTCAGATTTGTCATGTCTCGTTCTTTTTCCTTTACTAAGGGAAAACGTTAGATAGGAGTACAACGATGATCATATCATAAATTCCTATCGCACTTCAAACCACCGAGCCAGTTTCGATCCTTTCCTTCGTTGGATTCTCGTTGGTTTTCTATATTCGAAAATGGGTACGAATACGTCTCGGAAGTTCTACATGAGTCAAATACTGCATGTACTTATCTTTGTTGATCTCGGAGTTTCATCCGGCGTGACCCAGCTCCGCGTATGAGCTCTGTGCTAGAATAGAATTAACGTCCAGTACAGACTGGCAGTTATCAGAGTGATGCACCGACAGAGGGTGGCACACCGGTTCAGGATGGTATACCGGTACAGACTGGTACACCGAGGTAAAATGGTACACCGACTCAGGCTATATCAGTACTCATTTTCAAAATATGCTCCAAAATTTTTGAAAAGGCGTAGAACCTAACTCCGTTAACCGAACAGAATGACCAGGTAAGTGTCTACCATGGGGGCCTCACCGAGTTCACGGCGACTGATTGGCACACCCACGTAGACTAGCCTTGCCTTCGGCACCAAACTGTCCGTAATAACATAGTTAAATTCATGCCAGGACTACTGCTCTGATACCAAATGTAACAACCCGACTTTTCACAAGCAGTATAATTTTTTTTTTCCAAAACATTATTTCAAATCAACAGAGTAGAGCAACAGAGCGATTGAGTAACTGATATGTATTCATAAACTGCCGTAAGTCTGGCTGGTTACAACTACGATACAGTAACTGAGTATTTCAAAAACAGATAATAACAAAAGGAAAGACTTCCGCCGAAACATCGAAAGGAAGTCTTCAGCCGGGTCTTCTACTCGGGCTGCTTGCCTCTCTCTTCGGTCCTTAATCCTCTGGAGCTTGACGCTATGTTAAGAGCTGCTATGTTAAGAGCTGAGATCCGCACCGGATCTCAGGTAACGGTTAACCTCATATTTACAGACACAACATATGGACCACAGACAATCATATCAACAACAGTATATGTGCACTCATCGCCCAATAGCATGTATACATATATCGCCCAATAGCATGTATACATATATCGCCCAAAAGCATGCAGATATATCGCCCATAGCAAAGATGAACATATAAACAGCACATAGACATACCACAAAGCTATAAGCTATCACATACAATACACCTAGCACATACATGCATACCATAAACATCAGATTAGTGTTACAGTACGCGAACGTACATACTTCCGTAAACCAAACAGAATAGCCAGGTAAGTGTCTATCATTGGGGCCTCACCGAGTTCACGGCGACTTAATGGCTTACCCACATAGACTAGCCTTTCCTTCGGCACCAAACTGTTCTAACATATTTGCATTCAATAAACATACCATAACAATACACATAGCACATATATGCATACCATAAACATAAGAGTTAATGTTACAGTACGCGGACGTACATACTTTCGTAAACCGAAAGAATGGCCGGGTAAGTGTCTATCATGGGGCCTCACCGAGTTCACGGCAACTTAATGGCTTACCCACATAGACTAGCCTTTCCTTCGGCACCAAACTGTTCTAACATATTTTCATTCAATAAACATACCATAACAATACACATAGCACATATATGCATACCATAAACATAAGAGTTAATGTTACAGTACGCGGACGTACATACTTTAGTAAACCGAACAGAATGGCCAGGTAAGTGTCTATCATGGGGGCCTCACCGAGTTCACGGCAACTTAATGGCTTACCCACATAGACTAGCCTTTCCTTCGGCACCAAACTGTTCTAACATATTTTCATTCAATAAACATACCATAACAATACACATAGCACATATATGCATACCATAAACATAAGAGTTAATGTTACAGTACGCGGACGTACCTTCGTTGACAGATTACAGTATTTCTAGCACGTTTACTAAAAACGTACTTTTACGGAAAATCGTGAAACAGCGGCACGTCGGGCAGCGTAACGGCAGCAGATTAGGATTTCTGACGTCCTATAGGAGTAATATCACTTTCATTAGTGATTTGGCATTATAAGCGGCATTTTAGGTAAAAATTACCATTTTGCCCCTATACCCCTAATCGGCGGAATTTCGCCAAAGACTTCGTTACTCTTACAAATTTTCTTCCCGAAATTTCGCGTAACTTCGACGCAATTATGATTTTCGAAATTCTAGACTAAAATAGCCCTATCATATGATATCTAATCATACTTTGAAAAATAAAGGCTACTCTAGCATTACTACTCTAACTATTGAAAGAACTACGAAGACTAAAAGCTCGGACGGAAAACTTACCCAGAGCTTCATTTGCAGAATTTCCCGAGCTCCTCTCTCTTATTTCTCTCTCTAAATCAGCTCTTGCTTCTCAAATGTGAGAAAAACCAAAGGGGAGGGGTGGGTATTTATAGAAAAGGAGGTAGGGTTTCGGTCGTCGGATCAACTTTGTGAGAAGCGATCTGGACCGTCCAAAGCAACTTTTCAAAAAAACCCTTTTTCCCTTCTTTGCATTCACACTTGAACGAAATTCAGGCCCAAAATAAAGGGTTTGGCCAATGGGAGGTGGCCACGTGTCACCTTCCGAAGCTTTGACCGATTTCTCCGATCGCACCCGATTCGCGTGATTTCGGAAAAATCTCAAAATTCTGGATTTACAACTTTGAAAACATATTCTCACTTAGTAGAAATGTCCAAGTTAACCTATATTTTGATTCCATATAGGGCTCCAACAGTCCAGTTGAGTCTTTCTCGAAAAACGTGTCCAAACGCGTCCGGTGTCGAAACTTGTTTTCGGAAACACCCATCTCTTCAGAAAAATTCACTGAATCCAAATATGTTCATAAAAATTCCCAATTCTTTTCCAAATGTCACAACATAACATTTTCGTCCTCTTGGCTATCTGGCCTTTTCTCAGAATTTCCCTATTTCGTCTTATTAGGAAAAAGCACAAATGGCTTCAGAATTAACTTCCGCAAGAGTCTAACGGAAGATAAAAACCCACTGATTAATATTTTACCTTGACTTTGGGAATCCCATTCCTAGATCTCTAGATAGGATCCGTTTCCTATTTCCCATTTTACTATTCACATAATTTTACTTTAATTAATTATATTAATAAAATAATAAACTTAACTTATCAACTAAGTTTTCTATTTTTATTTCTTATTTATTTTTTTTTTCGTTTTTTTTTCTTTTATTTTCTACACTTTCTTTTTTAATTAATTATTTAATTATTTTTACATAATCTCTTACAACATTTTCCTATTGGTCAATTCTTGCATTTAGGCTTAAAAATACCTAAACTCATCCTTTTTCCTTCAAATTTTCCAATTAATTAACCAATATATTTATGCTAATTTTTAGCCATTTATCACTAATTTTGGAGCTTTACATAATTATCTCCGAATTTTCTATACTTGTGCTTAAGTAATTTGCTAATAAATACTTAATCACTCAGTTATCACTGCTTAGTAATTTTCTTAATTAGAATACCACATTACCCCTTAACCTTTGCTTTAACATGAGATTTTTCATGCATTCTGCATTATTCTGCATTTTTCCATAATCTTTCTAAGTCATTTATGTCCCTTAGGGGCATTTTCGTCATTTTGGCACTTTGGCCCTTAAATTCCCTAATTCAAATTTCGGGGTATTACAGAAGACAAGATGCCTAAGGCTCGAGGGTAGTTCCCTAGTCGATAAGGCAAAACAAAATCCAGCACAATGTTAAGAGTCGAAAGGCCAGTATGTGATAAGTTGTGTTCTTATTGAGCATGCATAGGAAAGAGAAAGGCGACGTGCCTAAAATGATTTCCCAAGGTATGGACGTTCAAATTTTGAGGACGAAATTTATTAAACAGGTGGAGAAATGTAACACTCTGAATTCTGAACCCTAAGAATTGAGAATAAGCCTAAAGTAGGTGGACGACTAAGCCCAATTCAGGAAGAGTCCCAAGAATGCCGAGAGTTAGGAAGCCTCTCTGGGACCAAGTAACTCGACCATACGGGTCAGTGGACCTAGTATGTTAAGGCTGTGGAATTAAAGTGCTAATGGAAAAAGGGGCATAAAAGACATATACAGTGTAACTTCGGTTGGAAAAGATGCCACCCAACTATGTCCTAAGATATAGGACAATTAGTTGAATGAAAATATGCATGTATAGGTAAGAATATGGCATTTTTAGGGCAGTCGGGTATGCCCTGCGTTTTGGAAGAAAAAGAGGAGGAAAGAGAACTTACTTGGAGATAAAGCAAAAGGTCAAATCAAGTCATCATGAAGAGAGAGAGGGACTGGGTATACAGATCATGTGCAGGAGTAAAAGTCAGTAATAGCAATGATTCACAGGACACGTGGCGTGTTGGGCTCAGAAGTTGGATTTTTGATTGCACGAAGTACGAGGTAATTATGAGATATTGGAATATGGGTTTCTTGCTCCCCAAGGCACTAAATTTCGATCCCTTATGGTCAGGGGGAAAAGACTGTCAATCCGGGCCCACACAAGTCCAGTGAAGGGCACGAATTACGAGGAAAAGTGTAACCGGCAAAAAGGAGCTAAGTGGGACCGGTCAGCGTTTTCCAGAGTCGGGCCCAGACCCCTGGACACAGATGAAGGGCGAATTTGGGTGGGCCCAGGGGAGAGATAAAGTGACTTGGAGAGAAAGAAAAAGGTCACATCATGTAATTATGAAGAGAGAAAGATAAAATAATCAGGATTAATCTAGACCACACCTTTTGAATCTGATATGACAATGGAATGACACGTAATTATGGCACATAAAGGGAAATTATGGCGCATCCTAGGGCAGATCACGTGGGTCCCACTGGCTTGGAGAAGAAGCAGTGCAAAATAACTGTCCTACCCCTGGGCCAAAAACCTACAACTAGCAATTCCAGAGACCACCATCAGGGGCAATTTTGGAATCTTATTTTTGGTCTTGGGATGTGCCACCCATCTGCCCAAGGATTTCTCTAGAAACCTTGAGAATCAAGTAAAGAAATTATAATTTAATCCGAAGCACTCTTTTAACCATTGGATAATAATCAAAGTTGGGTAAAAGCCTTCACCCTTGGAGCCTATTTAAGGACACTCCCTTGGCAATTTTATGCTGCCTAGGACGTGATCTAGAAGGGAGAAAAGATGGAGCAGCAAGGTCTTGGTCCAAGGAGAAGAAGAAGTCATACGCAACCGAAAAACCAAAGTAAGCCCCTAACTGACAACTTGAGATGTGTTGTTTCTGCCCTATGGTGTCGAACGTGGGGATATAGTGGGATTTTTATGTTTTTAAGGTTTCCATTGAGTCCGAAACATGATTTTTTGTGGGGATTGGTCAAGTTCACCTTTTTCACACACGAAAAACCCTAAGACATAAACTATGCAAATCTGCCAATACTTGTGATTTCTGGGCAGCGAATTAAATGGACTCTTTTTGCTTTGAAATTTTACATGAATACACTAGACATATGGGGCTTCATTTTGGTATAAGATTTCGTGTCTCTTAGGTTTTCCTACTGGGAGATATTTATTTTTGAAAATCACCCTAAAACCTGGACTTCGTTTCGGACCAGCGGCTAGGGTTTTGAAATAAGGGCAAGTTATGAACCCGAACCACGTTGGAAAATATTTTTAATATAAACTAGACATAATAAGGGTTCCATGGCCTCTGGAATCACGTCGATTATACTTTTCTAGAATTTATTAAAAATCGACCAAAGTTTCTGGAAATTTTGGGTGTTAGGCGAAATTCATGAACTTGAAGAAAAGTTTGTTCATGTAATTAACGAGCATGGATTTTGGCTGAATTTAGGGTATTAACGTGTGTGGGACGTATCTTCGGATTGAAGAGAAGAGTTTACCGCTTTCGAGAAGTGCCAGGTAGTAACTGTTAACTCACATACCTTATGTTACTATCGCATGTATGTTTTATCATGATGTAGGAGTTGGACTGTAGTGCCAGAAGGACTCTGTGTCCTTGGGTTACTGCTGAAGTCCGAGGTATATGAGGTAGGCAGGACCTATTGGACTGTGTGTCCTTAGGTGGCTACAGAGGCAGTTTATTGTGCTAGAGGCAGTTTTATTGTGCCAGAGGCAAGTTTACTTCCTGATTGTGATTTGCATTGCATGCATTGTATACATATTGTATATAAGTCTAACAGTTACTCTGGGGTTCAATTTTGAACTAACACCTGGATTCTTTGAAACCAGTCTGGAGTTCCAAGATTTTTAGAGTCAACTTTCAAAGGCCATAACTCCCTGATATGAACTCCGTTTTGGTTGGTTCAACTCTTGATGGAAATAATTTTGGGTCTACTTTCAGATGCCACTAGTTTCAGATCAATTGGATTTTTATATTATGATTTACACTCAAAACACCAAAGCTTGATCTACTGTGTGACGTTAATTGATGTACCAACTTTTGAAATTCATAGGTCTCTCACCTGAACTCTTTTGGGCATGAAAATTTGTCACAATGACGCATTGGGAATCTAGTTTCATACAAAATTGGTTTCATCTCAATCCGATCTTTGGTTTGGGAGATATTATCGAATTACCAGACGTCGCCCAGCTGAAACGTGAAACAGAGATAACTAGAGTTGCTGAAGTCACTATTGACTCGAGTCAATTAGTGGCTGACTCGAGTCAACTCATACCAGAGGAGAAAATCAGTGTTGAAAACACTATTGACTTGAGCCAATTAGTGGCTGACTCGAGTTAAGACCCTAGCTCAAGTCTACGATTTTCTGGCTCGAGTTTTGGCTTCCTCGAACTCGAGTTTGACTTCTTGGCTCGAGTTTTTACTTCCTGGAGCTTGATTTTGCTTGTTTTAACTCCGATTTGAGCCATTCCAACTTCCATATCATCGTGGAGAATTATAGAATCAATTTAAAAACTTGTATAATGATTTTCTCATTCCATTTAGCAAGTTTTTCTTTCTTTCTTTCTTCTTCTCTTGATCATTCTCCATAATTCAACTCTTTCTTTCTTCTCTTCTCACAATTCAACTCTTTCTTTCTTCTCTTCTCACAATTCAACTCTTTCTTTCTTCTCTTCTCTTGATCATTCTTCGTCATTCAACTTGGACTCATCATTCTCTGCAAGTTCTACCTTCTTCAATATCTCCTCTTCTTCTTGATTATTCCCAAAATACTTTCATAACTTCTTGCTTCCTTGACATTCTCTACAATTTCTTATTTCTGTAATATCTTATCTCCTTCTTGAAATCATCAAAACTAATCATATCCAACAAATGGAAACCTTAAAAAATCAAAATCACACCATAACACTATGTTTGAACCAGTTCGACAGAAACTCTAAAATTCCAAGTCATAAAAGCTAGTTTTGGTACTTACTTGATCTTGAGCTTCAATATATGTTTCTTCTTTTTCCTTCTTGTGTTTGAGCTTGGTTGGACTCTCTTTGAACCTCTTGGACATGCCTAGGCAGCCATGGGAATGGTCTGATGAATTGTTAAATAAACACCCATGTTCATGTGAAATGTCCAGGTCTTGCTATTATCCAATGGTCCAAAGAGTGTGCTGGGTTTTTGCATGTTTTCTCTTGCTTTTTCTCCAAGAAATTTAGATTCGTCTTGGGCTGATGGTGTGTGGTGCAAATATGGTCCTTATGATCAAATTTTATTTAATCCAAAGATCCTTTATTTATCCTTTGGTTATGTGAGTTATCCGTGTACCCCTTTTGTTCAATGGTCTTTGGTGTGTATCAGGGTTAATAGCTTGTTTCTTCTTTGCTTAATCTCCAAGTATTCAGATTTTATTTTGGCTGATCACATGTGGCGCCATATTATCCCCTTGGCATCCTAAATAATTGTCCCATTTGATTCAAAAAGAAGACTCTAATTGGTCCTTGTTGGTTTCCTTTCATCGGTCAATTTTTCTCTAAGGCTTGGACCTTGTGATTGGGCTTGTATGTAGGTTAAATTAGCTGCTCTTCCCCTCTAATTACGGTTGGTCGAAATTTCATGTCTTGGAGATCAAGGAAGTTGACTTTTTAAAACCTCACGACTGCCTTGTACTTTGCTCACAAAAGTCAACCATTAATTCCCTGAATGCCACGTGTCCTCCTAGCATAATTATCGTTGACTTTTTATTCCTACATGTGATTTTGCATTGATCTCTCTCTCTTTCCTTCTTATTTCCTCAAAAAACGCAGGAAACCCTTATCAGTTCAGGAACTATCATGTGCATATTTATTTTAGCACATTTTTGCTTAGCTAATTGTCCTATACCTTAAGGCATAGCTAAATAGCATTTTTACCAATTGATTAACACCGTATAAGTGTTTATGTGCCCTTCTGCACTGTCACTTTAACTTCTACAACCCTTGAGCTCTTGGTCAAAATACTCACGTAAAAAGGGAGTGCAAAGTGTTTTAAAATATGTCAATAAAGCACTTAAAAATCTCCCAAATCAAATAACCAAAATGCCCTTACAAAATATCCTCCTAACTTGGTTTATTTTGCAAGTTTTGTTGACTTTTCTCTCTCCCCCTTGTTTTGCATGAATTTGAGGCTTATTGAAAAAGGGAGAATTACATTCAGGTCCCAAGGAAGGAAAAAAATTACAAAAAAGTCCATTGAAATCACAAAATTACCCAGAAGTCCCAAGGAAATTTTTGTTGTAAATACATACATTTCCTGTTGTAAATACATACATTTTCTGTTGTAAATGGTTTGGGACTTTTTTGATATTATTTGTACAAAATTTTTTAAATGTTGTTGTAAATACATACTTTTTCTGTTGTAAATACATACTTTTTCGTTGTAAATGGTCGGTGTTTAAATGTTGTTGTAAATATATACTTTTCCCGTTGTAAATGGTTTGGGACTTTTTGATATTATTTGTACGGAATGAAAATTACTTTTCGTGTTGTTGTAAATATATACTTTTCCTGTTGTAAATATATATTTTTCCTGTTGTAAATATTTGTATGTATTTACAACACGAAATGTATGTATTTATAACAAAAATTCTCTTGGGACTTTTTTGTAATTTTATGATTTCAAGGGATTTTTTTTGTAATTTTTTTCCTTCCTTGGGACCTGAGTGTAATTCTCCCATTGAAAAAGCCTATGACTCATCCTTATGACATAAACATATGCTTATGTGTCTCTCATAGCAATTGACTAAATTGCCCTTATTTGTGTCTTATTTTACAAGCTACATGTCTTCAAAATATATTCTCAAACTTGGCTTCTTCAACAAGCTTTTTGACTTGACAACTCTTCATCCAAGTATGATATGTGACAATTGTGCAATAAATGTTTGTTAAATCTATTTGACTTCCTTAACAAGCTTGACATACTTGGAGAGCAAGCTGGACATGTGTCACCTTTGTATTCGGCCAACACAAAGTATATCTTGATTAAATGACACGTGTTGTATTCTTATTGAACCAACATAAAAGAAGTGTTATCATGAATCATCATGACTTACTTTTTTAAAGGCACGAATACCGAGACCCAACAAATGATGCCACATACCGATATTTTCTAAAAAATGCAGGGCATACCTGACTGCCCTGAAAATGTCGTATACTTACTTATATCGGCATATTTTCGCTCAACTAATTGTCTTATACCTCAGGACATAGTTGGGTGGCATCTTTTCCAACCGGATTTATACCGTATAGCTCTTCTATACCCCTATTTATCTCTCAGCTAAAGATATGACCTTACTCGGGAATGTTACACCTCCTGAACCGAGCTTAGTTGTCTGCCTAATTTAAGCTTATTCTCAAGTCTTAATGCCTGAAATTCAGGATATTACATAAGTAGAATTAGTTAAATAATATAAGATACTTGAATATATTATTGTCGATCAGCTCCTATGAGTTGGCAAGCATTATTAGTATATTCGATCATCAAGAATATGACCATTTAAATTAAAATTGAATTATTCATATTTAATAACTATTATATTTATTTTTTACCATATTTTTATTTTAACATATGCCAAATCTGAAATAAATATAATTTTTCCACTTTTTTAAAACAACGAATTTGTTATTTAAAAAATTTATAAATTAAATACTCAAATCTAGACCTTTATAGATATATGCCATTCGATATGCTCTAATTGTGATTAGTCTCCAAAATCTAACCTACCTAATAAACTCTTTATTTTTTTATTATTTCATTTTTTTGTTGTGTGTTTGCCAAAGACATCAGCATTTTTTTTGTCATCGTCCACAATTAAGAAAATAAACTACGATATTATTATAATTAAATTATTACTATTTTGCAGGGCAAGCACATGAAGTAAAGTAGAATACGGAAATGAATGCTTGAGTTGAAAGGAAGGCTAGATTTGCATATGGCTAGGGAATAGATTTCCGAGAATCAGGGGCCCCTTATTCCCTAATCATTCCCATTCCATTCCTTTTCTTCTCACGCAAACGCAACGTACTACGTAAAATTATTCCCATTCCATATATAATGTCAACGTACCATTAACGCCCAACCTTATTTAATTAACCAACTTCATCTTCCCTAATTAAGAGGACTTTTTATTCATTATAATTAAAGTCCTCCAAATTAATTCAGAAAATTTTAAGAGAGATCATTATTTATTCTTAATTAATAATTTAAAATTGGGTTAAAGACCTAATTTGCCACGGAAGCTTTGCTAAGGGAGCGCCCAGCACCCGGAAGTATTTTTGGTATCATTTTTGCCCCGGAAGTTTATAAATATAGCAATTTTGCCCATCAGTTGATCTTGACTGTTGGATTGGTATCATTTTTGCCCCGGAAGTTTACAAAAATTTGCTCCTAAACAAAACTTCCGGGGCAAATTTGCTCCTAAAAAAAACTTCCAGGGCATATTTGCTCCATTTTGTAAACTTCCGGGGCAAAAATGATACACAAAATACTTCCAGGTGCTGGGCGCTCCCTTAGCAATACTTCCGTAGCAAATTAGGTATTTCACCCTTTAAAATTTTGTGATATACTTTAAAAAAAACATACTTATCATCTAATGATTACTGCCTAAATGTGCAAATTTCCAATAAATAGGGGTATTATAAGAAAAAAACTTTATATATATATATATATATATATAGATAGATAGATAGATAGATAGATAGATAGATAGACACACACACTTCTCATGTTGTAGGAGAAGTGTATTCTCATGTCACACACATGAAATGGTGGAACCCACAATATATATATATATATATATATATATATATATATATATAATTAGCATTATATATATATATGTGGGTCCCACCATTTCATGTGTGTGTAAGAATTTTCTTCTTCTCATGTAACATGAGAAGTTTAAACCCCTATATATATATATGATAGGAAAAAATACATATATTCACTATTACATATTTATCTATATTTAATGATTATTTTTACCTATATTTATTTGAGTGCTAAATATTTATATTTAACTGTTTTTAACCGTTACATATTGAGCACAATATATTTTATGGTTGTCTAAATACAACCGTTATATATAAGGCACCATATATATTTCAGAGTTTTTAGTCAATGACTATTATATATATCAAATTATATTCAATGATTGTTCACTAAAATTGTGAAATACACATTAGGGTTCATATGATGAATGATGAAGTATTTGACACCAGTTTTAGGTATCATTAAGGTGTATATTTGATGATTGTTGATAATTAACCGTAAGATATATGTATACACTTAACTGTTATTTGAAAAAACCATTATATATATATATATGGGGTTATCGTTTGTCATGTCACTTGACATAAGGTTATGTCAAGTCACTCTAAAACTACGTCGTTTTGGGGTTAAAAGAATTAATGAACTCTCAAAACGACGTAGTTTTGGGTCAGGGGAATTAATGAAGGATCTTTTAGTAAAATTCATATAATAAATACTAAAACAAAAATACAAAAATATCCTTCATTAATTTCCTTAACTCCCAAAACGACGTAGTTTTGGACTCACTTGACATAATCTTATGTCAAGTGACATGACAAACGATAAACCCTATATATATATATATATCATGGTTATTAGACAACAACTATGAAAGTTTTATGGACAATTTTTGTTTTAAAAAAATTAGGGTTCAGATTTAGACCCCATATGCATATTACATACATATACATAAAACAAATATATATATTACCGATCGTCAAAAAGTATGTACTTTACATAAACCTATTAAATAGATTCATTTCAGTTATAAAAAAGTTCATATACACAAATACATGTACATTACAGAAACAAAAAAAATAGTCCAAATTACCAACCAAAAGCAAATCAATTAGAGCAAAAAGAAAACAAAATAGAAACTAAAAGTAGGAACTAAAACAGAAGCCAAAACTAAATATGAACTAGCTAAACTAAGAACCTAACATACATTTAAACAATACTCTATAGCTAACTCAGTTATGCTCAAATCCATTGACAATAACATAGTCATAGCTGTTAGTTCTCTGTGTTTTGATGATAACTTGCAATTGTAAACTTAAAATGAAGTTTGTTTTTATTAAGTTGAAAAACTTACTGTCAAAGGCAAACTCAAGTTTGGACTTGACAGAGAGTAGCTCAAGTTATTTAAACTTAGCTAACTCAAGTTTATATTGGCAAACTTGAGTTTATGTCATACAGAGAGCACTCTAAGTTTTTCAAGTTAAAGCAAACTCGAGTCAGTTATGGTAAACTCGAGTTTGTGTTAGACAGAGAGCTTTCAAGGTTTTATGAACTTAACTAAACTCGAGTTTAGTATATCAAACTCGAGTTAGTGCTTGGTTGAGAGCTTTTAAGGTTTTTCATCCTTTAATCAAACTCAAAGTTTATCTTAGTAAACTCCAGTTTGCACTTGGCCAAGAGTTTTTCAAAATTTCTACTCTTTCAAGAAAACTCGAGTTTGTTTTATTAAACTCCAGTTTGTGGCAGGCCGAGAGCTTCTCACTATTTTGAACTTAATAAAACTCAAGTTTATATTTGGAAACTCTAGTTTGAGCTTTGTGGACTTAATCTTATTTTTATTTCAAAAAGTTCCAAACTCGAGTTTGTCACTTAATGACTCGAGTTTGCTCCTATTTCAAAATGTTCTTCAAAGCTCAATCGCGACATTTCCCTGAGGAAGAACTAAACTCGAGTTTGTGTTTCTAAACTCGAGTTTGTCGTTTGAGAAAATACTACAAACTCCAGTTTGCTTGACAAACTCCAGTTTAAGACGCTCTGTTTGAAAATAAGCTTTCTCGAATTTGCGAAATCTTCATGTATAATCTAGATACTTCTTATCATCACTTATTACAATTCTTAACTATGTTTAATCAGTTTGTTAGTGAGTTTCAGATGACTAAATGAGTATTAGATTAAAAATTAAGGTTAAAGCAAAAGGTGATGTCAGAACATTTATTGCTGGTCCAAAAAACGTAGCATCCTTTTGACAAATCATTCCTTGGACTTTGCAAAGGTTTAAATGTTTTCTTTCCCTCTATGGAAGCCACATCATCCAACAGATTTATTTCAAGGAAAGTCAACAAGATTAACTAAGCACCTGGATTAACACAAGCAAGAGGGAGAATGGACCAAGTTACAACCTAACAGCTACATTAATGTCTCCAACGGTTACATTAATGATTCCAACGGTCATTTAATGCTTCCAACATATATAAGCTGAAGCATTCAAGTCTCTACAACAACCAGAATACAGAAAATAGAAAAGCTATCATGTTTCATCTGTATTTAGTGTTTTCTACCTACTTGTAAAGTATCTTTTGATACATTGAACTTTAGGGTTTATTTTATCTGCTCTTTTAGAGCATTTATCATTGATTATCAATCATTGTAAGAATCTCAAAGTTGTAGGACTTTGATGTTGGTTTTATCAGTTTACAACTTGTAAGGGGAAGTGTATCCTAGTGAGAGGATAACTTTGATTATAGAGTGTGTAACTGATTTGAGTGATAGTGAAAATCATAGAGTGTCTAGGGACTGGACGTAGGTCAAGAGTTAAGACCGAACTAGTATAAATCTTGTTGTGTCAAGCTTTTCTTCTCTCCATTGTTATACCCTGTTTTGTTGTCTGTTTTGGGTGCTTTGCATAAGAATTTTTAAAATCCCCAATTCACACCCTCTTGGTGATTTCCTCCATTTACATTTAGCATCAGAGCAAGGTCTTCTCAAAAGAGCTTAACAACTCGAGAAGGATCATCATGGACAGAATTTTACCTAATGGAGCTTCGATCAACAGACCACCGGGTTTCAATGGCGAGCATTACTCCTTCTGGAAGGCTAAATTCAAAGTCTTCGTATTGGCCACTGAATACGGCCTTTGGAGAGTGTTCGAGAGAGGAGACTATGAACCATCCTCATTTCAAGATGGTGTTAGAACTCCAAAGCTAGAAGAAGAATACGGTGAGAATGACAAATGATAAGTAACGCTCAACAACAAAGCAATCATCATGCTTCAAAGTGAACTAAGTCAAAAAGAGTATTTATGTATCTGCACTTTGTCATCTGCTAAAGCTATGTGGGATGCTCTTGAGATAGCTCATGAAGGAGCAACTGGAATCAAGGAGAACAGAGTAAATACCCTTATGACTGAGTATGATTTACTTCGTATGAAGTTTTGGGAATCCATTGGCGAATTCTAGCTCAGATTCACTGATCTGATCAATCAACTTGCTGCATTGGGAAAAGAGTACGATTAACCTGTTCAAGTGAGGAAAATCCTGAATATCCTCAGCAAAGAATGGGAAGCCAAAGTCATTGCGATTGAAGAAGCTCATGGAGAATCAATGGCTTCTATAGCAGCTCTTTTTGGCAGCCTTTCAAAATATGAAGGGAAGATCAAGTTTAGAAAAGGACTTGATGAGATTGGTGGCAAAAGTAAGGGAATTTCCCTTAAGACTGTCAATGAGGCTAAAGAATCAGATGATGATGAAGATGAAGATGAAGATGAAGAGCTAGGCATGATGGTTCGGAAATTCAAGAAATTCTACAAGAAGGACCAAGGATTTAGAAAGTTTCACAAGGGTAGCTCCAACACTGAGCCAAAGAAGCCAATCATTTGCTACGAATGTGAAAAGCCTGACTATATCAAGTCTGAATGTCCCCAGCTGAAGAACAAAGACAACGAAAAGAAGTTCAATAAATTCAAAAAGAAAGCTTATGTCTAAGCTATTTGGGGAGACACCTCATCCGATGAAGATGAAGCTGATGAGGAAGAAAGAGCTAACATTTGTCTTGTGGCTCAAGAAGAGGAATCAGAAAATGAAGAGGTAAATGATTTTGAACCATCTTTTGATGAATTGCTATCTGAATATAACTCTATTCATACTGAATTTCAAAAGATTGCAAACGAGCTTCTTGTTTCAAAAAGGAAAATAAAATCTTTAGAAGAATAAGTTCAAAATACTTCTTCTCCTATTTCTACTTGTGAAAATATTTCTGAAAAAAGTTAGTGAAAAGGTTTTAGAAAAGATTTGTGACACTTGCTGTGTTTTGGAGAAAAGAAATGCATACCTTACGAAAACACTTGAGAAGTTCACTCAAGGTAGTGAAATGCTCAATGTCATTTTAAAACAGCAAAGGTTCACAAATGAAAAATCAGGAATTGGTTATAAACTTGATTTTGATAAAAAGAAAGACAAAAATAAATGTAGAGAAAAGTCTTATATGAACTATTTTTGAAAAACAGTTCATTCTTCTAACCCTTTTGCTCATTGCAATTATTGCAATCGTAAAGGTCATACTACTTCCTCTTGTTTTCATAAAAAGTAAAGAAAGAGTAAACCTGTAGGCAATTATCAATGGGTGCCTAAAGGATCCTATAAGTAAACCTGTACGCAATTATCAATGATGCTTTGTGTGAAGAGTTTGCTAAGAATATGTAGGGAGAATTTGAGATGTCTATGGTGGGGGAGTTGAACTATTTTCTTGGTTTGCAAATCAAGCAAAATAAGAATGGCATCTTCATGTCTCAAACTAAGTATTTCAATGATCTCCTGAAGAAGTTTGGGATGGACCAATGCAATGGAGTTGATACTCCAATGAGCTCAACCACTTCCTTGGATGCTGATGAAAAGGGCAAGGACTTCAACATTACAAGATATAGAGGAATGATTGGATCATTGCTCTACCTTACTGCAAGTCGCCCTGACATCCAATTTAGTGTGAGAATATGTGCAAGATTCTAATCCACTCCCAAGGAGTCTCATGTTGAAAATGTGAAGAGAATTTTCAGATATCTTGCTGACACAAAATCTCTTGGATTGTGGTTTCCCAAGGGTCTACCTGAACATCTAGTAGCATATTCAGACTCAGATCATGTCAGATACAAGACAGACAGAAAGAGTACAAGTGGCCAATGTCAATTCCTTTGTGGCTCACTTGTCTCCTGGTTTAGCAAGAAGCAAACAACCATCTCTGTGTCATCGACTGAAGCCGAATACATTGCTACATCGAGTTGCTGTGCTTAAGTCCTATAGCTCAAGCAACAACTTTTGGATTTGGGCTTTCATTTCAAAGAAATTCCAATTATGTGTGATAATACTAGCACAATAAGCTTGGATAAGAATCCAATGCAACATACTCTAACCAAGCATATTGATGTTAGACATCACTTCATAAGAGAACATGTTCAGAAGAAAGATGTCAAGGTTATGTTCATCCTAACTCATCTTCAACTTGCTGATATCTTCACCAAACCATTGCCTAAGGAGCAATTCAATTTCGTTAGAAGAGAATTGGGAATGATAAATCTTAATGAGTTGTAAGTAACCTTACTCAATGTTAGTTGTGGTTTAGATGATTATTTACTTACTTAGGCATCAGAGTGTCTAGATATGATTTATGCAGGATGCCTGCTCTATCTGTCAATTTGCTGAAGTTTGTTGTCAAAAGAAGCAAACTCAAGTTTGTACATGCATACTCGAGTTTATCGAAGGTAGAGAGCAAACTCTGATTTTGGGAGAAAACCAAACTCGAGTCAATAAGTGGAAAACTCGAGTTTCCATAAGACAGAGAGCAGTGAACACCAGAGCATCTTCTAAACTTGAGTTTGTGAGGCCAAACTCGAGTTTCGCGAGTTATTTCAAATGTTCACTAAAACACGCTTGAAGTCTAGGTTAGTATAATTTTATTATGCAAACTCGAGTTTGTCGCGCACTATATATATATATATATATATATATATATATATATATATATATGAATCTTGACCGTTGCTCTTCACTCGAGTTTTGACCTAAGTTTTCTCAAACCTCTTTTCTTCTCCGATCAATTTCAACCTTTACTAACCTGAAATGGCCCCCAAACAATCTACCAAGACCTCTCAGGACACAGATTCAGACTATGAAGCCGATCATTCTCCTTCTCCTCCTCCTCTGAAGCGACCTAGGAGAGAGAAGTATATTCCAAGGAAGCTTCAAACTGGGATAGATAGAAAAATCTCTGGTGTTCCATCTGCTGAATCTCTATCCTTTGCTAAACCAAAGAAGGTGGCTATCCAGGAACCTTCTAAGGTTCCAAGAAGGGGAAATGCTCCAAAAGCTGACTTGAGAAAGGGCAATGAGAAGAAAGTTTAAGCTGCTAAGCCCTTGAAGAAGAAAAGAACTGTCTTTTCTACTGAGTTCAAAGACACTGACAAGAGTCAAGGCCCCTCAAAGGCCCCTTCAACTTCTCAACCTCCTGAGCAATCTATCTCAAAGGTAACCTCCGCTTTGATTGAGATTTACCTTTATTCAAAGCTTCCTCAAGGCTTCTGTACTAGAGTAGCAGTGATAGAGAATGACAAAGCCATTTGATTTAAAGAAACCTATCTTAAAAAGGATTTTTGTCCTGTTGTCTCTGTTGATCTAGCTAAGCTCAAGGAAGAGTGAAATCTTGACCTTTCTCCTTGGTTTAAGAAATTTGTGTCACTTCTTTCTATATCTACTTTATTCAGCCCAAACATAGTCAAAATGTTTTATTTCAATATGGTTTGGGACAATCTTATGGATTCTGAGGGCAATCTTGTTGAGGAGAGGATTATTACTCAAGTTAGGGGAGTTAAAATTGTTTTATCTGCCTCTTTTATTAACTCTATTTTAGAAATTTCCAATCCTCCTCCTGTTCCTACTTTGACCTATAGCAATAGGCAAATTTTTGAAATCTTAAGGCCAAATGAACCTATTCCTGAGGATCAATTGGCCTCTCTTTCTTTTCCTCCTGTTGCTATGCCCCTATTCATAGAGCTATATGGTATATATACTCTAGGAATCTTTTGCAAAAGGGTGGCAATTTTACTCATTTTGCAAAGAAGGATTAGCCTCTTTTTGCTACCATCATCGATAAAGCTCCTGTCAATGTTGGCTACTGGATTTTCCAGGAAATGGCCAAATTCAAATTTGCTTTTAGACAACCCTCATATATTCCTTTCCCAACTCTCGTGTCTGTCATTCTCTTTCACTGTAAAATCTAGTACATTGGCACTTCTGAGGCAGTTAAGAAGCCTCCAAGCTTTGGGAAACAACAGTTAAACATGATAAGGATAAACTTTGAAGAAGGATCTGGCCAGTCAAGGGCCCTCTCCAGATCAAGAGCTTCTCATGCCAAAGCTCAAGACGCTCAGTCTGCACCTCCTCCACCTCAATCTTCTATGCCTTCTGATCTAGATGCAAGAATCAAGGCAATAGTAGACAAAGCCATATCTAAATTGACTTACAAGATCGAGGCTGAGGTTGGCAACCTAGTTTCTGAGGTGACAAAGGGTAACAGTGACATGGTGGATGGTCAAGAAGAGTTGAAGGAGAAAGTGGAAAATCTATCTGGCCATTTTGAAGATCAAACTGCCAGCATCTCCACTCTTATGGTGTCTAATATGGGTTTAAGTGACAAAATGAACAAGATTTTGAAACTTCTATCATCTGCTGGTCCAGGTTACCCTAGTTCTGGTTTTGGTACTCCCTCCTCTACCCCTGCTGGCCCTAGTTTAAGTATTCCCAAAATTGAACCCATCTCTACCTCACCTTCCTTCACTTTCACCACACCTATCATCTCTACCTCTCCTACTGATGACTCCACCCCATCCACTATTCTTGTTCCTCCCTCTCACCCCTCCACTGTCAAAATTGACTCACCTCCATCTACCCCTTTGATTGATCCTTTACCTGATTTTGTCTCACCTCCATCTCATTGTTGTTGCTTCTGTTGTTTTAAACTCGGATGTATATTTCTGAATGAATGCAATAAAATGTGCTTTTAATGTTTCAAGTCTTGATCTGATCCTTTGGTGCTCAAACCAGTTAAAAATCAGATTTTTAGTTTACAAGTGTTTTCATCATCAAAAAGGGGGAGAATGTTAGTTCTCTATGTGTTTTGATGATAATTGACAATTGTAAACTTAAAATGAAGTTTGTCTTTATTAAGTTGAAAAACTTATTGTCAAAGGCAAATTTGAGTTTGGAGTTGTCAAACTCAAGTTTGGACTTGACAGAGAGTAGCCCAAGTTATTTAAACTTAGCTAAACTCGAGTTTATGTCATACAGAGAGCACTCTAAGTTTTTCAAGTTAAAGCAAACTCAAGTCAGTTATGGTAAACTCGAGTTTGTGTTAGACAGAGAGCTTTCAAGGTTTTATGAACTTAACTGAACTCAAGTTAAGTATATCAAACTCGAGTTAGTGCTTGGCCGAGAACTTTTAAGGTTTTTCATCCTTTAAGCTTATCTCATGTATAACCGCGTCACAACACCCTTTGACCTGAGATCATCGTGGGTTCCTACATGAGAGTCGCTGATCTTTGACCTAGTCAAAAGTCACCTTTGATCGGGTGATGATAAATGCTTGGATTGGGATCAGCGGTTTTGATGCAGAGGAATGTGAATGGTCAAGATGAAATTTGTCCCTCACATTTGTAGAGAGATAATACTAGGCCCCTCGATGAGTGAGTCTGAGAAATGTATGGCCATACTACGATGGAAAGGAGTTTCCATTTCAATTGTTAGACTACTCAATAATCGAGAAAGTAATGGTCAAGAACAGGAAGTTGACATTATCCATGCCTCATCCTTGACCAAGTTATCGCGTGGCAAAAGGGACGTGACATGGTTGTGTGATAGGTTGTATCGTATCATCGATCCCCATATGAATTGGGTAGTCGCAATGTCTTGCTAGAGGCCGCTTGCGACTTGTGGGCTGGTACACTATTGGCCCACTGCCAATCTCATGTGGGCCTGCAGGGTCGCACACAAGAATAGCCTAACACGAGTAATAGTATCCAGATTCATTGAATCTTAGATATGTCTAAGATCTAATGAATACAACATTTAATCTAGGATGGATATATATATATATATATATATATATATATAATTTTGAAATTAAATAATAATAATATTATTTGATATTATTATATATAATATTTGTTTTGTAAGATTTAATTACTATATTTAATCCAAATTCGAAATTCAAGGACTAATTGATATTAGTCTTGAATATTTTAATACGGCCCAATTAGGGTTTTAGAAACTCTATAAATAGATATTGATCTAAGTCGTATTATAAGGAGGAACTAACAAGCCTCGAAAGAAATCTTAGAGAGAAAAACGAGAGACACAAAGTAAGAAGGCGCTAGCACGCTGCCGTACGTGTTGAAGAGCTGTTCGATGTGGATACCGGTAGAGGGAGTGGATTCGTAGAGTTTGCTCCTAGAGATTGATCGAACAAGAAGTGTTAGCCCACGTGTTTGCAAAGGTCGCTCACGAGTTCGCATAGGTACGGTTTTTCCTAACGAATCTTGATTTAAACGTCGTTGATAGATCCTCTTTAGGATTCACAAAATTTTAAATGGATTAGAATCCTTCCGTTGCGTGTATGAATCCCAACATCTTGTTGGGTTCAAACAGACAAAAATTGCATTGGGAAGCAACAAGGGATACAATTTTTAAGGGGTCTGTGTGAATGGATATTTTTGTGGGTTGAGTTTTGGAGAGTTTAGAGATGTAATGATAGAGGCAGCTGGAATAGGTGATTTCAAAAGTTGTTTGTTCCTATTCATTGCGTTGTGCTATTGCATTAAATGTGTTGTTTGTTGCTTTATAGTGTGCTTTGGTTTTTTGAATGATAAATGTGGCCATAATGTGAATTGTGTTAGATATGAAATTGAAGGTATATATACTGTAGGTTGAGGAAAATTGATTGTTGGATATGTAATGATATATATGGAATGAAAATGACTGTTGATGTCCTGTTCTGATATGAACTGATGCAGAAGTTTGGCTACTGTCAAAATTTTGGTTCGAACGCATTCTCACTTTAGCGCATTATGTTCGAACTTAACGCCATCGTTTGAACATAAGTTTGAATCAGTCAAATCATTTTATCCATTTTTTATTATAGCGGCATAATGGGAAGAAGTGAAAGTCACAGATGAAGGAGAGGGCGCCTGCGGCCATTAACGGAAGTAAGGGTCATAGATGAGAGCAATGAAGAAGGTGATGCAGTTGTTTTATTTTTTAGGGGCATTATTGGTATTTTACCTCTCCTTCCCACTTAACCAACTTCCTTTTCTTCCTACCAAACATTTTATTTTCCCTCAATTTAAGTTCCATTCCCATGTCTACCATACATCTAAAATTTTTTATTTCCCTCTCAATCTTCCCTTCCATTCCTTTCCCTCCTCTAAGTTCATTTCCCTCCTTAATTCCTAAATGTGAATCATGTTGTGAGGGATGATGTCTGCATGGTATCCAAATATGAAAGATAGATCACTTGATCAACTCAAGAAGTTCTAAGGCCGCAAAGCATTGCTAGTGTCTTATGAGGTTATTAAATAAATTGGGCTCGTTAAAGGAGTTTTATTTGATCCAAGTTTATTTATGTCAGTAACTAATTGGACCTAATAGGCCACACACAAAGGTTATTCCCGATTGACTAAAAACTAGCAAGCTTAAGCAAATAATTGTTATTGGGCTTTATCAAGAGTAAAGGTGTAATTAGGTTGAAATGAGACTCCAAGCCCAATAGTGAAAAATGGTGTCACATTTGGAGTCCCCAGTGGGAAATCAATTTCTCCACAAAAAGGCCCAAATGTGTTAGAAGACTCAACGGGGTCTTAGGCCAAGTTGAATTTAGAATTCAAATTTAGAATTTAAATTTGTATTTTAAATTCAAGGGTTAGGTTGTAAATGATAATTCTGAATTATCTAATAAACACACATACACATATATCCAATAAAGATCGGATGAAGGAAGGATAAATAATAAATAAATATTGAATTAAAAATGATTTTAAATTTTATTTTAAGAAATGAATGTGATCCATCATCTTAAATTTTTATTCAATCAATCAATATATGAATGTGATCCATCATCTTAAATGATTGATTCAATCAATCAATCAAGATATGAATGTGATTCATTATCTTAAATTCAATCAATTAATCAAGATATGAATATGATCCATCATTGTAACATCCCATTTTCTAAAGCGGAATTTTTTTTTTTTTGCAATCAATCAGAGTCGAGCAATGGAGCGTAAGAGTAACTGATCATAACAAAACATGAAACATAGTGTAATATTGTATTGACATTACAGTGATCCTAAGGTTCGGAAAATAATCGACAGAAAGGAAAAGAAAGCGATAAGATAAAGATGACTTCTTCCGCAAGTCACTCCTGCTGCTTTCCCCGGACATCAATTCGCGGTCCTCCAGACCCTGAAGCTATAGCTGAGATTCAATTCACCGCATTGAATCTCAGGTAACGGTTAACCTTATGCTCAAATAAAAACAGTATATATACAACAGATATTCATGACATAACAGCAACATCTCATCGAAGTGTGACACGAGACGAGAACATAAGCACGAAGCAAATATGTAAGGTCCTACACAACAACATTGTGACACGAGACGGGACATAAGCATAAAGCAGTATGTAAAGTCCTACACAAATATAGCTGCACATTACCCTGTGCCACGATCACGTGTCCTCAGCGCTAGGAAAACTCAAAGCGGTATTATCATGTCTATAACCCGTACAAGGCTGTATGTAAAGCGGCGACCCTAAACGAGTCCCGGTATATGAACGTATCTATGACATATCTGTATATGAGAACTATAGGATTAGTGTTACGAGACGCGTCCGTACCTTCGTTGATGTACGCAAATGTTTTCGCGGAAGCGTACTTTCTACTGAGAAACGTGCAAGAATCATACAATGCACGTTGGCGGCGTAACGGCAGCGAGAATCAACGTTTCAGATATCCTATGAGAATAATGTCACTTCCATTAGTAATTTGACATTATAACTGGCATTTTAGGTAAAAATTACCATTTTGCCCTTCTACCCCTAATCGGCGGAAATTCGCCAGCACTTCGTTACTCTGACAAATTTTCTTCCCGAAATTTTGCCAGAACTTCGACGCCATTATGATTTTCGAAAATAATGACTAAAATAGCCCTCCCATATGATACCCAATCATACTCAAAATTTAAAGGCTATTACTACCCCTAACCTTTAAAAGATCTATAAAAACTACAACTTTTCAAATGACTCGATCCCTACTATGTTTACACCTCTGCATATTTTTTCAACGCAAACAAGGCTCTAAAACATTTGTAGGAATCTTGTCACCTACTTTCTAAATCTAACTAACAATTCTACTAACTACTAAACTAAAAACTAAAGACTAAAGCCCGAAAGACTTACCCGTTGAAGACTTGGCGAGCTTCCGCCTGAACTTCTCTCTCTTCTTTCTCTCCCTAGGAATTTCGGCCAAGGAGCTCAAAGAAGATGGTGTGCAGAATTTGAAGGAGGGGGGGTATTTATAGGGTTTAGATAAGGCATTGTTTGGCATTTTGGGTTATAAAAACCCATTTTCCCGATCGGCACCGATTTGCGTGATTTCGGAGAATTCACAAAATTATGGATTTACAACTTTGAAGACAAGTTCTCACTTAGTAGAAATGTCCAAGTTAACCTAAATTTTGATTCCATATAGGTCTCCAACAGTCCAGTTGAAGTTTCCTCGAAAAACGTGTCCGAACGCGTCCGGTGTCGGAATTCGTTTTCGGAGATATCAATCTCTTCGAAATAATTCACTGATTCCAAATATGTTAAAATAAATTCAAACCCATTCCTAAATGTTGAGTTAGAATTTATTTTCCTCTTTTCCAAAAATATGCCTATATGCATTTTTCCCTATTTTGTTTTATTAGGAAATGCACAAATGACTTCGAATTTGCTTAGTAAGAGTTTAACGGAAGACAAAATTCCACCGATCATTAATCTCTCTTGACTTTGAAATTCCTATTCCTAGATCTCTAGATAGGGTCCGTTTCCTAATTTAAATATTACTATTCACATATTTTACTTTAATTAATTATATTAATTAAATAATGTCAAGTTGCACATATTATTTTTGTTCTTATTTTTCATTCATTTTTTTTTCTCCTTGAGTCCAAAATGTCGGCTGGCCCCTTAATTTATTTAATAAATATTTATTTATTATTTATTTAATTATTTAATGATTTATTTATTTACTTTTTCCCAAAAATTCCACAAAATTACCCAATTGGTCCATTCTTGTATTTAGGCCTAAAAATACCTAAACTCAACTATTTTTCATAAAAATTCCAATTAATTAGTAAATACATTTTTACTAATTTTCCACTAATTTCCACTAATTTTTGAGCTTCACATAATTATTACTGAATTTCCTTTGCTTATGCTTAAGTAATTAGCCCAATATTACTTAATTACTTCATTATCACTTCTTGATAATTTTCTTAATTACCATGCCTTATTACCTTCATACTTTGGTATTAACATTAGTATTCTCATGCCTCTTGCATTTTTAGAAATTACAAGGGTATTTTGGTCTTTTTATTACTTTTTGAGTATTCTTGCTTATTTTCTCCAAGTTCAAAATTTATAAAATTATCATAATTAGGGATAATATACTCTCCTAATTCACTTGGTCATTTTACTGCCTTTTGGTATTTTTCCATAATTTCCTAAGTTGATTACCCTTTTCGGGGCATTTTGGTCATTTTGGCTCTTTGACCCTTAAATTCCCTAATTTCCTGTAGAAATTCTATTTAGAAAATACGCTATAATTATACGAGACTGGAGATTGAAATTTCACTTATCAGAATTTTCCAACTTTTATCTATAATATGCCAGATAAATATCCGGGTATTTGGCTCAACGATGAAGGTATTATCATGCCGTACTTCAATGTCTTCGTACTCAATGACATGACCTCGGTCTGGCTGGTATTTCTTTAGTTGTGACACATGAAAAACGTCATGGAGATTACTCAGGTTCGGGGGTAAAGCTATCTGATAAGCTACTTCTCCGCGCTTTGCCAAAATCTCAAAGGGTCCTACGTATCGTGGACTCAGTTTCTTCCTCTTAAGCGTTCTGCCGACACCAGTTACCGGAGATAATTTTAGGAATACATGGTCGCCGACATAGAACGTCAAGGGTCTCCTCCTTTTGTCCGCATAGCTCTTCTGTCTACTATGTGCGGCTAGGAGTCTCTTCTTGATCAATGTGATCTGCTCGGAGGTTTGTTCAAGCATATCCGGCCCAAGTAATTGCTTTTCAGATGAATCATCAAAGATAATGGTGATTGACACTTCCGCCCATACAATGCCTCGAACGGGGCCATTTGTATACTAGCATGATAACTGTTGTTATATGCAAACTCGGCTAGCGAAAGATGTTGATCCCAACTTCCTTTGAAATCAAGGGCACATGCTCGCAAAGATATCCTCCGGCGTCGAATCGTCCTTTCGGATTGACTGTCGGTTTGAGGGTGATAAGCCGAACCGAACCTCGGCTTAGTCCCCATACCTTCGTGTAACGCTTGCCGAAACGGGATTTGAAACGCGTATCCCGATCGAGACAATGCTCTTAGGGACACCGTGTAATCTCACTATCTCTTTGATATAAATCCCCGCCAATCGTTCGGAGAATAGTGGATACCGATGGGAATGAAGTGTCTGACTTGGTTAATCTGTCAACAACTACCCATATCGTATCATGATTCCTGATTTTGGGCAGACCTACCACAAAATCCATGGTTATGTTCTCCCATTTCCATTCCTAGACTCTAGTCCTTGCAAAAGACCGGGGGTCGACGGTGTTCAATCTTCACCTTCGATGTGTCAAGCACTTGGCCACGTACTCTATAACGTCTTTCTTCATTCCGGCCACCAAAGTTCGGACTTCATACTGTACATCTTGACCATGCTCGGATGCAGAGTGTATTTACTCTTGTGAGCCTCATCCATTATCTTCCGCCTTAATTCATTAACTGGCGGTACATAGATTCGCTTCTTGTACCTGACCAATCCACTAGGTGATAGGTCATGGTCTTGGGTCTCACCTCGAGAGATCTTCTCACGTATCTCTTTTGCCCAATCATCTTGCTGCTGAGCTTTCTCAACTTCATCTCTCAGATCATACTCCCCTTGACTAACAATAAGAGTTGCAAGATAGGCATCAGCTGGTGCATGAAGACCCATGCAGACTTGATTGGATAGATTCAGATCTCCGAAATCTTCCGGTAATTTCTGCTCTTGTATCATCATATATGCCACCTCGCACCGTCTTCCCGCTAAGAGCATCAAGCAACAACGTTTGCTTTTCCTGGATGATACTTGATCTCCGTGCTATAATCTTTGATCAACTCCATCCAACGACGTTGTCTCATGTTGAGTTCTCGTTGATCGAACAAGTATTTCAAACTTTTGTGATCACAATACACTTCTACGGTTACACCGTACAAGTAATGCCTCCATATCTTCAAAGCGAACACGATAGCCGCCAGCTCTAGATCGTGTGTAGGATAGTTCAACTCGTGAGGCTTCGGTGACGAGAGGCATAAGCCACCACTCGCCTGTTGCATCGGGACACATCCCAACCCTTGCCCACCGGCATCACTGTAAACAACATACTTCTCATCCGGATGCGGGATGATTAACACCGGTGCCGTAGTCAATCTCTCTCTCGGTTCAGAAGCTCTCCTCACAGTCATCTCCCCATACAAAGGGTTGATTCTTCCTCGTAAGCTTTGTCAATGGAAGGGCTAGACGTGAGAAATCCCGTATGAATCTGCGGTAGTATCCCGCCGTACTAAGAAAACTACGGATCTCCGTCACGTCTCTCGGCCGTTTCCACCCGTAACCGCATCTACCTTGCTTGGATCAACTGCAACTCCGTCGCTAGATATAACATGGCCCGAAATTTCACTTCCCGGCCAAAATTCGCATTTGCTCGGTTTAGCATAGAGTTGCTTCTCCCTGAGTATGCTCAACACCTTTCGCAGATGTTCTTCATGCTCTTCTTTGCTCTTGGAATAGATGAGAATGTCATCAATAAACACCACCACAAACTGGTCTAGGTGTTGTCGGAAGATACGGTTCATATAATCCATGAATACCGCAGGTGCATTTGTCAATCCGAAGGGCATCACAAGAAATTCATAATGCCGTGCACGGTCCCGAAAGTTTGTCTTGGAAAGAGTCGGAAGCTTCCATCTTTCTTCTTTACAAATAGCACTGGGGCTCCCCACGGTGATACACTGGGTCGAATGAACCCCTTCTTCAAAAGCTCTTCTAGCTGCTTCTTCAACTCCTGCATCTCGTTAGGAGCTATACGATACGGCGCCTTTGATATTGACCCTGTACCAGGCTTACGTAGCGGAGAGAAAGTTCAGCTCACTTCAACTTTTCTCCAGAAATGATATCTTCTTCTTGCCACGCCGATCATCGCACCGTTGGCCGTCACCAATTTAGACCGAGTATGACGTCGATGCCGTGAAGAGGTAGACGGATAAGGTCCACTTTAGAAACTCGTCCATCCACGTTAGCAATACAATTTATACATGCGTCAGAAGCTAAAGATTTTACACCCAGTGGTGTAGATACTACCAAATCATAAGGTAAACTACAGGCATTCATTCCTAGGCGACTTGCACAATCATAGGAAATGAAAGAATGACTGGCTCCCGAATCATACATTGCCTCAAGTAGATTTCCGTTGAGAGAAATTGTACCTTGGACCATTTTCGGGGATTGTCTGGCTTCTGTGTCGGTAAGTGCAAAGATTCGGCCAGTGCTCTGAGGTCTCGCCTCTGCAGCCTTCTCGGGCTTCCCTTCGCAGATTCACTCCCGGGTGGTTCCTTTTGCACTTTGGGCACGTGCGGGATCCCTAGTCTCGGATAATTTTGTTGTCCAGCTTGGAATGGCCTCTTATTCCCACCTTGGGATTACTCCGGGCGCCTTCCTCTTTTGTGAAGAGTTCTCGCGGTTGGATCCACCTCGACCAAGCATTTTGGTTGTTGAAATTCCTTGATCTCGGAATCCTCGAGATTGCGCTCGATCATCCGACAAGTTTCCACTGCGCTTGTCAAGTTCGGAATCGCTGGGACATGAGCCTTTCACCAATTTCATATTTAAGCCCATGAATTAGAATATTCACCATCTTGCTTTCATCGTTGCCCCTTCGAAGATGTCTTGAGTATCGGGACAAGTTGGTGAACCGGGCGTAGTAATCGTCGAAAGATTCCTCCTGTCCTTGTCGGATATGGAGAAATTCCGACTCCTTGTTCATTCTCACCGAAGGAGGAAATATTGCTCATGAAATTTCTGTAGGGTTTCTGTCGTGACTTCCCACCAACGGTCGGCATCTCCTTCGAGTTGGTAAATTGCTAGTTGAGCTTTACGATTCTCAGGGCAGTCAATCACCCTGAATACCTTATCTAGTCTTTTCACCAATCCTCCGCCAAGTCCGGCTTTCCTCGAAAATTTGGTGGCTTCAACTTACGAATTGGTTCACCCAATACCGGGTATTCTTCTCCTTTCTTCCTCGTCGCGGAGGTGATTGTGATCTATCGGACTCCTCAGCATTTTCCTCCTGGTCTTCCTCACTTTGATTGTCATTGTCCTCCTCCTCTTCTTCTTCTTCATTGTTATGCTCTTCCTCTTCGTGTTGAAGTGCGTCCAATTGTCTTTGGGCTTCCTCATCCTGTTGATGTTGTCTTGCTAACAGAGCATCAATGAGAGTCCTCTGCTCTTGGAGAGTTCTCCTCAGTTCTAGTACTTCGTTCTGTTCCGGCTGGTTTGGTATAGCATTTTGCTCGGGTATCACATCCCTTTGAGGTTGCCTGCCTCTGCCTCGACCTCGGCCTCTGCCTCGGCCCCTACCTCTTGGTGCACCGGCACCTCTTATGATGGCCATGTTTTAACTTTTCCTTTATATCAAATAACGGATAAGTGTCAGAACAATAACACAACACATGGCATCAAGTCAAATATATTTTCATATTAGATGTAATGTACATGCTAACGTATACTACATCATCCGGTGGTTTATGACCAGTGGTTATATCGTATGTCCACACATTGTCGTCATCAGATGAATGATCTGAGCCAACAGGTTTCTCTGGTTCTAAGGCATACTAGCCATTGACTCTACCCTAAGTCAGGATCATATTTTGGTTTGGGGTCATTAGAAATATCGTGGTTTCGTCTTCGTCCCGCCGTCTCTGGAATTACGGATCTACGCGTGTTACGTCCTATTATTACGGGATAGAAGATCTACGACTTTTTGTTTCTGTCCATCACTACCTATTACACTAGTGTCATATCAGTACTCATTTTCTAAAGCGGAATTTTTTTTTTTTTTTGCAATCAATCAGAGTCGAGCAATGGAGCGTAAGAGTAACTGATCATAACAAAACATGAAACATAGTGTAATATTGTATTGACATTACAGTGATCCTAAGGTTCGGAAAATAATCGACGAAAGGAAAAGAAAGCGATAAGATAAAGATGACTTCTTCCGCAAGTCACTCCTGCCGCTTTCCTAGGACATCAATTCGCGGTCCTCCGGACACGAAGCTATAGCCGAGATTCAATTCACCGCATTGAATCTCGGGTAACAGTTAACCTTATGCTCAAATAAAAACAGTATATATACAAATGATATTCATGACATAACAAAGCAACATCTCATCGAAGTGTGACACAGATGAGAACATAAGCACGAAGCAAATATGTAAGGTCCTACACAACAACATTGTGACACGACAGGACATAAGCATAAAGCAGTATGTAAAGTCCTACACAAATATAGCCTGCACATTACCCTGTGCCACGATCACGTGTCCTCAGCGCTAGGAAAACTCAAAGCGGTATTATCATGTCTATAACCCGTACAAGGCTGTATGTGAAGCGGCGACCCTAAACAGAGTCCCGGTATATGAACGTATCTATGACATATCTGTATATGAGAACTATAGGATTAGTGTTACGATGACGCGTCCGTACCTTCGTTGATGTACGCAAATGTTTGGCGGAAGCGTACTTTCTACGGAGAAACGTGCAAGAATCATACGGCGGCACGTCGGCGGCGTAACGGCAGCAGAATCAACGTTTCAGATATCCTATGAGAATAATGTCACTTCCATTAGTAATTTGACATTATAAGCGGCATTTTAGGTAAAAATTACCATTTTGCCCTTCTACCCCTAATCGGCGGAATTCGCCAAGACGCCGTTACTCTGACAAATTTCCTTCCCGAAATTTTGCCAGAACTTCGACGCCATTATGATTTTCGAAAATAATGACTAAAATAGCCCTCCCATATGATACCCAATCATACTCAAAATTTAAAGGCTATTACTACCCTAACCTTTAAAAGAGCTATAAAAACTACAACTTTTCAATGACTCGATCCCTACTATGTTTACACCTCTGCATATTTTTTCAACGCAAACAAGGCTCTAAAACATTTGTAGGAATCTTGTCACCTACTTTCTAAATCTAACTAACAATTCTACTAAATACTAAACTAAAAACTAAAGACTAAAGCCCGAAAGACTTACCGTTGAAGACTTCGGCGAGCTTCCGCCTGAACTTCTCTCTCTTCTTTCTCTCCCTAGGAATTTCGGCCAAGGAGCTCAAAGAAGATGGTGTGCAGAATTTGAAGGAGGGGGGGGTATTTATAGGGTTTAGATAAGGCATTGTTTGGCATTTTGGGTTATAAAAACCCATTTTCCCGATCGGTGCCGATTTGCGTGATTTCGGAGAATTCACAAAATTATGGATTTACAACTTTGAAGACATGATCATTAATCTCTCTTGACTTTGAAATTCCTATTCCTAGATCTCTAGATAGGGTCCGTTTCCTAATTTAAATATTACTATTCACATATTTTACTTTAATTAATTATATTAATTAAATAATGTCAAGTTGCACATATTATTTTTGTTCTTATTTTTCATTCATTTTTTTCTCCTTGAGTCCAAAATGTCGGCTGGCCCCTTAATTTATTTAATAAATATTTATTTATTATTTATTTAATTATTTAATGATTTATTTATTTACTTTTTCCCAAAAATTCCACAAAATTACCCAATTGGTCCATTCTTGTATTTAGGCCTAAAAATACCTAAACTCAACTATTTTTCATAAAATTTCCAATTAATTAGTAAATACATTTTTACTAATTTTCCACTAATTTCCACTAATTTTGAGCTTCACATAATTATTACTGAATTTCCTTTGCTTATGCTTAAGTAATTAGCCCAATATTACTTAATTACTTCATTATCACTTCTTGATAATTTTCTTAATTACCATGCCTTATTACCTTCATACTTTGGTATTAACATTAGTATTCTCATGCCTCTTGCATTTTTAGAAATTACAAGGGTATTTTGGTCTTTTTATTACTTTTTGAGTATTCTTGCTTATTTTCTCCAAGTTCAAAATTTATAAAATTATCATAATTAGGGATAATATACTCTCTAATTCACTTGGTCATTTTACTGCCTTTTGGTATTTTTTCCATAATTTCCTAAGTTGATTACCCTTTTCGGGGCATTTTGGTCATTTTGGCTCTTTGACCCTTAAATTCCCTAATTTCCTGTAGAAATTCTATTTAGAAAATACGCTATAATTATACGAGACTGGAGATTGAAATTTCACTTATCAGAATTTTCCAACTTTTATCTATAATATGCCAGATAAATATCCGGGTATTACAATCATCTTAAATGATTGATTCAATCAAGATATGAATGTGATTCATCATCTTAAATTCAATCAATCAATCAAGATATGAATTTAATTCATTATTGTAATGATTTGAATTTGCAAATTCAAGCTTGGATTGAGCATTTTCTTGTAAGCATTTAAATTAGGGTTAAACTCTAATAAAGTGCTGATTTATGGGTGCCCCTTTTCTTGTACATTTTTCAAGAGAGAAAAACAAGACGCCATTTTGATTGGTGTGTACTGCCAATTCAAGAAAAAATATGGTTGCAATCTTGTTTATCCTATCTTTAACCTAATTCTAAGAAACCACCATCTTCTTGAAAAGAGAAAAAACCCATGGAAACCAAACCTCAACTTTACCTTCTCCTAGCAAGCATCCAAGGAGTGGGAGGTTTCAAGAGAAATAGTTCTCATTGCAATCGAGGGATAGCCGTGTGGATCAACGTTAGAGGACATCAATAACATTAAAATCTTCGAGTGATCTAAGGTAATCCTAATCTCCAATAGTCATTTTATCAAGTTATCCTAATCCCAATAGTTGTTTTAATGAGTAATCCTGAAACTCATAAATATCATAAATTGTTACGAATTCTCATGAGTACCGTAAAGAGTTACGAATTAATGGATAATAACTAATTAGCGTAATGAGTTAAGGTTAATAATTCATGAGGACCGTAAGGAGTTACAAATTTCCAACCTCATGAAACTTTGCATGAAAGTTGTGCAATAGGCAAATTTAACCAACACTAGGAACATTATCTGGGTGGAATGTGCATACTGGGATGACATGTCTAGCTTGCAATTTTGACTCTGACTCAGTGCACCTTCCTAACAGTCAAAAGTGATGCTTCATAGGTCATCAAAGGTTTCTCGATGGTAAGCACAATTTAGGTTGCAATGTAATGGTTTCAATGGGCAACAGGAAAAAAGATGACATCCGCATACTTTATCCGGTGCAGATATCTTACAGCAGCTTCAAGATGTTGAATTTGAGTTTGGAAAAAATGACGATGCAACAAAAGTGGGGAGAAAGACTACCAGGACTTCTGCTTTTGCGACTTAGCAATGGCGGAAGATAAGCATCTTCTTCACTCTTCCATATTTGAAATCTAATTTTCTTCTACATTGTCTTGATGTCTTGCACATCGAAAAAAATGTATGCGCCAATGTGCTATACACAATGCTTAACGAACTAGGAAAGTCAAAATATCATCTTCAAGCGAGGAAAGATTTACAGGCTATGGGAGTTTGTGAAGACGCGTGGTCAAATGAGCATGACAAATTTCAACAGGCAAAAGTCACCCTCAAAACGGAATAAGGAAATATTCCTCATGACGTTGAAAAAAATAAAATTTCCTTATAGGTATTCAATAACCATTTCACGATGTATTGACATGCAAGTTCAAAAGGTTGGTAATTAAGTTGAAGAGTCATGATTCACATGTTCTTATACACTAGTTCTAAGGTTTTAATCATTGAGAAGCTCGATTAGCTGCAACAAAAAATCATTCTTACGCTTTATCATTTGGAGATGATCTTTCCTCCATCTTTTTTCACGGTGATGGTTCACCTGACAGTCCACCTTGTTCATGAAACAAAGCTCGATGGCCTAGTTAAAAGTGTTAGTTCTCTATGTGTTTTGATGATAACTGACAATTGTAAACATAAATGGAAGTTTGTCTTTGAAGTTGAAAAACTTATTTTCAAAGGCAAACTCGAGTTTGTATTTGCAAAATCGAGTTTGGTCGAGACAGACAGTTGCTCAAGTTTTTGTAAACTTAGGCGAACTCGAGTTGATTAGTGGTAAACTCGAGTTTGTGTCATACAGAGAGCACTCAAAGTTTTTCAAGGTAAGACAAACTCAAGTTTGTGTTACACAAAGAGCTTTCAAGGATTTGAGAACTTAACCAAACTCGAGTTGAGTTTTCCAAACTCAAGTTTGTGCTTGGCCGAGATTTTTAATGTTTTTCCAACTTGAGCAAACTCAAGTTTAATATGCCAAACTCAAGTTTGCACTTGACCAAGAGGTTTCAAGGTTTTTCCATGTTTATGGGAAAACTCAAGTTTAGCTCAGTAAACTCGAACTTAGTCTTGACAATGAGTTTTCAAAGTTTCCTAACTTTAGCAAACTTGAGTTTGTATTTGCAAACTCAAATTTGTTCTTGGCAGAGAGTTTTCAAGATCTTTTATCTCTCAAGGAAACTCGAGTTTGAGTGAGAAAACTCGAGTTTGTGTCAAGCAGAGAGCTTCTCCTATTTTTGATATTTTGAAAACTCGAGTTTACTTTTGAAAACTCCAGTTTTGAGCTTTGTAGACTTAAACACATTTTCTCTTCAAAAGTCCCAAACTCAAGTTTGTCATTTATTAACTCGAGTTTGCCCTTAATTATTTTCAAAATACTCTTCAAAGCTCAAATCACAACATTCTTCTCTGGATGGAGGAAACTCGAGTTTGAATTTCTAAACTCGAGTTTGGTTCCTGAAGAAGAATTGCAAACTCCAGTTTGCTTAAACAAACTTGAGTTTGTGTCGCTTTGTTTGAAAATCAAATTACACGAATTTGTGAAACCTTCATGTTTGATCTAGATACTTCTTACCATCACTCATTACTATTCTTAACTATGTTTAATCAATTTGTTAGTGAGTTTCAGATGATTTAGAGTGTTAGAATGAAGATTAATTATAAAACAAAAAGTGACGTCAACAACATTTATTGCAAGTCCAGAAAAAGTTGCATTCTTTTGGATAATCATTCTCTGCACGTTGCTAAGGATTTAATGGTTTCTTTCCCTATCAAGAAGCTGCTCTTCCAACGGATTAAATTCAAGGGAAGTCAACCATAAACTTCTGTGCATCTGGATTAACATTATCTGGATTAACATTAATCAAGAGAAAGACTGGACCAAACCTCAACCTAATCAACTCATCAATGTCTCCAACGGTTACATTGATCATTCCAACGGTCATTTAATGATCTCTTTATATTATAAGGAGTTGCATTCAAGTCTTCTCAATAACCAACAATCTAAAAATGAAAAGCATTCAATTTGTTCATCTGTATTAAGTGTTTTCACCTACTTGTAAAGTATCTGTTGATACTTCTATTTTTCAGTGATTATCTTATCTGCTCTTAGAGCGAGTTTCATTTATTGAAATCATTTATTGTAAGTATCTCAAGTCGTGGGACTTGGAGATTGAGTATATCAGTTTACAACTTGTAAGAGGGAGTGTATCCTAGTGAGAGGATAACTTTCGAGTGTAGAGTGTGTAACTAATCTTGTGAGTTAGTGAAAATCCCAGAGTGTCTAGGGACTAGACGTAGGTCAAAAATTTGGACCAAACCAGTATAAATTCTCTTGTGTCAAGCTTTTTCTTCCTATCCTCTGTTCTGCTCTATTTTAGCTTTCTATAAACATAGTATTTTCAATAGAATTTTAAAATCCCCAATTCACCCCCCTTCTTGGTGATTTGCTTCATTTACAAAAAGGCTATTGGCGCTAATAGAGCAAAATTAAAGACTTTGTTTGTCTTCTTCTTTTGATTTTTTTTTTTAGCTTTAAAAGAAAAAAAAATTGTTTGGTAATTTTTTGAGTTTGGTATTTTACAAAAACAAAATACAGAAATATGTTTTTTTAAAAAACTAAAAAACCAATTCAACTTTTAAATGTTTTCTTATTTTTCTTTTTGTATTTCTTTTTTCATTTTTTAGAAAAATTGGGAAATTCTTTGTTCTCCACTCCTGCCTTTTTCTTCATTTGAGCACTTCATTCTCATCGAAATTTCATTCTCTTCTTAGTATGTTTATTTTCTAATGTAACTTTGTAGAATACTTAAATAAACAATTTTTTCTTTTTTCTTTTTTTTTTTGAAAAACTTATTTTATTAAAAAATCTTATAAAATTTATTTGATAAAAATAAAAAACACAAACAAACAAGGCCAAAGTATTTAATAAAAGAGAAAAACGCACAATTACCATATTAAAAATGGAGAAAAGTACATGTATACTTGCAAAATATTTTCCTAATATATACATATACACTTTTGCTAAGAAAATTCCTATGATTCTATTTATAGGGCGGAGAGTAACTAAATTGTTTGTTTATATTTATAAGGAATCTCATTAAATTTTTTATATGAATAAAATTTTTGCCTTCATTTATTATTGTGTGATTTCTGTTCTCATGGGGTAAAATATAATGTATATTAGATAAGAATAAAATTGGAAGTTGTTGAATTTTATCATAAAGTTGATAAAGATTAAGTTTTTTTTTTTTTTTGGCTGTGTGAAGCATGCCGAAAATACCTTATAAATTGTATAAGAGGAATATGTAAATAATACATATACGCTCTAAGGTATAAAAGATGTACCATCAATCCATCATTAAAGCAGCCTTAAAGGAAGGAGAAAGGCCAAAGCAACCCGGTAGAACTTCCTTGGTAATTACTCCAACTGAATACAAACCTACAGTTACGTTATTAATTACATGTTGTGTTCATCATCATTCTAAAACATAACTGATTCTAACTAATTCTGGATATACACGTTACAACTTACGTACAACTGTACACTCAAATATATTTTGACTAACCAATTTTCAACGGTATCTTTCATTAAACACATTCATATCGTTTATAAAGTTGTACACACAGCATGTGATGTAACTCAAGTTATTCTTAATTTATTCATTATTTAATATACCCCCTCACAAGAAATCATTAAAACAAAAAACACACTGCCAGAGGCCGTACACTTTAAATTGATTAAGGTACAAAGAATCAAATAAGTCAAATGTGTATTTTCTAAGGATAAAAGTACAATTCTCGTAATATTAATTAGGTTTACGCAGCGTAATCATGCGCCGAACTACTCCTACCTTATACTCAGCATAATAAATAAAAGAAATAAATATATATACAATACTTATCGATAATGCCAACTTTAATTTTTATAATCAAGCCAACTTCCTCAATTATTGTATAAATTCACATTGTCTTCATCGATCTTCAAAAAACCACAGTCTCTCTCTTTCTCTCTCTCATAATCCCAACTTGTGCCCGCAGATATGGCACTTGCATTCTCGTTCTCATTTGTTCTCCTACTTCTCGCTCCTTCCCTCATTTTCTCTTCCCCAGTTCGAGATCCAGAATTAGTAGCCGAACAAGTACACAAGTATGTCTCAGAAAATCAGCACACACACCACCATTTTAATTTTCTGATGCTGCTCATATCATTATACCTCATAACCTCTGTTTTAATTATTGTTAATGCAGGAGCATCAATGAGTCGAGGAGAAACTTGGCGGTTGTTTCTTGTGGAACAGGGAACCCCATTGATGATTGTTGGAGGTGTGATGCTAACTGGGCAAAAAACAGAAAGCGTCTCGCAGATTGCGCCATTGGGTTCGGCAAGAACGCCATTGGAGGCAGAGACGGCAGATATTATGTTGTCACCGACCCTGGCGACCACCCTGTGAGTCCCAAGCCAGGAACCCTCCGATACGGCGTCATACAGAATGAACCACTGTGGATCATCTTCAAGAAAGACATGGTGATCAAGCTCAAACAAGAGCTTATGATGAACTCCTTCAAGACCATTGATGGCAGAGGAGCCATTGTTCACATTGCTGGTGGTCCTTGCATCACAATACAGTACGAGACGAACGTTATAATCCACGGAATCAACATTCATGACTGTAAACAAGGAGGTAACGCCTATGTCCGAGATTCTCCAACACATTACGGATGGAGAACGGTGTCGGACGGCGACGGAGTTTCCATTTTCGGAGGAAGCCACATCTGGGTTGACCATTGTTCTTTATGGAATTGTCAAGATGGACTTATTGATGCTATTGTTGGATCCACCGCAATCACAATCTCAAACAATTACATGACTCGCCATAACAAGGTAATGCTTCTGGGTCACAGCGACAGTTACTCACAGGACAAAAACATGCAGGTCACTATTGCCTTCAACCATTTCGGTAAAGGGTTAGTCCAGAGAATGCCAAGGTAACAACTATTTTTTTTTTTCATCTCTTTTCGACAGAAACAAGGTTGTTGAATAAAAAACTTCAGTTGGTTAATGAAGCCAAGTTTTTTTGTGTATTTTCAGATGCCGACATGGGTACTTCCATGTGGTAAACAATGATTATACTCAGTGGCAGATGTATGCTATAGGAGGAAGTGCTAATCCAACGATAAATAGTCAAGGCAACAGATTTCTTGCTCCTAATGACGGTCCCTTGAAACAGGTTAGAGAAAACTATATTAAGTGAATCTGAATATTCATGTCTGAAGTGAATTCATATATCTAATGGTTTGTTGGTTATTGCTTACTTTCAGGTGACCAAGAGGGAGATTTCACTGGAGAGTGTATGGAAGAATTGGAACTGGAGGTCTTCAGGGGATCTGATGCTAAACGGTGCATTTTTCACACCGTCTGGGACGGGATCATCTTCGAGCTATGCTCGAGCTTCAAGTCTGTCTGCAAAATCTTCTTCTTTGGTTGGTTCTATAACAGCAGCAGCCGGAACACTTAAATGCAAAAAGGGCTCGCGTTGTTGATTAATAGTGTGCAGCTTTTTTTTTTCTTTTTTTTTTTTTTATATATAAAAATTTTAGGAAAGGGGTTGGGCTCATCCACAGTCTAAGAACAGGGCACTTGGAGCCAATATAGGACATATTGGGTTAGAGAGTACACATGCCTCCACCTCTTCCCATAGTTTTCACTGCTTTGTAGACCCCTAGGATGCCTCCCCCAGCGCCTTGGCCAACTCCAGGATCGAACCCCCTCCCTTTAGGTGAGAAAGTCTGACCCCTTTGCCAGTTGAACCCAAAAACGAGGGGTAATAGTGTGCAGTTGATCAATGTGCCAATACCAGTGAAATCTATATCATCTTAGCTTGTGGCGATGGTAGGCACAAGCGAAAGAGTTGATAATGTACATATTCAAAGTTCAACGATAAACCCAAAAGAAATGGGTAGCTTATTTTAATTTTTAATTGAAATGAAATATTTTTTTTCAATGAATTTAAGGGATTAATAATTGTGCATATTGCAATGTTTTAAAAGCTAGATCAGATGTCAAACCGATAAAGCCAAGAAGACTCGGGTCTATTGTTTAGTCACTTAAACAGACAGTCAATCAGTGATTTTATGTATATTTTTATGTAAAACAATGATAATTTTAAAATATTAATTGATCATTAAATATTTGTTACAATGGTAATGAAGGGAAATTAAAGGGAGACTTCTCATCCTCTAATTAATATACACACACATACATACATATGTATGTATGTCAAAATGTCTCTTTTTCATGGGTTATTTGTTTTCTTCCTTGAAGGTTAGACTCTGCATATATTATAGGGTGAAGGTGCGATTTGGCCAACAAACTATTGGCTCAGGAACATCCAGCACAATTAACTATTAACTGGACCATAAATACCAACAAACTATTTAAAATGTTAAAATAGCACAATTCCGTTAAAAACAAATTAACTCCGTTAAAGATTTATACATTAGACGACAAATAAATTCAACTTCAACTTCCTTCTCATTCATTCCGGCGAACGAGAAGCCGGGCCTGCGGTTCACAAAGGAGAACCCCAGCGAATTAAGCCGCCGAGAATTTAACGGAGCAACCTAAAGTTGAAACACTTGGATCTTTTCTGCTTCAGATTTGGAAATCCACCAATTCGTTAAAAAACTCTGTACCTTTTTCTCCCTCTTGTTCCTGGAAAAGCCTCACCACCTCCTTTCGATTGCATATTCCAGGATCTCAACATGTCTATATCCAAACACGCCACATCGGCAAACCACTTGAATTTTATCATTTGTCTGCATATCTCTGGTTTAGTGGCTATTGTAACGCTTTTAGCCACTTTCGCCAAATTTCTCTCTCTTCCTTGTGCCTCACAAGTCCCTGAGAAGTTTGTTTGTTGCTCTCTTTCCTCACTTTTTCATGCTCCGCTATAAATCTGAGTTGGTCGGATAATAGTTTTCGTCATTTTCTCGTTTCCTTCATGTGAGCCTTGCTTGCTTTACCGCTTATTTTGTTCCGTATCTTCAGGATTCGTATTGCTCTACGTCTGTATACATCTCTCTCTCTCTCTCGCAATGCTTTAGAGCTTCTTCGGTTGTGGCGATGACATGTTGATGAATTTCGCGTTTGTGTTTTTCTCGCATTTGGATTTGAATTGTGTAGTGGAGATTGGAGGCGTAAACTGCAGAAAGTTTCTTTGGCATTTCTTTTGAAGCGTGTGAGATGGGAGCGACGGTAGTAGACAGGGACGAGGATGGAGTTGGAAGGAAGAGGATAAGGATTGGAGTATGCGTTATGGAAAAGAAGGTGAAATGTGGCTCAGGGATACTGCAGATAATGTACGAATTCTTTAACGGAGTTAATTTGTTTTTAACGGAATTGTGCTATTTTAACATTTTAAATAGTTTGTTGGTATTTATGGTCCAGTTAATAGTTAATTGTGCTGGATGCTCCTAAGCCAATAGTTTGTTGGCCAAATCGCACTTTAACCCTATATTATATATAGGTTTTTACTAATAATAATTTAACTCTTCCGATCCCGTAAGGAAGGGAACCACACACACCCACCCCATTTTTTGTTACTTTATATAAAACCCACAACCACCTCCATCTTAGGAAATGTGAGGTGCCATTTAATAGCTTTTTTAAAAGGAAAAAACTTATATTAAGTTATATATATTCATGAAGTTAAGTTCAAGTGCGTGCGTACGTACATAGATACACACATACATACATATATTAACAACTAGCAATATCAAAATGACAATTGTCTATAATTTATAGATAAATTTACAAGTGTATATATACATTTTAATAACTAAAAATAGCAAAATTGCAAGTGTAATTAATTGGAAAACATGAACTCATGAATATAAGCAACTTGACCTAAGTTTTCCCTTTTAAAACTCAAGGAAATTGTAAAATCATATCCCCTATAATTTTTCAAATAAGCGATAAAGGCCTCAAAATCCCGCAATAAATGCCCTAATACAAGTCTTACATATAAGTGTTACATGTGGAAGCCTGAGTCCAGCCATAAAGGCCCGAGGCCTACCACAATTATGCCAACAAACAGACAATTGAATTAATAAACATAATATTATAATTATAATTAACTGTAAAAAAATAATCATTCTCTGATTCGTAGCTATATATACAAATCCAAAGCAAAGAATGAAATAAATAATGAATAATTGCATCAGTGGCGGAACCAGAAATTTTTTTTGAGCCTGGGCGAAAAAATAAACATATTGAACTACTCCCTTTGATCCTTATTATAAGACACCAACTAACAAGTGTATTTGATCCTTTTTATAAGGCACTTGCTTGTTTCCAAGCATTAAATATTTTTTCATGTATACCCATAATTAAAAAGGGAAGTGAGAAGAGTAATAATTAATATGATATTGGAGTTAAGTGTAATTTGTAGAAATAATATTCAAAATTACTTAAATTTCAGGACAAATTTAATGACTTTAACTATTTTTATTAGTTTATGAGAATTGTTAGTTGGTGCCTTAAATAAAGATTAGAGGGAATATTTACTAAATAGTATCACATAACATTGAAAGTACAAATAAAGGATAACCGACAATTATAAATCAAAACAAGATATAAGATGATACTAACATTTTCGGTAGGTATCTTAAACAAGAATTTTACTTTCCTCTCACAAGCCAATAAGTAATAAACCAAATATTATCCTTATAGAGAAGATAAAAAATTAGCTGGGGCCAAATTATTGGCCAAATAAAGTATCATATAATAAATACTTATATATACTAACAAATATTATAACATCAGCTCGGACCAGCTGGGGCCAAGGCCCCAACTGGCCATAGAGAGATTCCGCCATTGAATTTTGCATCCATTGTATACATAACACATAAAACAAAAAAATTGTTGCCATGTAAACATAACATAAATTTAAATATAAAAAGAAGAGTAAAATAAATTAAAAGAGTAAATTTGGTAAACGATATGTTTTAGTCATATTAGAAAGCTGAGTATTTTTCCTTTTTCTTTCGAATTAAACATTATGGGCGAGCACATATATAAGAGCAGTCTATATTTTATTTATCCAGTTCTATTAACCTCATACGATCTACCGGGCCAGTGAAATACAAAAAATGACATTAATATATTATCAGCCAATTTGGCCTGGATTCACATACTCAACACTAAATGTTTTTTTGGATGTGTAAAAGTACTTATGAACTCTTAAAATATATGTAAAAATAACATGATCTTTAAATCTAACTTAACATCGTTACTTTTGGTGGTGGGTCCCACAATATGTTTATGAAAATACCAAAATGCCCCTAGTTGAAGAAAAAAAACCCACCACCAACGGGCCACCAACTTAAGTTTTAGCCATGGAGAAAGATTATTACAAGAAATCATACTAGAAACAGATATTGTTTCTGAGTTGTTCAGCTTTCGTCCGACTTTGAAAAGAACTTTGGATCTATTTGCTTTCTGCGACTTGCCCCCAGGTCTGTACTCCGGGTTAATTGATTGAAGCTGTATCGGCTTGATCATTAATGAAAGTTTGTTCACTTCTCGATCAATTCGAATATTTATGTAGTGTTTCGTTCGTGTCGATGATGAAATGATATGGTGAACTCACATTTGTTTTCGGAGTTCTATTGAGTGACCGGGCCAAGGTCATAGATGTGATATGCAGAATCTGTGTGAATGTTCATCCGGTGTTGAGACCGGGGATAGTGTTTAGATGAGGGTCTATACTTAGACTATTTCATTAAGTTCCGGTTTCGTTGATCGGGATAATCCTTAGGATAAAGGGAAGTTGTCACATGTCTGGGCTCGATTCGTCAATGAGATGTCCGAACATTTTGACCTGATCAGGGTCTGCATGACAGTTCGGCTTGATATCCCGGACTCAGTTAGAAAGCGTCCGAGTTGCGATAGCTTACGGAGACAACTTCCTCCGACTGAAAAGCCGTATTTTAGTCTTCAGTTCGTATTTGAATTACGAACGGGTTCAGTGACCTTGGATTCGCTCTTTCGATCATTTCTTTGTCATTAGTGCAATTTGAGGAGACTGGATCATAGCTCTCGACAGAGAGTTTCCTTATTTATTTGCAGTTTGCAATCCGGAGTTAACATGGACTTAACTGTATTGTATTTTCCAAATCACGAAACATGGTGAATATACCTGGGTTCCAATCACGGAACTCGGTCAATTTATCCGGGTTCCAATTAAGGAGCGCGCCCTTAAATGTGTTTTCAGTTGGTCGGTTGGTTTCTGAAGTGACCAAGGGAAATTCAGATATGGTGGATGCCCAGGATGCAATGAAGGAAGAAATTGAAAATCTCTCTGGCCACCTGGTAGATCAAGATGGCAAACTTACCACCTTGCTCATCTCGCAGCAGAGGATGGATGACAAATTAGCTGCTCTTGTGCAGAAGCTGAATTCTGGCTCATCTTCAACTTTTGGGACTTCTACTGGTTTGAAGACTGAGTCACCCTCACCCTCTGCCTCACCTTCATTCACTTTCACTACTTCCATTGTACCCGCCTCTGAACCTATCCCTTCTACCCCCACTACTGAGATTCTTCCCGCATCTCCCGTTTCTACTGTCAAACTTGCTTCTCCACTTTCTACTCCTCTGGTTGATCCTATTCCCGATGATCCTATCTCAACTCCATCCTCTTTTGTTGATGACAAAGGGGGAGAAGAACCAGAGAAACCATAGCATTAGAGTCTTGAAGAGTTTGATTTGAGTTTTTGTGTTTCTGTTTTTTTTCTCTGTGTTTCTGTTTTTGTAAGATCAGATAAGTGCACCATTATGTCTTAACTGCTATGCTTTTGACTAATACTCTTATGTAAAGATCTCAGTTGAAATGAAATGCAATGCTCTTTTATCATTTTCTTATGCTATGTCTAACTATGTTATACTATGTAAATGCCTAAATGCCAAATAGTTAAGTCTGTCAAATTGCTTAACTGTGCATCTCAAACCACTTTGAGTAAAATCATTTCAAAAACCCAAATCTGTCAAACTATTAGCAATTCTGGTTTACAAGTGTTGTCATCATCAAAAAGGGGGAGAATGTTAGTTCTCTATTGGTTTTGATGATAACTGACAATTGTAAACTCAAATTGAAGTTTGTCTTTAGTAAGTTGAAAAACTTACTGTCAAAGGCAAACTCGATGAAAGGAGAGGGAGTGAGGAAGGAGAAGGATGACGATCGTGGGGAGGGAAGAAACCGGCGGTGGTGACGCAATTTCTGCGTTGATGGTTGATCTTCATCCCTCTCCACCTTGATTGAGAATGGCTGCCTCCTCCCGTCAAAACCTGTTAGCCTCCCTCCCTTCTCTCAAGCTCTCTGTTTCTGGTTCGAATCGCGTCTCCCTACTCCGAGCTCTGTTCGCGGCTGTGGTTGGGGATGATGCTCGTCGGCGGCCTGTGGTGGTTAATGACGCCTCCGGCTAGAGAGGAAGAAGAAGGCGAAGGCCAAAGTGATGGAGGGAGGGTCGAAGGTCTGGAGGTCTCCTGGTTCCGCCGTGCAACTCTCTTTTTTTCCAAGGTCGCTGATTGTCGAAGAAAATCAGGCCTAATTCTCTCAAAACGCAGCAATTTTGCGCAGGGACCTAACTGAAACCTTTAAAAAGTTTCGTAGAGGGAGTAAATTGACAATATCGAAATATTTATGGGCTAAAATGTAATTTCATGAAAATATGGGTTAATTCTGTAATTTTTCCTAACCCCTTTTCTTCATTGATTGCAATTTCCATAGTTTTTCCCAGTCTTCAAAATATTAATCTGACCCTCCAAAAACCCAAATTTTCTTCTTAAATACATACAATGCAAGAATAAGCATAAGGTAGCATCAAAAGTCCAACTAATCATTTGCATAAATAATTAACAAATTATGACCATTTTATCCCTAATTACACTTAATTCAATACATACGTCCCTAATTCAAATTAGTATTTAATCATGTAATAATGTCCAGAAAATGCATTAAAAATCTCAATTTAATTATAAAAAATCATATAAAAATATGGTTCAACCATTGATCTTCTCCAAACACCTAAAAGTCTAGTTTATCAATTGATTCATAATCAATGAGATCATAATTATCTTTCTTCTTGAATTGATTCCTATAATACCAAAATCATAATTATCATAATCAATGGGAAATGTATATTATTATATTTAATAAAACTATAAAACAACCATTCAAAAGTCATGACTTTTAAGATGACCTAAACTTTAACATCAGTAATTTGTGAAAACCAAATTATCAAGGTTTTGTGCTCCAATATGTTTTTTCTTTTACCATAGATACACTAAAATAAACTCCAATTTCTTTCACAACTAGAAGAAGAAGAAGTTTGACCAAGAAGAACTAAATTGACTACTCACACCAACTAAATATTATTTCAACCTATTTATCCCACATCCATTGTAACTTGGAGCACATTATAGGCATATGTAAATACATTTACTTTTTCCTATTTCTTAACAGAAAGATATTCCCAATCAGCATCTGTTTTTTTTTTACACTTCCTAATGATTGTGGTGGTGTTAAACTATTGTTGGGGGTTGCTAGATTCGGGATTGGGGTGGTAATATTATGAGTACCTTCATTATTTCCCTCCATTATCAAACCAAAACCAAATCAAGAAGGCAGCAAAATACGCCCTTTCAATCAACAACACCAAAATCACTCAGTTCTTATCAAACCAATCAAGAAGGCAGCAAAACACGCCCTTTCAATCAATAACACCAAAACCACCCAGTTCGGTTAATAACATCGAGCTACAATTCAAGAACAAAACAATAACATCCAAATGTAAAAAAATAAAGCACTAGCAAGTCAGAATCTTTTTCAAGCAAACCCAACACAACCAAACAATTAAAAGCACAAAATAGAAATATAGATGAAGGAATCCAGAAACTAAACCGAAAAATCGAAGGAAAAGGCTACAAAGAATGAGCTTCATAACCCAAAGCTTCATCTCTTCCACGAACATGATGAACAACAGGCCCAAAAAATACTTCTGGACCAGAGTAACGAACCCAAAGCTTTGACCTTTCAAGGCAATAGGGTGAAGATTAGCGCTTAGCGCACTAGAATCCGAGAGGGAGAAAAAACAGAGCACCATCAAGCTTGAAACATATCGAGCAAAACGAAAAAAAGAAAGAACAATGGTGAAGTCAAAACGATGAAGGAATCCAGAATCAAAACGGCGAAAAGGTGATGAAGCACCGGAAGAGCCGAACCCAAAAAGGCCTATGAAATCAACGACCAAGGAGTAGGAAGTGAAGACGAAGCAAAAGCTCTGACCTTTCACAGTGAAACGACAACGATTCTGGCTTACCGGAACTATTGAAACTTGCGTCATGGCTCATTGGAGAGTAAGAAATCAGAAGGAAGGAGGGAGCGATGGCGGTACGGTAAGATTTAGAAATCTGTCTCGATCAATCCTCTTGCCAAATTTTTTTAGGGTCTCGATTTCAAGTTTTCGTCTTCCATTCTGTCTCTTAAGTTTTAATTAGTCGAAGTTTAAAAATAAAATAAAAACAAAAAATGAAACCACGTCGTTTCGTCATTGAAGAGGGAAAAAAATTTTAAAAGTAACTCGACGATTCGCTCAACTTGGCTGAGTCACGCCGAGTTGACTATGACTTCGGTTTCCCTTGTAACCTGGACCGATTTTCCCAGCATTTCTCTAATTTTCAATCCGAACTGGACAGTCTGAGTTTCATAACCTTAATTTCCTTAGATCGGCTATATTTACACCGCCTTGAGAACCTATATGAAAGTGTCTTTCAACCGGTGTTAAAGGGCCTTTCAAATGAGTGATACATAGAGTATGTACAAGACAAATCAATAAAGAAATGAAATATCATTAAGCAATGTTAAGTGGTGTAATAATTTTTTCTGGCAAGAAAAAAGAGGCATAATAATGTGAAATTAAAAAGATCGAGCTTAAAAAGTAGATAAATATCTTGAATCACAAAGATTAAAAATATGTACCATATTTAGGTCAAGTTTTTTAAATCAATTACGTCAAGTTCTCTAATCACATGTAAGCAAGTGTGTCCTTTTTATTCATTTGGTGATTCTCAAATTCTTTTCGGAATGCTCTGTTTTTCGGATGAAGTGTAGAAGTAAAACAGAGTATAGAGAAGAGAAGCAAGACACAGAGATTTATACTGGTTCGGTCCAACTAATTGACCTACGTCCAACCCCCAGACTCTCTGGGATTTCTCACTATCAAGATTGATTACACACTCTGCACTCAAGAGTAATTCTCTCTCTAGAACTTACTCCCCCTTACAAGTTGTAATCAATAACCCCAATCTCCAAGTCCCATTGACTTGAGATAACTTACAAGAATGATTTACAATCAAGAAAAACTCTCTCTAAGAGTAGATATGATAAACACTGAAGAATAAATGTATCAAAGATACTTTACAACAGAAAACTCAAAGAGTAGTTGAAACTTTAATGATTTTCGTTCTTGCACACATTGGTTGTTGAGAAGACTTGAATGCATCTCTATTTATAGGTAGAGATCATTAAATGACCGTTATCAACGCTTAGATAACCGCTGGAGTGATTAGAGGATGATTAATGAAGGTTTTGGTCTTCTTCTCTCTCTACTCTTTAGTTAATCCAGTTTTGCAGAAATTCAGAGTTGACTCTCTGACTATTAATCCGTTGGAAGAGTAGTTTGTTGGATGTAGAAGGAAAGCATTAACTTCTCCAAAACGTGTGGAGAATGTTTGTCTAAAAGCATACAAGTTTTCTGCACTTTTCATTAAATGTGTTGACATGCTTTTTGCTTTATGCTAAGTCTCCATTTAATCCTGTCTAAATCATCTGAAACTCACTAACAAACTGATTAAACATAGTTAAGAATTGTAATGAGTGATGATATAGAGTATAGAGATCAAACACAAAGATTTTGCAAATTCATTTTGTTCGAAATTCAAATCTCGCGATGGAAACTCGAGTTAGTTCATCCAAACTCGAGTTTTCATGCTTCAGCGTTCTTCCAGAAAAATACCGAAACTCGAGTTTTCAATCCAAACTCGAGTTTTCTCCTTTTAGAGACAAATATCGCAATTTGACATTTTAGACAAGCCTAGTGAATAGTGCAAAACTCGAGTCATAAGTGACTAACTCGAGTTTTGGACTTTTAATGAGAAATTATGTTTTAGTCCAAAATCTCAAAACTGGAGTTTCCAAATCATAACTCGAGTTTTCAAATGATCAAATTTAGCAGAGCTCTTTGCCTGGTCAAAACTCGAGTTTCCAATACTTAACTGGAGTTTTCTCATTCGATGAAAAACTTTGGAAACTTCTCTGTAAGGTCGAAACTCGAGTTTCAAAACAAAAACTCGAGTTTTCTCTTTTATGAGAAAACATTGAAAAGCATGGTCGATTTGAACACGAGAGTTTTCACAAGGTCAGACATGAGCATTGTTCTCAGATGATGGAAACTCGAGTTTTCTATGGTTAACTCGAGTTTTCATGAACTATGAAAATCTTAGAGAATTCTCAGTAAAGTCTAAACTCGAGTTTCCTATGGAAACTGGAGTTTTGGTTTCTTTGAAAATCTTGGTTGCTCTCTGTCTTGTCAAAACTCGAGTTTTCAAAATCAAACTCCAGTTTGCTTTGTCTGTGAAAAACTCGAATGCTCTCTATATGGCCAAAACTCGAGTTTTCAAACCTTAACTTGAGTTTGCATTTCTTTATAAAAATTTGAGCACTTCTTTGTCAGGCCAAAACTTGAGTTTCCAAACTGAAACTCGAGTTTGCCTTAGACAGTAAGTTTTTCAACTTACAAAGACAAACTTCAATCGTGTTTACAATTTTCCGTTATCATCAAAACCAATTGAGAACTAACATTCTCCCCCTTTTTGATGATGACAACACTTGTAAACCAGAAATTCTTCAGTTTTCAAAAGATTTGAGTTTTGAGAAAGATTTTCACAAGATGGTTTGAAGTATGTTGTGACTGTTTTGTATTTGAACAAATTCAGCAGAGATATAGCAGAAGCAATTGATAATGTGGCATAATTGAACCATTGCATTTCATTTAACAAATAACAACATTATACAAAACAGAAATGCAAGAGTACAAAAGTCTCAAACCAGAAATACAAACTGAAAAACAGAAACAAAACAACTAAACTAAAATCTAAACTCCTTCCATGAACTCAAGATTGCTCCTTGGGATCAACTTCTTTTTCTGGTTCTTCTCCCCCTTTGTCATCAACAAAAGAGGATGGAGCTGAGATCGAAGGTTCATCGGAAGGGGTTGAGATCTTGACAGTGGTGGCAGGGGAGGGAATTTGGATTGGAGAAGCAAGTGGGGCAATTGAGGTGGGTTCTGTAGTAAGTCATAAACTACGAGTGAGAAATAAGTAGAGGACTAGAAGGATGGGAGGAAGAGGATGGGCCACTGGAGGAACTTGGACCTTCATGATCAAGATGTGAGGATCTTGGATATGTATGAAAATTGAGGCCCAAAAGGTCGAAGAGTGATTGATCAAAACAGGGAATATGCTCAGCCTGATCAGTTAAAGAGAAAGGTCAGATTTTCTCATGAAATAGGATTATAGAAACAAGATTGGGGAAAGGAATCTGAGAGGAGTCTTTGATAGGAAACCAAAATTTGATTAGTTCCTGATAATGTGGAGGCATGGAATCGAGTGAGAAGGTCAAGGTGGATAAGTTTTCCGGAAAAGGTTCTTGTGGTCTTAACAACTGAAAAATTTGCTCATTAATAAGGTGTACTGGTCTTATTGGAGGAGGATTGGCAATTTTTGCAGAATGCAATTGATATAAGTAGGTGTTAGGATAATTTTGCGACCTCCAATAGATGTAGTGAGACGCTAAAAAAGATAACCATTATCCACATATTCTTCAAAGTGCATGTGGTGATAAAATAGCCTAACAAGATTAGGGCTATAGGTGGCTCAAATAGAAATCAGAGGTTCAAATTGAGTCAGCCAGGGAGAAAGATCCAAATGACTTTCGTCCCTTAATTTAGCTAAATCAACATACATTACAGGACAAAAGAGTTTATATTCAAGCTTTTCTCTGAATCTAATAGTGTTAAGACCAAGATGAAGATGGGAAATAATCAGGAAATCATTAGGGGCTGAATGATGATGGTAGATTTCGGCTAGGGCAAATGAACTTACTAGATCATTAGACCTGGATAGTTCTTGAGGAGAAGAGATTTGATCTTGAGAACTTGGGGAAAGCATTGAGAAAGTTTCTTGACCCGATGTCTGTCCAGCCAAGAGTCCTGCTGGAGAGTATGCTTGATCTTGATCTGAATAATGTGCTTGAGTGAATCTAGACACAGCTTGAAATAGACTAGAAGAGATACTCCGAGAGATTTGTGGTGCCCTAGGTGAGAGATTTGATCGAGACTGTGAAGAAGATAGATTTGCTAGATTGTGGTTCTCAGATTCGGAGTCAGAGTCGAGATAGACGATTCTTTGGGGATTTGAACTGGAGGCCATTGTTGATTCAAGGTTTGGAGAGGGATTAGGGTTCGAAGGTGGAGGAAAGTGAAGAGAGAGACAAAAAGAGCAGAGAAAACTCTAGGGCAAACTTGAGTTTTGAGGGAAGTTTAGATGAACAATGAATAGTCAAGTTTAAATAGGGCGCGAGAGCACTAACCTGGACTTCAAAAGTGTATTGTGAACTTTTGAAATTCCGCGACCAAAACTCGAGTTTCCACTTACTGACTCGAGTTTTGTGGATACTTCAACAGGTGTGTTGCTCTCTGTCTGCCCGAAACTCGAGTTTTCATTTGATGACTCGAGTTTCCAATTCGTGAAAACTCAGCTTGCTTTCTGTCTCTCCGAAACTCGAGGCATTCATTAATCGACTCGAGTTTCCATTTTGCTCAGCAACTCATTTTTCGTCTGACCCCGATAAAACTCGAGTTTTGAAAACAAAACTCGAGTTTGCGTCTTATGACAACAAACTTCAGGATTTTAACATCCTGCATAAAACATTACTATGTACTCCGAAGCTTAAGTTAGCAACAAATATTCATCAAAACCATAACTAACATTAAGATGGAAGGAAATACTTACAACTCATTGGGATTTACCATTCCCAATTCTCTTCTAATGAAATTAAATTGTTCTTTGGCTAAGGGCTTTGTGAAGATATCAGCAAGTTGTAAATGTGTGGGGATGAACATCACTTTGATATCTTTCTTTTGCACATGATCTCTGATAAAGTGATGTCTCACATCAATGTGCTTTGTTCTTGTGTCTTTGAACTGGATTTTTCGCAAGGCTGATTGTGCTAATGTTGTCACAAAGGATAGGAATCTTTTTCAAGTGAACTCCCAAGTCAGATAATTGTTGTCTTAGACACAGGACTTGAGCACAGCAGCTTGAGACAGCAACATACTCGGCTTCAGTTGAAGATACAGCCACAGTGGTTTGTTTCTTGCTAAACCATGATACTAGTGAACCTCCAAGAAATTCACACTGACCACTAGTGCTCTTTCTATCAGTCTTATAACCAGCGTGATCAGAATCTGAGTATGCAACCAGGAATTCTTGTTGACCCTTTGGAAACCAGAGACTAAGCTCCTTTGTATCTGAGAGATATCGAAAAATCCTCTTCACATGCTCAACATGTGATTCCTTTGGTGCAGATTGGAATATTGCACACATGCCCACACTGAATTGAATATCAGGTCTACTTGCTGTCAAGTAGAGAAGTGAGCCAATCATTCCACGATATTTGGTTATATTGAAATCTTTTCCTTTCTCTTCATCAGCATCTAGAGAAGCGGTGGAGCTCATAGGTGTATCAACACCGTTGCAATGCTCCAATCCAAACTTCTTGAGCAAATCCCGGAGATATTTCGTTTGTGAAATAAATATTCCATCCTTCCGTTGTTGGATTTGCAGACCGAGAAAGTACTTCAATTCTCCCATCATTGACATTTCGAATTCACTCTGCATTTTCTTTGAAAATTCTTCACACAGAGATTCGTTAGTAGAACCAAAAATAATATCATCTACATATATTTGCACAACCAGGATTTCATTAAGCTTGTTGTTTTTAATAAAGAGTGTTGTGTCAGCTTTTCCTCTAATGAATCCTTGCTCTAAAAGGAATTTACTTAGTCTTTCATACCAAGCTCGTGGAGCTTGTTTAAGACCATATAATGCCTTTTTGAGACGATAAACATGATCAGGATGATGTTCATTTTCAAAACCGGGAGGTTGTTCTACATAGACTTCCTCTTGTATAAAACCATTTAAAAATGAACTTTTAACATCCATTTGATAAAGTTTGATTTCTTTGATGCAAGCAAAGGCTAAGAGTACGCGTATTGCTTCCAATCTAGCCACTGGAGCATACGTTTCCTCGTAATCAATTCCTTCTTCCTGATTATAGCCTTTGGCAACAAGTCTAGCCTTATTTCTGACTATAATTGCAGATTCATCACGTTTGTTCTTGAATACCCATTTAGTGCCGATGACCGGATGGTCCTTAGGCCTAGGTACCAAGTCCCAAACTTGATTTCTATCAAATTGATGTAACTCCTCTTGCATTGCTATCACCCATTCATTGTCTGAAAGGGCTTCATCAATTTTAGAGGGTTCTATTTTCGAAATAAAAGCAGAAAATGTAACTTCATTTAAAGTACTGCTTCTTGTTCTCACACCATGATTAACATCACCTATAACTTGGTCTAAAGGATGATTCCTTATGAATCTCCAAGCTCTAGGTTGAGGTTGATCAGGATTTTCTATATTATTTTGAGGATCAACTTCAAAGACATTTTCAGGATTTTCAATAGAAGCTGGAGTAGTTTTTGAATAAAATTGATTTTTTGAAATATTTTCATCATCATCATCATCCAAAGGCACATTAGATTTGGATTCACAAAACACAACATGCACAAATTCTTCAACAATGTGAGTACGAGTATTAAAAACTCTATATGCCTTACTCCTATTAGAATAACCTAGAAATATACCTTTGTCGGCTTTGGAGTCAAATTTTCCCAAGTTATCCTTACCATTGTTGTGGATGAAACACTTACATCCAAACACATGTAGATGACTCAGGTTTGACTTTCTTCTTTTGTACAGCTCATAGGGAGTTTTGTTCAGCTTCTTCCGGAGATAGGCTCGATTTGATATGTAGCAGGCCGTACTCATGGCATCAGCCCAAAACACTTGAGAAGTTGAGTTCTCATTTAACATTGTTCTAACCATCTCGGTCAGAACTCTATTCTTTCTCTCCACAACACCATTTTGTTAAGGAGTCCTTGGGGCTGAGAAATTGTGATCAATGCCTTAATTGTCACAAAACTCACTAAATGCTTGATTTTCGAATTCTCCACCATGATCGGTCCGAATTCCTGAAATTGAAAAACCTTTCTTGTTTTGGACCTTCTTGGCAAAAGAAACAAATTGATCAAATGTTTCATCTTTAGATGACAAAAACATAGTCCAAGTAAATCTAGAATAGTCATCAACTATAACCAAAGTATAAAGATTTCCACCAAGACTTCTAACTCTTGCTGGTCCAACTAAGTCCATATGAAGTAGTTGAAGAGGTCTAGAAGTTGAAATCTCATTTTTCAATTTAAAAGAGGATTTAGTTTGTTTTCCTTTTTGGCATGCATTGCAAATCATATCATTTTTAAAGCGTAATTTTGGAACACCAATCACTAAATCCTTTTTAAGTAGTCTGTCAAGTTGGATCATATTGACATGAGCTAGATGCTTGTGTCATAACCAACTATCATCCAAATTACTAACAAAACATTTTTGAAATGTAGAGCCATCTCTAGAGATGTCAAGAGTGTAACAATTCCCTTCTCTAGGTGTTCTAAAAATCGCTTTTGATTTGATATTATCTAACGAAAGAATATCCTTACTAACTATCAAGCATTCCTCAGAATCAAAGATAACTAAGTTACCTTTATCAGTACTTTGGCTTACACTGAGAAGGTTGTGACAAAGTCCTTCCACAAGGTAGACATATTTGATTTGAGGTCCATCGTTGTTCCCAACCTCACCGATTCCAGTAATCCTTCCAGATTGATTTCCACCAAAGATTACTTTGCCACCATCCTTGTGTTTGATTGAGGCAAATTTGGATTGATCTCCCGTCATATGTCTTGAGCATCCACTATCAATATACCATTTGTTGGATTTTGAGCTCTTAGACACACCTCCAAATCAAAAGGGATCAAGTCTTAGGTACCCATCTTTTCTTGGGTCCTTTGAGGTTAGTTCGAGCCTGAGGAACATAGGTTCCTTTAGGCACCCATTGATAATTACCTACAGGTTTATCTCTCCTATCTTTCTTATGAAAACATGATGAAGTTGTATGACTCTTTCGGTTACAATAGTTGCAGTGAGCAAATGGATTTGAAGAATGAATAGTTTTTCGAAAATAGTTTAAATATGATTTTCCACCATTCTTCTTCTTTCCTTTCTTTTTATCAAAGATGGGATTATATCCAATCCCAGAACGATCGTTTGTAAATCTTTGTGCTTTTAAAATCACATTTAACATTTCACTGCCTTTGGTAAACTTTTCAAGAGTTTTCGTAAGATGAGAATTCTTTTTCTTTAACTCATTGCAATCATCACAAATGAATTTTTCAGGAAAAGAGAGATTTTCTACTTGCTGTTCAAGAGTGGTATTTTTCATTTTTAAAGCAATATATTTCTCAGCAAGTTTTTCAAACTTATTTTGAACAATTTTGTACTCATTCAATAAATCATTATAAGAGGGTTGAGAATCGTATACCTCTTTATCATTCTCATATTGCTCTTCTTGAGCAACTAGACATATATTGGCTGTTTCTACCTCATCAGCTTCATCTTCATCGGATGAGCTGTCTCCCCAAATTCCCGAGACATAGGCTTTCTTCTTGTATTTATTGAACTTCTTCTTTTCTTTGTCCTTGTTCTTCAGTTGGGGACACTCCGACTTGATGTGGCCGGGCTTTTCACATTCATAGCAGATAATAGGCTTCTTTGCCTCAGTGCTGGTGCTACCCTTGTTGAATCTTTTATGCCCATGGTCCTTCCGAAAGAACTTTCTGAATCTTCGGACCATCATGCCTAGCTCTTCTTCTTCATCTTCTTCATCATCATCAGATTCCTTGGCTTCTTTGTCCGCCTTGAGAGCAATGCCTTTATTCTTGACATTTATCTCATCAAGTCCTTTTCTGAATTTGATCTTCCCTTCATATTCAGACAAGCTGTCGAATAAAGCTACTACCGAGCTCATTGATTCACCACGGGATTCCTCAATGGAGGTAACCTTAGCTTCCTATTCTTTGCTAAGAATATTCAGAATCTTTCTTTCTTGAACGGGTTGCTCGTATGTCTTGCCCAAAGCAGCAAGCTGGTTGATGAGATGGGTAAATCTCAGCTGGAAGTCAATGATGGATTCACCGGGCTTCATTCGAAGAAGATCATATTCGGTCATTAGAGTGTTGACTCAATTTTCTTTGACTCCGGTTGTTCCTTCATGGGCTATCTCCAAGGCATCCCACATTGCTTTTGCTGATGGTAGAGTACAAATACGAAAGTACTCTTGTTGACTTAGAGCACTTTGCAGCATGAGGATGGCTTTACTGTTGAGAGTGACATTTCTTCGATCATTCTCATCATACTCTTCTTCTAGCTTTGGAGTTCAGACACCATCTTCGATTGTAGCTGGTTCATAGTCACCTCTTTCAAACACCCTCCAAAGACCATATTCACTAGCCATAACGAAGACTTTGAATTTGATCTTCCAGAAGGAGTAATGTTCTCCATTGAAACCAGGTGGTCTATTGATCGAAGCTCCATCAGGTAGAATTCCGTTCATGGTGATCCTTCTCGAGTTGTTAAGCTCTTATGAGAAGACCAGGCTCTGATACCAAATGAAAGTGGAGCTTGAATCACCAAGAGGGGGGTGAATTGGGGATTCTCAAATTCTTTTCGGAATGCTCTGTTTTTCGGATGAAGTGTAGAAGTAAAACAGAGTATAGAGAAGAGAAGCAAGACACAGAGATTTATACTGGTTCGGTCCAACTAATTGACCTACGTCCAGTCCCCAGACTCTCTGGGATTTCTCACTATCAAGATTGATTGCACACTCTGCACTCAAGAGTAATTCTCTCTCTAGAACTTACTCCCCCTTACAAGTTGTAATCAATAACCCCAATCTCCAAGTCCCCTTGACTTGAGATAACTTACAAGAATAATTTACAATCAAGAAAACTCTCTCTAAGAGTAGATATGATAAACACTGAAGAATAAATGTATCAAAGATACTTTACAACAGAAAACTCAAAGAGTAGTTGAAACTTTAATGATTTTCGTTCTTGCACACATTGGTTGTTGAGAAGACTTGAATGCATCTCTATTTATAGGTAGAGATCATTAAATGACCGTTATAAATCCTCAGATAACCGTTGGAGTGATTAGAGGATGATTAATGAAGGTTTTGGTCTTCTTCTCTCTACTCTTTAGTTAATCCAGTTTTGCGAAATTCGAGTTGACTCTCGACTATTAATTCGTTGGAAGAGCAGTTTGTTGGATGTAGAAGGCAAGCATTAACTTCTCCAAAACGTGTGGAGAATGTTTGTCCAAAACATACAAGTTTTCTGCATTTTTCATTAAATGTGCTGACATGCTTTTTGCTTTATGCTAAGTCTTCATTTAATCCTGTCTAAATCATCTGAAACTCACTAACAAACTGATTAAACATAGTTAAGAATTGTAATGAGTGATGATATAGAGTATAGAGATCAAACACAGATTTTGCAAATTCATTTTGTTCGAAATTCAAATCTCGCGATGGAAACTCGAGTTAGTTCATGCAAACTCGAGTTTTCATGCTTCAGTGTTCTTCCAGAAAAATATCGAAACTCGAGTTTTCAATCCAAACTCGAGTTTTCTCCTTTCAGAGACAAATATCGCGATTTGACATTTTAGACAAGCCTAGTGAATAGTGCAAAACTCGAGTCATTAAGTGACTAACTCGAGTTTTGGACTTTTAATGAGAAATTATGTTTTAGTCCAAAATCTCAAAATTGAAGTTTCCAAATCATAACTCGAGTTTTCAAATGATCAAATTTAGCAGAGCTCTCTGCCTGGTCAAAACTCGAGTTTCCAAAACTTAACTAGAGTTTTCTCATTCGATGAAAAACTTTGAAAACTTCTCTGTAAGGTTGAAACTCGAGTTTCAAAACAAAAACTCGAGTTTTCTCTTTTATGAGAAAACATTGAAAAGCATGGTCGATTTGAAGAATAACATTGTCCCACATCGCCGAAAAAGGAAACTAAAAATAGTACTCCCTCCTGTCATAATATATGATCTATTTGGAGTGTAATATCCTGAACTTTAGGTCTAGAGATTTGAGGATAAGTCTATATTAGAAAGGCGACTAAGCCCAATTCAGAAAGTGTGACAAATATTGGGAAGGAAATTTCCCTTGATGTTGACAAACTAAATTTTTGGGAGGCAGTCAGCTTGTGACATGCCTTTGACTAAGCAAATGGTATTCAATGACCTTAAAAATTTGCAGGATTGTAACAGACATGCTAATATTTAATTTGATAATATGGGCCGATTGAATTTGTATAATTGTAGTTGTGAATTTTTGAAGTTAGCCTTAGAATTTGGAACATTTTCTACACCAGTGTACATTAAATGGTGATTCTAGCATAGTTGAAGTGTGTTTGATCATGAGAGGTATTTTCCCATAAAAATATACTTATTAATGGTCTAATAGCCTTTAGAATCACTGCAATTGGATATTTGTACCATGATATATGAATTTTCAAAGTTGATTGAAAATTTTGCTAGCATGACCCATGTGCGAAAATGAGATTATCTTGCCACATGTCATATTAGGCTAGCATGATGCCATAATTAAATACTATATGGACATGCATGTGGAAATTGGACAAAATAGGAGCTCATTAAACCTCCCAAAAAGCCCATAATTTTCAGCCAAGAGAGCCCAAAAAGAGTTGAAGAAGAAAAGCCTAAACATGCCTAACCATATAGTTACATTAGAACAAGATGACATGGGTGTAATTATAGACTTAGTTGGAGGTCAATTATTTCTTCCCTTCCTCAGCTGAATTGGACCCTTAATTAACCACTAAACACTTTCTTCTTTCCTCACAAATTCGTACACACACAAGAGAGGGAGGAGAGCCGAAAATCCGAGAAGAAGGAGAAGAAGAACTCAAGGAAATCAAGAGGTAAGTTCTTGTGTATGGATTCATATCCCTTTTAACCTCCTTTTAGTCCCTAAAAGCTACCTTCCTATGATATTTTAAGAGGGAGGCTGAAAATCTTGGAGAGTCAAGGAAGAAGAAAATCTTGCAAGAATTACAAGACAACTCAAGGTAAGGGATTTCTAGTCTTGATTGTTGTGTTTTAGCTTGTTGATTGGGCTATGGTGGTTTCCCCTTGTCTTCTTGTGATTTTGGAAACCCTAGATGATAAGGGGATGTGCTGCCCAAATTTTTAAAAAGGGGTTATAATGTGATTAAGGCTTTAAATAACAAGCGAGAAGTGATTAGAGACTAGATTGTGTCTTTAAATTGGAAATCAAATTTTTGTTCTTCCTTGCTAAATTTCGGCCAAAACAGGGGACCTATGAGGAGTGTGATTTTGCTCATTTTGATGGTTTCAATGGGTTTAAAATGGAAAATTGTGTAGGGTAGTGGTTAGGAATTGGTCTGAGAAGCATTGAAATTAAATTGGAATCAAAGCCCCAAATGCTGTTAATTTTGTTTTCTGCGAGATAGTTAAGTTGTGTCGTGTTTTTGACTAGGTAAATGGTGTCTAATGACCATGTAAGTTTCCAGAATTAAAGTAGACATAATGGGCTTTAAATTGATAGGTAATGCCTGTAATACCCGGATATTTATTATCTGGAATATTATGAATAAAATGCATATTTCTGATAAGTGAAAATAATGTCTCCAGACTTGTGAAATTATAGTCTATTTTTCTAAGTTGATTTCTGTAGGAAATTAGAAAATTTAAGGGCCAAAGTGCCAAAATGACGAAAATGCCCTAAGGGCCAGGAATAACTTAGGAAAATTATGAAAAATTCTAAAAGGCAGTGAAATGGCCAAGTGAGTTAGGAGAGTACATTATCTCTAATTATGGTAATTTAATAAATTATGAACTTGGAAAAATTGTACAAGAATGTCCAAAAGGTAATAAAAGACCAAAATACCCTTACAAATTATAGAATAATGTAAGAGGCATGGAAATACTAAGGTTAATGCAAGAATATGAAGGTAATGAGGCATTGTAATTAAGAAAATTATCAACAAGTGATAAAAGAGTAATTAGGTAATATTGAGCTAATTACTTAAGCATAAGCAAAGGAAATTCAGTAATAATTATGGGAAGCTCGAAAATTAGTTGGAATTAGTTGAATATTAGTAAAAATATATTTACTAATTAATTGGAAATTTTTGTGAAAAATAGTTGAGTTTAGGTATTTTTAAGCCTAAATACAAGAATTGACCAATAAGGGATTTTTGGTGGAATTTTTGGAAAAATTAAATAAGTAAATGATTAAATAATTAATTAAATAAATAATAAATATTTATTAAATTATTTAAGGGGCCAGCCGAAATTTTGGGCCAAAGAAAAGAAAAAAAAATGAAAAATGAAATAGAAGAACAAGTTGGCAAGTTGCAACATATTATATTAATATAATTAATTAAAGTAAAAAAATGTGAATAGTAATTTGAAAATTAGGAAACGGATCCTATCTAGAGATCTAGGAATAAGAATGCCAAGGTCAAGGTAAAATATTGATCAGTGAGTTTTTACCTTTAAGTGACCTCTTCCGGAAGTTAATTCTGAGGCCGTTTGTGCATTTTCCTAATAAAACAAAATAGGGAAAAATGCATATAGGCATATTTTTGGAAATGAAGAAAATAAATTCTAACTCAATATCTAGGAATGGGTTTGAATTTATATGGACATATTTGGAATCAGTGAATTTTTCTGAAGAGATTGATGGTTCCGAAAACGAGTTTCGACACCGGACGCGTTCTAACACGTTTTTCGAGAAAGACTCAACTGGACTGTTGGAGCCCTATATGGAATCAAAATATAGGTTAACTTGGACATTTCTACTAAGTGAGAATATGTTTTCAGAGTTGTAAATCCAGAATTTTGAGATTTTTCCGAAACTACGCGAATCGGTACCGATCGGAGAAATTCATCCGAAAGCTTCGGAAGGTGACACGTGGCCACCTCCCATTGGCCAAGACACTTGGATTTTCGGCCAAGTGTGAATGCAAAAGGGAAGGAAAGGGTTTTTGAAAAGTTGCTTTGGACGGTCCGGATCGCTTCTCACAAAGTTGATCCGACGGCCGAAACCCTACCTCCTTTTCTATAAATACCCCCCCTCCTTCACATTTTCTTCACACCATCTCTTGCTCCTTTGGCCGAAATTCTAAGGAGAGAAAGAAGAGAGAGAAGCTCTGGGGGGAAGGTTCTGCAGAAGTCTTCAACGGGTAAGTCTTTTGGTCTTTAGTCTTTAGTCTTTAGTTCGGTAGATAGTAGAATTGTTAGATAGTTTTAGCAAGTAGGGAGTGAGATTCCTACTATTGTTTTTAGGCCTCATTGCATTGAAATATATGCCTGACGAGGTAGAAACATGGTAGGGATCGAGTCCCCGAAAGTCAAGTCTTCATAGTTCTTTCACAAGTAGGTGTTATAATGCTAGAATAGCCTTTAAATTTTCAAGTATGATTGGGTATCATATGGGAGGGCTATTTTAGTCATTATTTTCGAAAATCATAGTTGCGTCGAAGTTCGCAAAATTTCGGGAAGAAAATTTGTCGAGTAACGAAGTCTTGCGAAATTCCGCCGATTAGGGGTAGAGGGCAAAATGGTAATTTTTACCTAAAATGCCAATTATAGTGTCAAATCACTAATAAGGGTGATATTATTCTTATAGGATATCGAATCTCGATTTCTGCCGTCACGTTGCCCGACAAGCCGCTTGAAGTTCACGTTTTTCCGTGAAAGTACGTTTTCCGCGGTAGTACCTAACGTTGCCAACGAAGGTACGGACGCGTCATCGTAACACTAATCTTGTGCTTCTTAAATGCATATATGTCAAGGATATGTCTTAGACCGTTATACAGACAGTTTTAAACGGGTTATGTTTGGAATGCCGTTATGTTTTCCTAGCGCTGAGGACACGAGTGTTTATCGTGGCACTGGTGAATAGTGCAGACTGTTGTTATTTACCTTATGGGGCTTTACATATTGCTCTGTGCTTATGTTTTGTCGGCATAACGATCATGCATCTCTAGTATGCTCATGATATACTGTTGTATTAGCTCTAGAATATCCGTTGGTCGTATCTTGTGTTGTTTGGGTATGAGGTTAACCGTTACCGAGATTCAATGCGTTGAATTGAATCTCATTGTAGCTTTCAGTCGGGAGGACCACGGTTCGTGGATCGAGGCAAGTACCCGGAGTAGGCGTGCAGCTGAAGACTATCTTTATCTTAACGTTTTCTGTTATTCTGTTACTCTATTATTCCGCTATTTCCTTTCTAAACCTTAGGACTACTGTAATCTATATAATGTTACACAATGGTTGATGTTTTGGCTAAGAATCCAATTACTCTTGCGCTCTATTGCTCCACTCTGATTGCTTGTTTGAAAAAAAAAAAAATCCGCATTTCAAACATGGGATGTTACAATGCCTAATTAGGATATGTATTCAGGGAGATATAAATTTTTGAAAATGACCTATGATTCTGGAACACAATTCTATACAGTGTTTGATTATTGTTGATTTTAGATTTTTGTGTGTACCAATGACTGATGGAAGTATTTGTCATTGAAAATAAATTCAACAATAATTACATAGGCTTTTGAACCACCACATTTGGACATTTGTACAATTTATGATTTTTCAAATTTGGTACACAAAATCTGGCAAAATTGGGCTCAAAGGGAGAAAATGTAAGGTAAGGCGCAAAGTGAGTAATTGGATCTTCAAGGGTTAATAGGAACTCTTTAGGATTAATATAGACCAATTAACCTTTATGTTGAGCATATTGTAATGTCCATCATAATGCTTTTGAATAAGTAGTAATTCGTTGCCCGTTATTGAATTATTATAGGAATTCTAACCATGTCCAAGGAAATCAAAGGGTCAAAGTCGAATTTGGAAAATTGTATGCAATCAAGTAGTAACTTTGATTTTCACATATTTTGTATGATTATGTATATTTGTTTGAATCATATTTATGAAAGTCCCGTCCCGTGTGGGGCTAACAACACTCGTGGCTCAATTGAGCGGAATGGCTACCATGGAGATCCTTCCAATGGCTTGGGCCTAATGGATCGGTAGTCCATATGTGATGATCAACTTAGTTGCATTCAAAAGAATTGGGTGGTTCCTAGTTGATCTTTCCCAATACTGTGGCTATGTGATCTATATTATGATTTCTGAATGTTGTTATGTTGTAGTGGGCTGTTTGTTGTTTGGGGTTAATTGTCATATACTGTCTATACTTTACCTGTGAGATCAACTGTTACTCTGGGATCCTTCAGGATTCCAGTCCTTGTTACTACCTGTGAATTGTATAGTGTACTAGATGCAGCTCTTAGGGCAAGGTGGCAGATGTCGGCAAATGAAGGTGCCAGACCTGTTCTGGATTGGTTGTGGATTAGTTGTCGAGGAATTTTGTAATTACGTTTAGAGTTAGTGAGTGATATGTGCGAACCATGTGGGTATTTTGTAATGTATTCAAGAGTTTTTATATCAGTATATTGTACTATTTATGTTTTTCTTACTATATTGTGTATAAATACTCTGATGAATGATGATATACCAAGAGGTAATTATATGGAGAGTACCTAGTTTTTATATTTGTCAATATTGATCTAATTTAATTATCCTATTGATACTCCCTTAACAATAATGATAGGGAGAGGGAATGAATGAATTAAATGACGAAGATGACTATGGTGTTAGGAAATACATGTTATGTTAAATAAATTTCTTATTATAATTAAATTAGGTAAATATGTCGTATATAAAGGGCTTGAGGGAGTAATAAGGGACCCACACACTCTATAACAAGGCAAAACTACATTAATTTGGAAGCACATGGGCAGATGCACCACCTCTAATTCTTCAACCTTATATCTGATATATACGGCAGCCCAATAAAATAAAATAAAATAAAAAATACATAAAAATTAAGTAAAATTATATCACTACAAAAAAAAAAATCTATTTATGACGGAATTAGCCACAACTTTTTTTTCCTTGGTTGATTCCGTAAAATATCCATGGAAATTTTCTGTGGATAAATTAGCCACCGAAAAATTCTGTGGCAAATTTTTTCAATGAGAATCACTTTTAGCAGCGACTTGTCATTGCTGCAAGTCAAGTTTTAGGAGCGACATTTTAGAGTCGTCGTTGAAAGTGGTCGCCAAAAATCAGATTTTTTTGTAGTGATTTCTCTTTAATACGCTAATACTTCTACTCTAATTAATTGAGCTTTGACGAACTTAGAATTTGCTTCTGGGATTTACTTAACGTGTTAGGCTCATTGTCTTAACTCGTCTACTAGCCAACTTAATGATCTAATCCGGTTGTTAAATTAAAAAGGAAAAATGTCATTAAGGTCCCAACCAAATAAAATAAAACCAGAAAAGTCTCATTGATAAATGAAAGAGATATAATTGACAAGTTATGAGATTTTTTCCTATATTATTTTCCTTAGTTAGGATTTTAATGATATTTTCCTAATTAAAAACTTTTCCTTAATTATCGTGTTAATCTCTTTGCCTAATGCGTTAACATGTCTCTTGTTAAACTTGTCTCTGAACCTCACAATGCATTTAACGCGTAATTCACTTTGTCTTAATGTGTGAGCGTTCAAGCTTTATCTTAGGACTCACTTAGGCTTTGTTTGGTTTGGAGGGAGGGAGAGAGGGGAGCTCCCCTCCCTAGTGTGAAAAGACATATATGACATTGATTTTAAATATTTGTGCGAAAAACGAGACAAATCAGGGTTATATCTGACTTTTTATCCTAGGGAGGGGAGCTCCCCTCAGTCCCCTCCCTTCAAACCAAACAGAGTCTTAACATCTTAACTATTCCTCCTATTGTATTAAGGAGCTCGATTTCTTTCTTTCTTTTTTTGTTTTTAATATTATATATAGAACGAGCTTGATTTCTGAATTCAATTTCTTTTTGGATTTATTAATGTGTTAATTTGTACCTTTACATTGCTGATAAGTTAATTAACCAGCTTTAAAACCTTGATAATGCGTTAAGTATGACAGTAATATCCCAAAATATCAATTTAGTGATAGTTAGATCCTCGACAAAATTTTCTGAAAAATAACTTGCAAATACCGATTCAAACTATCACAAATTTTTGTGTATCTTTTGCCAATCAGGTATTTAAGTTTCACATGTAATTCTTAATTTGCAACTAAGATTCCCCCATTTGTAAAAGTATGAACCATTATTCGGAAATCATTTTTATGAAACTTTAGTCGAGAACCTAACTTCCATTAATTATATATTTGTGACTTTTTGTATCTAACTGTCATTCTCCATAACATTATAATATAATAAGAAACCAATTAAAATCCTGGAGAATTGAATATAAATAAATTTTTAAATATCTATCAACTACATTCATTCATGCGAAGCTAGCTACAAAGAAATAAACAGCATCAACCTAAAATGAAAAAGCCTCTTTAGCCCTAAAATATAGTATTATGGAAAATTATTTGGTAATTCTATTAGCATAACGTTGGTATTATAAAAAATGGATATATCCATATATTATAAAAAAAATAGATAGATTATATTATATTAATGCTGTAATTTCGTTGCCGTAAACTTGGTATTAATTTACTTTCCTTTAAATGAAAATTAGTAAATGTAATACCCTAAAAATCTGTATCATAATTTAGTAAATAAAACCTATTGGAAATAGGTGAATATGAGGTCTTAAATATTGAAGGGGATTTATCTTAATTTTCTAGGGCAACTTCTATTAAAATTGGAAGAGTTAAAGTGCTAAAAGGCCCTAAATGGATCTATGAGCCATAAAATACTGTGATAAATCCTGAGAAGCAATAAAATAATTATTAAAAATAGGAGAATATGTTGTCTCTAATTTAGATAATTTTTGGGATTTATTTCCTTGGAAAATAATGAGGTAAAAATAAATATTATTTTGGGGTACATAAGTGACTCAAATGATTTTAATATTTTACATAGAGCATAAAATACCAATGTCAGTCCAATAGTTGTGAGAAAATGATTATTCTTAAATAAGAAAATTATCAACAATTAGTGAGGGATTAAATAAATAATTATTGGCTAATTATTTAAGCATGAATCAAGAGAATATTCAAGTTAATTATGTAAAAACCCTTTAATCAAATGATTAGTGGCTAAATTAGCATAAAATATACTTGCTAATTAATCAAGAAAGATTAAGTAAAATGTATGAGATTAAGTACATGGAAATCCCTAATCCTAAAAGGTTGCTAAACATAGGATTAGCCAATGGGATAATTATCTAATTAGATGAATTAAAGCATGGATTAATTAATAAAGCAAAGTTTGACAAGTCAACATAAGGGTGCAGCCGAAATTATAGGGGAAAAATAAAGGTGTAACACCCTAAAAATCACACTTAGGGTAAATATCAAAAAATTGGGAAATGTACCTATTGAAAATAGGTGAATATGGGGTCTCAAACACCTTGTATTGGGTTTACCATGTTGTTAGGGTAATTTCCCTTGAAAAAGGATAATTTGCAATTAGGTCCCTAAGACGTTTGAAGATTTGCAAATAGGTCCCTAAACACATTATGGGTTATAAATACCCTGTGAAAGCTATAAAGGAAGCAAGTAAAAATATATTTGAAATAGGGAAGGATATTGTCCCTAATTTAGGTAATTTATTAAGTTACAAACTTGGAGAAATTGTATAAGAATGTTCAAAAAGTAACAAAAGACCGTAATACCCTTGTAACTATAGAATAATATAAGAGGCATGGAAATTCTAATGTTAATGCAAGAATATGAAGGTAATGAGGTGTTCTAAGCAAGAAAATTATCAACTTGTGATAATTAAGTAATTAAGTAATATTGGGCTAATTACTTAAGCATAAGCAAAGGAAATTCACAAGTAATTATGTAAAACCCTAAAATTAGTGGTTTTTGGTTTAAAATTAGTAAAAACATATTTGCTAATTAATGGGAAATTTTTGAGAAAAATGGATGAGTTTAGGTATTTTTGAGCTTAAAAACAAGTATGGACCAATAGGGAAATTTTGTAAAAATTATATAAAAATAATTATTAAATAATTATTTTATATAATATTAATTAATTATTAATTAAATAAAAACGAAAATTAAAGAAAAGGATCAGATATGCTGAACCGAAAAATTGGAAAGGGATGGATAAGAATTTGCAAATAATATCTAGATATTATTTTGCAACTTGTAATATAATATATTATAATTAAATATAGTGAATAGTAATTTAGGAATTAGGAAACGGATCCTATCTAGAGATCTAGGAATGGGAATTCCAAAGTCAAGGTGGAATATTGATCAGTGGAATTTTATCTTCCGTTAAACTCTTGCGGAAGTTAATTCCGAGGCCGTTAGTGCATTTTCCTAATAAAACGAAATAGGGAAAAATGCAGATAGGCATATTTTTGGATATGAAGAAAATAAATTCTAACTCAAAATCTAGGAATGACTTTGAATTTATCTGGACATATTTGGAATCAATGAATTTTTCTGAAGAAGATGATGTTTCCAGAAATGCGTTTCATAACCGGACCCGTACAGACACGTTTTTCGAGGAACTTCAGCCCTATATGGAACCAAAATTTAGGTTAACTTGGACATTTCTAGTAAGTGAGAACTTGTCTTCAAAGTTGTAAATCCAGAATTTTGAGATTCCTCCGAGATTACGCGATTCGAGCACCGATCGGGAACTTATCGGTAGGAAACTTCTCAAACATGTAGATGACATCACCACCATGACATCATGGCTTTAAATGATGATGTCAGCTGCCAAGTGGCCGGTGAGGATCGTGACATGTGGCAAAGTGCGATCCGGCGGCCGATATCCGATATGAAAAAGTAGTGAATAGTGTCACATTTTCTTCTATAAATAGCCAAGTTTCCTCTTCATTTCTCACACCATTTTAAAGAGCAAAACCGATTCTAGAGAGAGGATTTTAGAGAGAGAAGCTCTGGGAAAAATTACAGCGAAGCTCTGGGTAAGTTTTTCGGTACTTAAGCTTTCGTAGTCCTTTCGGTAGTTAGAGTAGAAATGCTAGAATAGTCTTTAATCTTCCAAGTATGATTAGATATCATATGTTAGGGGTATTTTAGTCATTATTTCGAAAATCTTGGTGGGGTCGAAGTTCTGGCAAAATTTTGGAAGATTAGAGTTAAAATAGCGAAGCTCTGGCAAAATTCCGCCAATTAGGGGTAGAAGGGCAAAATGGTAATTTTTACCTAAAATGCCAGTTATTGTGTCAAATCACTAATGAAAGTGATATTACTCCTATAGGACATCAGAAACTCTGATTTGCTGTCGTTACGCTGTCCAACAGGACGTTTCGATGTTTTCTGTCAAAACGTACGTTTTCCATAAAACGTGCTAGAATACCGTCAAAGAAGGTACGTCCGCGTACTGTAACACTAATATGATGTTTATGGTATGCATGTATGTGCTAGGTGTATTGTATGTGATAGCTTATAGCTCTGTGGTATGTCTATGTGCTGTTTATATGTTCATGTTTGCTATGGGCGATATATCTGCATGCTTTTGGGCGATATATGTATACATGCTATTGGGTGATATATGTATGCATGCTTTTGGGCGATGAGTGCACATATACCGTTGTTGATATGATTTTACGTGGTCCATATGTTGTGTCTGTAAACATGAGGTTAAGCTGTTTCCGAGATCCGGCTGGCTGGATCTCACCCTTAACATAGCGTCGGAGTTCGGGAGGACCGAGGACCGAGAGAGAGACAAGCAGCTCGCGTAGATGTTCCGGCTGAAGACTTCCTTTCGATGTTTCGGCGGAAGCCTTCCCTTTTGTTATTATCTGTTTTTGAAATACTCGGTTATTGTACCGTAGTTGTAACCAGCCAGACTTACGGCGTTTTATATATACATATCAGTTACTCAATCGCTCTGTTGCTCTACTCTGATGATTTTAAATGAAAATAATTTATACTGCTTGTGAAAAGTTGGGATGTTACAAAAGGGAAATTGAAAGGAAAATTAAAAAGAAGACTTAGTAGAGAAGTTTTGAAAAAGTAGAAGATATTTTGTGAAAAGGTAACCAGGATAAAGGAGAACCGATAGAAAATAAATGCTAACTCAAAATCCTTGAATTAGGTTGCTAACAACTGGACATATTATGATTCAGTGTAATTTTGTCCAAAAGTTGACATTACCCGAAGCGATTTCCGTAACCGAAGACGTTTATCCGAAAATGTTCGGCAGGCAACGAAATGCCCTGAATGGGATAAAAAATTTAGTTAATCTAGATATTTCTAAAGAGGATGAATAGACCTTTGAGGCTATGTTCTTGGATTTCTAAGATTCTTCAAGATTACGCGATTAGAACACCGAACAGGGAACTTATCGGTAGGAAACTTGTTAAACAAGGGGGTGACATCATGTGCATGACATGAGATGATGTCATTTCTGTTGAAATTAGGGGCATGGAGGTCGGCCTTGATGCATGTGTGGTGAGGATTTGGAGTTGATTGAAAAGCAAGATCCAATGCTTAGATTAAGTTGGAAAAAGTGCAAATATGCCCTTGGAAAACTCTATAAATAGGCATTCAAGCCTTTGGAAAATTCACACCAATTTGCAAGAGCAATTTTAGAGAGAAGTTAGAGAGAGGAGCTCTGGAGGAAGTTGTAGCAAAGTTCTGCACGGGTAAGTTCTTCGGTCCTTAGCTTTTAAGTTCTAGTCTTTTGTTCGGTAGTTTTAGCAGAAATGTTAGTTAGATTTAGGAAGTAGGAAATGAAATTCCTATTCTTGTTTTTAAGCCTCATTGCATTGAAAGATGCCTGACGAGGTAAAAACATAGTAGGGATTGAGTTTCTGAAAGTTGGGAGTCAAAGTAACGAAGTTCTGGCGAATTTCCGCCAATTAGGGGGTCAGGGGTAAAATGGTCATTTATGACTAAAATGTTCGTCATAATGCTTGATCAATAATAAATGCGCTATTGTCCTTATAGGATATCCCTGATTATGTTCTGACCAACCGTCGTACCGAAATTCCGTCAACGAAGGTACGTTCGCGTACTGTAACACTAATTCTAATGTTTATTGTATGCATGTATATGTTATGTGTATTGTGTGCCTATTGTGGTAGCTGATAGCTCTGTGATATGTTTATGTACTGTTGTTATGTTTACATTTGCTATGGGCGATATATCTGCATACTAGGGGCGATATGTATGCATGCTTTTGGGCGATACATGTGCATGCTAAGGGCGATACGTCTGCATGGCGATACATCTACATTGGTTGCATGCTCATATATTGTTTATGTTGTGATTGTCTGTAACCCATATGCTGTATATGTTAATATGAGGTTAACCGTTACCTAAGATCCGGTGCGGATCTCAGCTCTTAACATAGCGTCAGGGTCGGGAGGACCAAGGACCGAGGAGAAAAGCAAGCAGTCCGTGTAGGGACTCAGCTGAAGACCAGCTTCTGTTGCCACGGCGCGGGAGTCGCCAGGGAGACATTTTCCGTGATTGTATTTTACTTTTGAAATACTCTTGTACCGCTGTTTAACCAGCAAGACATACTACCGTGGTATTTTGAATATATATGTCAGTTACTCAATCGCTCCGGTGCTCTACTCTGATGATTTGAAATGATGTTTTGATGAAAAAAAAAATATACTGCTTTTGGAAATGGGATGTTACAGTAGCGAAATTAGAAAATTTGCTATTAATTTCATCAGTGTGTGTGTGTTAAATGGAAGCTCTAGTGCATGCCAGGTTGTGAGCATGGGAAGGCTAAAACCAAGTTTTGAAGCCTAAATCAATGTTCCCATAAGCTAAAATCATACGATTTCGTATGTGCAAAACCCTAAAATTTGAATTCTCTCTTCCCTGTCTTATAACCCTCCTTCATCTCTTTCTCACCAGTGGCTTGTGGCACCATCACAAGCCGCCGGCGAGTTTCATTCTATGCCACAACTGCATCAAAGTGGTAGATCGGTTCCTAGAATTTTGATCTGTGGCCTTCTCCCTCTAATTACCTGGTGGCTCGGATTTGCGTTCTTGGGGGAAGATTTCAAGAGGTGTTGCTCGGTGTGTGGTCGAGGTCACCATATTTGCTTGAACAAAAAGGAGCAGAAGTGTTCTTCAGGATATCATGAGTTTTCTTCCGTCTGAGGTTGGGTTTTCTTTGATCTTTACCCTAAGTCTGGGTATTTGTGCAGCTCTAATTGCAGCTAATGCTTATAAGGAGGTGTGCCCGTTAGGGTGAGTTTTACAACTAACACTTTCTTTCACGTTACTTCTAACCTTGGATATCGAGGAGGCCGATTTTGTCCAAGCTTCTACTTCTACTCTTAAATCTTTAATGTATGGTGATTGGTTGTTCTTATATTTGACTTATTTTGTTGTATTTGATTTGACCTTGTTTGTATTCCATCTTCAGTTTTTTTTTTTTCATGTATTGCATCGGTTTGCAGTAATAATATAAATAGCTTTTGACTAAAAAAACAGAAGAAGTTAAAATCAAACAAGTTTAACATTAATAAAACTCAATTGGGCATCAGATTAAAACCACGATCCAAGAGAAGTTGCTTTTTCATCCTCAAAAACCCATTCAAGCATTAGTGCTTCCCAATAATATATAGGGCCTATTTGAGTTACGTTGGAAAAGTGTGTTTACGCAAGTTGAGATGGGCCGTTTGGAATAGCGGTGGTAGAAATTACTTATTCTCAATATGAATTTTGCAGAAGTAAGATAGGATAAAAGTTATATTGTAAATGTGATTTGTGTTTGATATGGTATGAGAAGTGACTTTTTTTCTAAATGGGCTATTTAGATGATTATTTGAAAAGTTAGTTGAGATGAAAAATAACTAAAAAATGCATGAATCTTATTGAATACTACACATATAAATATTAATTGGATATATTGTGATAATTGAAGACAAAAATTAAAATTAAAATTTGATAAAAAAATTAAATTATTATTAAAAAATAAAAATCCTCTAAAGTATTTAATCAAATATATTCTAATGATAGATAGATTAGAATGCATACAAATGTATAATTAATAGTATATTTCTTATTGGATCATTTATCTTTAATATTTTTCTCCAGAAGCTGAAAAAAAATCACGCCAGAAGTTAAAAAATGACTTCTATTAGAAGTCACTTTTTTTAAATAAGCCCATCTAATACCACCGCTAAAAGAAGTCATGCCAGAAGCTAAAAAAGTGACTTCTATAAGAAGTCACTTTTTTAAATAATCTCCACTTAGCTTAAATCACCGTGTGTTGGGCTTTTTCCTTAGTCACCGCTATGCCAAATAGGTTGAAATTTTTTCTCATAAACTTATCTCGTATATCATAAATCACGTTGGAAAAGTAATTTACATAGATATCAAAATGCCTACCAATGCATTCCTAATTTTATAGTCCTTTTTTTTTAACTCTACCACAGTCTAGATATATATAAAGTCTTTCAATAATGAGGGTTGTCACTATTCACACCTGAACTATCTCAAAGCTACACGCAAACAACAAATAGATATCATAGCCAATCTGAGTTGGCATAGATGGTAAGGAATCCAGGACTAGGCCCTTGGGTCGTGGGTTCGATCCCCTCTGCCGTCGCTGGGACTCCTTTGGTAGGCGATCTCGTAAGTCCCCAGTAAGTGCTCATAGAGCCCGGGGCCGTGCCCTGGCCTTGGTGGGGGACTGATGTCAAACCCCTCCAAAACTTTTATAAATCAAACAAATAGATATCATAATGCCTGCCATTGCATTTCTAATTTTATAGTCTTTTTTTTTTTTTTTTTACTCTCCCACGCTCTATACCAGATATATATAATGTCTTTCAATAATGAGGGTTGTAACTTTTCACATGTGAACTATTTATAAGCTACACACCAATAATTAATGTTTGGGATTCGAGGCAATTCTTATTAGTAATGAGGAATTGTCATTGTTCCCTAATGATAACTTGATGTTCTTTTAAAAATATATTGTTGCTTTTTCCATTTAGTTCATTTTTTTTCAAAAGCCAATGTTATTAGTTTGATTGAATTTTGTTTTTTATACGGGCCAATGTTCGGAAACCCTATATAGTGATGAGGGATTATCAATACTATCTTCAATCCTTTTTTATGAGATCCAAATTGTCATACCCCTTGTAATTATGACATTTATTAGAGTAATACAATGAAATTCTGTGAGTAACATAGGTATAGAATAGTACACTGATAATTAAAAACATTCTTGGTAATGTAAGGAATACATACAGAGTTCCCAAAAATAGTGATCCATTTCAAGACAGATTTTCAAGATTTTACCGAAGCTTCAAAATGACTACCCAGACAAGATTTTCAAGACAGATTTTCGGGCTTCGGTAAAATTCAATCATGAAGCTTCTAAAATTCCTACTGAACATCTATCCTACACAATTTCATGTTTTAAACACAATGGAATCGTCAAATTATCTAAAATCCAACTCCTTAGGTCTACCCTACACCTAACTGAAACTAGGACCCCTTATGATCATCATCATCAACATTTTGCAATTTTCACTTTGCAAACATTCTAATTTTGGTTTCTAACCACATTTTATCTCGTTTGAACGAAAAACACATGTTACAATACATTTGGAATTTGGATAGAACCCTCCCCCTAGGTTTTCATCAGCCAAAATCCACATAAAGTCAGAGAAATCACCAGTATACCACCAATAGGCTTAGAATCGCTTACGTTAATCGTTATTCGGTAGATTTCGCAAAATTTCTTTCTTCCCTTGGCTATACAAGTTTCAGCAAGACACTAAAATATTTTGAACAAATGAAATTCCCATGATTAAAGATTAGGAGAAAAGAAGGACTAGGGATTATAAGTTCGTAGCACGAGAAATTATCTTGGTTTCGTGAGATTTCGCCTTATCTCCTTCCTTGTATGATTTTCGGCAACTTGAGAGGGGTGGGAGTGTTTGTGCGTATTTGGATGAGGAATGGCAAGGTGAATATAGTGTTAATTGGTTCCTTAAGTCGGTTGATAAGAGGAAGTATCAAAGTGCCCTCCATTTGCCACATATTTACCAATTGTTTCCTTTGTTCAATTTTCAACCAATATATGTTTTTCTTGTTTTTTCCTTCTTGGCTGAAATCCTTGGGTCATTTTAGGAATATTTTAGTCCATTTTTATTGGCTTCTAATCCCTTCTCATGTGTCCATAAATTTTAAATAATTATGAAACTTACGGTACAATTTCGTAGAAGTTGCAATTTTAATCTTCCTTCAATTCTTCTCATAATTCCTAATAAATCCCATGCAACTTCTTTTTATTCCTTTTGTTCGTATTTAATACTCTAAAATGGATTAAATAAATATTAATGTAATGTGTCCCATTGGTGCTAACATATATCTCAAAATTTTCGGTTTCGGCGAAATGGGGTGAAATTGACCTTTTATTCAAAATTCACGATTTCTTTTCTCCAATTACATATACCTCAATCAGGTAATTTACTAGAGCAAATTTTGGGATATTACATTTCTCCCCCCATTAAATAAATTTTATCCTCAAAATTTGTTACACTTTCTGACCCATAAACTTTGGATAACGCTTCTTCATGCCTTCCTCTGCTTTCCTAGTTGCTTCTCTTGGTGATAACCCTTTTCAAACCACTTTCAAAAATGGGATACTTTTGTGTCAGAGCTTTTTCTTTTGACAATCAATAATTTGCTTAGGCTCAATTGTATAAGTATGGTCATCTTGTACGTCTATATCTTCGTATTTGATGACATACTCAGGGTATGGTTGGTACTTCTTCAATTGAGAAACATAGAATATATCATGGTGTTTACTTAGATTTGGGGGTAAGGCTATCTGATAAGCCACTAGCCCACGTCTTGCTAAAATTTCAAATGGACTAATGTAACGAGGACTCATATTTTTCCTCTTAATTGCTCTGGCAATTCCCGTAATTGGGGATACTTTTAGGAAAACATGATCTCCAACATCAAACTCTAGCGGTCTCCTTCTTTTATCAGCATAGCTTTTCTGTTGACTTTATGCTACTATAAGCCTCTTTCTGGTCAGTTTCATTTGTTCTGAGATTTGATCAACTAAATCTGGCCCATAAAATTTCCTTTCAGATAACTCTGTCCAACACAGGAGTGATTGAAATTTCCTTTCATATAATGCTTTACACAGAGCCATTTGAATGCTTGCATGATAGCTATTATTGTAATCAAATTCTGCGAGTGAAGGGTAATGATCCTCATCTCCTTTATATAAATTTCTACCAGTTCCTCCAGAAAATAATTAACACTGATGGTAATAGTATATGTCGATTTGGTGGGACAATCGACAATCACCTAGATCGCCTCATAGTTCCTGATTTTGTGCAATCCCACCACCAGATCCATGGTAACACTTTTCCTATTTCCATTCTTGAATTTGTAGACCCCGCAGAAGTCCTGCTGGTCATGGATGCTTACTCTTTACTTTCTAGTAAGTTAAACTTTAACCACATGCCTAATCACATCACCTTTAATCCTGGCCACTAGAATTAAAATTTCCAGTTCCAATACATTTTAACTGCTCCTGGAATAATAATTTATTTTTATGTGCCTCACTTAATATCTCAAACAATTTTTCTTCTTGACTAACATCAAGATTAGCAAGAAGTACTTCATCCAGTCTATTCATGTTCAAGAAAACCTGAGTTAACATATTCAAATCTCGACATTCTTTCAACAATTTCTATTTTTGTGCTGTCATACTTACTACCTGCGCTGCCTTTCCTATGCATGCTCATTTGGCACACGACATCGTCATCACATGACAATCTCATTTAATCTGTACCTAGGGTGTAGTATTCAAACACAGGACCCACTGGTCCATTTTCCAAGAGCTTCGTTATATTGGCCTCACTGCCTTTTTGGGACACAGCCCGATACATTCAGCCTTATGACTTATTATGTTACCACAGTACTGGATATTTGGGCCTTACTACCTAGGGAGCTACAACTTGGTATAGTCTAAATATTCTGTCAGCATCAAAATATACTCTAGACACACCAGTCTGATGTCACTAAGCTAGGAAACAAACACATCATTAAGTATGCAGGTCTTATGTCCTAGGGATATCACCCTATGCATACTTAGATCGGTCTCACCACCTCGAGCCTCTTCTTTTCATAATCCTCAAATACATAACACACTGCTGGCCTATAGGTATACAAGTCACATAGGACTTAGAGCTTCTTACATCAAGTTAGTTAGCCTAAGCGCACACCAGCCCAAAAGGTCTCATGTCCATCGCATATTCGTACAGCGCTGGAGCACCCCATAAAGGTACGCTGGGTCATATAAACCTTTTTCTAGGCACCCATCTGATGAATGAAACAGTAAATGCAATAAGTTCGTTTGAGTGTAAGTGTTTCCGATAGTTGAATCATATTGAATGCTTCTGCTTATATTTGGTGAAGACAATTAATGACCGTTGAGAAGCTTCAAAGAACCATTGCGATTAATAAATATAGCCGTTAGATATTGAAGCTTGTTCGTTACTCACACACTTTGATTCTGCAAATGATTGCCAGTCATTCTGCTGTTTGACATTCTTTCTATTCTTTCCGTTGAGTGTTGTAGCATTTAATTAAGGAAAGAGAACAATAATGCCTTCTCATTGCTCAGAAAATGGTTGCCTAGTTCATGCTTGGTTTTTTACAATTGCATTAAATGCTTCTAATGTAATCAATGCTTTTTTATTAATCTGCAGTTAATCTTTCATCTAATCATCTGAAACTCATTAATAAGCTGATTAAACATAGTTAAGAACAATAATGAGTGATGATAAGAAGTAATCAAATCATAAGAAAAGATTTAAGTTTTACGGACACAGTGATTTGCAAAACCTGAAAGACTAACTCGACTTTATTTCAAGCTCACTTGAGTTGCTGACTCGAGTTGATCATTTATCACTCGAGTCATAGTTTCTTCTTCTCTAAAAGTATGTTTGAAAGCTAAAGATAATATGGAGAAGATGTCTCTGTATGAATTTAACTTGAGTCTAAAATGCTCACTTCAAGTTGTGCACTCGAGTCACGCATTACTCACTCAAGTCAATAACATTTTCACAAATGTCTTCGAGTTAAGCTTTGAAAATGTTTTGAACAAAGGGTATACTTGAGTCATTAAGTGATGACTCCAACAGATGACTCGAGTCATCAATCCCTTAACTCGAGTTGCCATAATAACTTTTGAAATATGTTTTAAAGTGACACTCGAGTCACACAAGATGAACTTGAGGAAATATTTTGACTGTTAGAAAATATTGGAAACTGGGACTTAGGAATTGAAAAAGATAAAATTAAGTCCACAACAAGTCAACTCGAGTCTAACAGCACTAACTAGACTTGATGCTTTTTAATGAAAGCATTTCACAAAGTCTAGCTCGAGTCACTGGTGAAGTAATTCGAGTCAGTCAAAGCTAAAACTCATTTTGACTGAAGTTTCAAAACACTTGACTCGAGTCTTTCAACCTTAACTCAAGTCAGTTTTTGACAGATACTTGATAATTGAATATTTTATACACTTATTTTTGTCTCTTGAGTAATAACTTAGGACCCTTTATCTAATAAATAATGGCTTTTATGTTTATTTGGGCCTTGGGCCTTTTATTGCATTTTAGCCATTTTTAATAATAAAATTCCAGTTTTGTATTACTTCACTATTTCTACCATAACTCTTGAACCAGACATCGGATTTTCCTCATTTTTGTCTCATATTTCAGATGATTCAGAGAGCTACAATTGTTATGAAGACATCAAGAGCCAATTCGGTCAAGAGGGCGGTCGATTTTGGAGCCGAATTCGGATGCACAATTCTGGATATTATTTGGACCCGAATTTTGTAATTTAAGTCCAGTTTTATTTTATTTCTGTTTTGGGCTAAAACTATTAGGGCCCATTTTCGTTTTAGGTTATCTTTAAGTAAGGCAGCCGCCAAAAACATAGGGCATTCACGAATTCACGATTTTGACATTAGGGTTTCACGATTTTATGCAAATTCTCTACCGATTTTCGCATTCGCATGTTCTTAGGGTTTTTCGCGTTCTTCATCTTTTCTTCAGTTTTTCCAGCCATGCTCTGCTAAACCCCCTGTGATTGACTCAACGATGAGGATTCCATGATTCGTCCAGAGAACTTGTGCCTAATCGGTAACTTAATCAATTCTGTTTTCATCTTATCGGATTCGAATTCTGGAAATAGTTCGAATATTAGATTTAATATTCGGTTTGGTTCATCCCAAGGACTAAATTCGGACTAGGTTTTAGTGTTGCTGTGCGATTGCACAGTGATACACCACTGTTCGAATAAATTCTAGACGATCGCCTAGGTGAGGGATTCTCCGGATGAATGCAGAGATTTCGATTCATCCGGAACCAAACGTGATTAGTTATATTTCGTTCAATGATGCATGATTCTGGAATCGAACGTTGGGTTGGTCGTTTTTAATCATTTAAGTCTATCAACGTTTTTCTATCTGTTTCTACATAGTTCGGTTTATTTCAATTTATTTCGTTTTAATCTGCTGAATCATAAAACCCTAAAACCCCCATTTTACCATTTTGTTTCACTATTGCTATTAATCGAGCCCGCTGCAAATTCGTTGGGAAACGACCCAGGTTCCCTAATTCTGCAAATCGTTTTCGAACTTGGTTTATTTTGGGAGACACGGAAAATCTCTTTCCAATACTTTAAACCAGTTACTGATTCAAGATTTGATCAAGATAAAATATTTTACTTGAATCATTAACTTTATTTCATTTACAATTGTCTGTTATCATTAAAATAAACATAGAGAATTAACATTCTCTCCATTTTTGATGATGACAACACTTGTAAACAAAATGTAAAATATTGAGGAAATATTCTTTGAGAAAGCAAAAGATCAAAGTGAAATTAGAGACTCAAAGAAGCAATATTCAAAGAAACATTCATTTCAAATAGTAAATTACATAAGAGTAAAAACATGATACCAAATGAAATACAAAACAACAACTAACTGTTGGAAATTATACTCCAGGGGCAAGTCATTGTACTTTAAACGTCATTAATATTTAAAGTATTTCTCCTTTTTATCATATTATTTACATGTTTGTTATGATAACTGTATCCTTGGACATATCATATAGATTGTCCTAAATGTCCTTGGTCGGTCATCTATGTGGGAGCAAAGATGAAATAAGACCGGTATGACTTTGATGAGTATGAGATACGAATCAAAGTCATAGGCACTTGTAAGAGTACAAGGTGCTGGATCGAACCACTATGAGAAAGCTGCATGGATTCAGTCATAAGCTTATCTCATGTATAACCGTGTCACAACACCCTTTGACCTGAGATTATCATGGATTCCTACATGAGAGTCACTGATCTTTGACCTAGTCAAAAGTCACCTTTGACCGGGTGATGATAAAGGCTTGGATCGGGATCAGTGGTTTTCATGCAGAGGAATGTGAATGGTCAAGACGGAATTTGTCCCTCCCATCTATAGAGAGATAATACTGGGCCCCTCGATGAGTGAGTTTGAGAAATGTATGGCCATACTACGATGGAAAGGAGTTTTCATTTCAGTTATTATACTACTCAAGAATCGAGAAAGTAATGGTCAAGAAAAGGAATTTGACATTATCCATGCCTCATCCTTGACCAAATTATCGCGTGTCAAAAGGGACATGACATGGTTATACAATAGGTTGTATCGTATCATCGATCCCATATGAATTGGGTAGTTGCAATGTCTTGCTAGAGGTCACTTGCGACTTGTGGGCTAGTACAATATTGGCCCGCTGCCAATCCCATGTGGGCCTGCAGGGTCGCACACAAGAATAGCCTAACACGAGCAGTAGTGTCTAGATTCATTGAATCTTTGATATGCCTAAGATTTAATGAATACAACATTTATCTAGGATGGATATATCTCTCTCTCTCTCTCTCTCTCTCTCTCTCTCTATATATATATATATATATATATATATATATATATATATATATATGAAATTCGAAATTAAATATTATTATTATTTAGATAATGATATTATTTGTTTTGTATTTAATTTATTAGATAAATTAAGTAACTAAAATAAATAGAGATATCACATATCTGATTTAATTTAAATTGAGATATTGTATCTCAGATTTAATTAAATAGACAGATATCATATCTCAGATTTAATTTTTGAATAGAGATATCATATATCTGATTTAATTTGAATTGAGATATAGTATCTCAGATTTAATTAAATAGATAGATATCATATCTCAGATTTAATTTATAGAGGTAAATTAAATCAGCAGACTTTTAATGTGAATTAATTAAATAGATTAGATTAGATCTGTTGGATATATTTAATTACTATATTTAATCCAAATTCGAAATTCAAGGATTGATTGATATTAGTCTTGAATATTTTAATACGGCCCAATTAGGGTTTTAGAAACTCTATAAAGAGATATTGATCTAAGTCGTATTGGGAGAACGAACTAACAAGCCTCGAAATAAATCCTAGAGAGAAAAACAAGAGACACAAAGCAAGAAGGCGCTAGCACGCTGCCGTACGTGTTGGAGTGCTGTTCGGTGTGGATACCGGTAGAGGGAGTGGATTCATAGAGTCGGCTCCTAGAGATTGATTGAGCAAGAAGGTGTTAGCCCACGTGTTTGCAAAGGTCGCTCACGAGTTCACATAGGCACGGTTTTTCCTAACGAACCTTGATTTAAACGCCGTTGATAGATCCTCTTTGGGATTTGTAAAATTTTAAATGGTTGAAATTCCTTCCGCTGCGTGTACGGATCCCAACACTAACATCAACTAGTCTACAACTCTTTACTTCTTTCCCCCTTTGTGATCGGGCAAAATAGGGTTTGAAGGATCAGAGCAAGTGGAAGGAGGTGGAAAAGGTAAGGGAGAGTATATGGCTAAGGTAAGACATGGAGAAGCAGAGATAGGAGATTTTGGTTTAGGTGAAGGAGAGTAATGAGAAGGAAGGCTCTTTGTGGAGGAGGATGGTGAGAGTTTGACTGTGGATGGTTGAGAGGCAGGTATAGGAATAGTGGCAGGAGTGATGGTGATGATAAGGGCAGTGAAAGATGGAATAGGAGAGGAAAATAGAATAGGTGAGGAAGATTTAGGTGAAGGCAAGGATGAAGGTGAGGTGAAGGGTATAGGAGAAGAGGAAGGTATTCCAAGGGAAGGACCAGCATCAGAAGGAGGCTTCACCAACTTTTCAAGCTTGTCATTGATGATGTGAAGCATGCCATGAATACCAGAGAACTTGTAGCATAATCATCTAGGGTACCTCCAATATTCTCAAGCTTTTCACCCATATCTTCAAGAGTCTCAACTTGATTGTCTTGAACCTCTACTAGCTTGTCATGGCTCTTAGTCACTTCAGAGACTAGTTTACCAATTTTTGTCTCAAGCCTCTCAGTGAGCTCATAATATTGTGCAATCATTGATGTATGTAGAGGACCTACACTCTCAACAATGGCCTTGATTGAAGCATTAATCATATAGGGAGGAGCTGAGAGAATGTGGACTGAGCACCAGGAGCTGGAGAAGATTGAGCCTCATTGGCTCTTGATTGAGATGCTCTAGACTTGGTGGGTGCTTTGGACTGACCTAACCCTTCTCTAAAAGATATCCTTATATGGTTTAAGTGAAAATGACCAAATAAGAGAGGTTTCACAAGTTTCTCATTTAATATTAGATACCATATTTGTTCTTGAAAGAGAATCAATGAAATAAGGTTAGGAAAAGGAAAGGTGGAGGTCCTTTTAGAATTGAACCTAAACTTTTTCATTTCATTATAGACCCATTGGCCTATGTTATGAGGAATTTTTTCAATAGTAGAAGCAAAAAGGGAGTAGTCCATTGAAGCAAAATGAGTGAAATTCTTGCCTTTCTGCATAAGGTTTTTGGAATAGATATACTAAAGAGCCCTATATGCAAGAGGCATAACAACTAGAGGAAAAGGCAGTGATCTTAATGGAAATATCATCCTTATCATAAGAGAGTTTAGGGATAGGAGGAGGATCAGAGATCCTTAAGAGGGAATTTATGGAATTTGCAGTAATAAGAACCCTCTTTCCCTTAACATAGTTGATTATTCTTTCTTCCAAAAGATCACCATTGTCATCCAATTGATTGGAAATGGACATATTGAAGTAAAAAGATTTGACAATTAAGGGACCATAGGTAGTTCTGATGGCTAACAACTTTTCAAAAGGTTTAGCCTCGGGGATAAGTCAAGATTACACTCATCCCTTAGCTTAACCAAGTCCACATATACAGTAGGACAAAATCCATGATTTTCATAATGCTCTCTAAAGAGTTTTAGGTCAGATTCAGAGTAATGGATTGGATTGCAACAAAAGTTTGTAGGAGGAATGGGATGCGAATAAATAGCAATTAGAGGAGGGGGTTGTCTAGATACCTTTAAGGATGACTAGCCCTGAGAGGAGTTGATTGACTTCGAGAATGACCTCTAAAATCAGTGGCAGAGACAATAATTTTCTTTTGTTTCTTTGCAACAGCTACCACTAGTTCCTTGTCCTTCCTTTTCGCAGCTCCAGAATCAATCTTTTTCTTAGCAGGCTGCTCTGAAGGCTCCTTTATTACCATGCTCTTCACCTTAGTCTTTGGAGAAGAAGTTGCATCAGATGCAACCTTAGGTTGATACCTCTTAGGAGGTTGTTTCTCCCTTCTAGGTCTCTTTAATAGCAGAGGAGAGGAGATTGGGTAACCTCATAGTTTGAGGAAGAATCCTTAGCCTTGGAAGGATTTTTCACATGCATAGTTGCTGATGAGGCTCAAGTTAGGGTTCTAGTTTGGGGGGTTTTTCAGAGAAAGACGAGAGAAGACTTGAGGGTTTGAGAAAGTGAAGAGCAACAGACAGCAAAGGTATATATATAAAAGCACTTCACTTGAGTTACTTCCTTAATGACTCAAGTTACGAAGAACTGACTCGAGTGTTCATGTAAATATACTAACTTGGACTTCAAGTGAATATATGAGAACATATGAAAAGTACCTCTGACTCAAGTTCATCATTCCAGTCTAGCTTGCACTCTGTATTCGATTGACTCGAGTGTACTAAGCCTTATCTCGGGTTAAGAGCTAATCAAAACTTGGTTTTCTCTCTGTCTGAAATTGACTCAAGTTACTAGAGCTTGCACTTGAGTTAATGTAACTTTACACAAATAAATCTTAGAGAATAGAGTCAAGAGATAATAGCACACTTCCAGTGCAAACTTCTTGACTCGAGTTACCTGCTTGAGTTAAGAGATCTATACTCGAGTTATATGTAACATTTAACAATTTTACACTAGTATTAAAATAGTAAACATATCACACTCGAGTTAAAGGAATGTCAACTCAAGTTACCAGCTCGAGTTATCACTTAACCACTTGAAGTGAAGACCAAATTCTCTTGTAATTTAGTAGCTTGCCTGATATGACTCGAGTTGCTTAGCCTCTGCTACTTTTCTTCTTTATAGAGATCTTGCAGAAACAAAGTCTAGATACTCCGAAGCTTAAGTTAGTGACTATTTATCATCAAAAATAAAATTAACATTAATGATTAGATATGACTTACAACTCATTGGGATTTACCATTCCCAATTCCCTTCAAATAAACATGAATTGCTCCTTGTCTAAAGGCTTTGTGAAGATATCAGCAAGTTGAAGATGTGTGGGGATGAACAACACTTTAACATCCTTCTTTTGAATACGATCTTTGATGAAGTGATGTCTAGCATCAATGTGCTTGGTTCTTGTATGTTGAACATGATTCTTCGCCAAGCTAATTGTGTTGGTGTTGTCACAAAGAATCAGGATTTCTTTCAAGTGGATCCCCAAATCTTGAAGTTGCTTCTTGAGCCATCAGATTTGATCACAACAACTAGATGCAACAATGTATTCATCTTTGGTTGATGATAATGAGACAATGGTTTGTTTCTTGCTGAACCAGGAGACAAGTGAACCTCCAAGAAATTCACATTGGCCACTTATACTCTTTCTGTCTGTCTTGTATCCAACATGATTTGAATATGAATATACCACAAGGTATTCTACTTGACCTTTGGGAAATCACTATCCAAGATACTCGGTGTCGGCAAGGTATCTAAAAATCCTCTTCACATGTTCAGCATGAGACTCCTTTGGGGAAGATTGATACCTTGCACACATTTCCACACTGAATTGGATGTCAGGACGACTGGCAGTCAAGTACAACAGTGATATAATCATCCCTCTATACTTGGTAATCTTGAAGTCCTTGCCCTTTTCATTAGCATCCAAAGAAGTGGTTGAGCTCATTGGAGTGTCAGCTCCATTGCATTGGTCCATACCATTCTTTTTTAGGAGTCTCGGAGATACTTGGTCTGAGAGATGAAGATTCCATTCTTCTGTTGTTTGATTTACAGACCAAGGAAGTAATTCATCTCTCCCATCATTGACATCTCAAAGTCTCCCTACATTGTCTTAGAGAAATCTGTTAGTTATGCTTAGTTTTGATGATGACAAATATGCTTATCAATATTAAGAGGAGAAAGTTTTCATACTTCATTTATCTTATACTTTGATTAATTTTTATATTTATTGTAGATGTGAAGTTTATTTATGAAGAATGATTTAGAAGAAGATCAACAAAGAAATATCTAATTAAAGGAAGCATGAAGTTCAAATAATGGAGAATGATGAAGAGAAGAAGAAGGAAGAAGGAAGAACTTGTAGAATGGATTGAGAAAATCATTATTCAAGCATTTAGATTGATTCTTGAAGTCTCCACGATCAAATGGAAGTTGGAATGACTCAAATCGGGGTTAAAATAAGCTACAATTGCATTCCTGAAGTCATGCTCGAGCAAGGTACCCTTCCAGCCCTTATTTTCACAAAACTCTGCTCTTGCTCGAGCAGAAAAATGCCTGCCCGAGCAGCATGCTCGAGCAAGGTCGATTTTCAGCACTCTGTTCACCTCTGTTCCGTGTTTCACTTGGCGACCTCTGGTAATTCAACGATATCTCTCAAACCAGAAGTCCGATTGAGGTGAAATCAATTTTTTTGAAAACTAGACTTCCAATGCGTCATTGTGACATAAGATTCAAGCCTAAATGAGGTCATATGAGAGAGCTACTAATTTTAGAAGATGACAGTGAAATCACTGTCACACAGCAGACCAAGATTCGGTAATTTGAGTGTATCTCACACATTACAAATCCAATTGAGCCGAAATAGGTGGCATATGAAAGTACACTCAAAGGTATTTCCATCAAGAGTTTAACCAACCAAAATAGAGTTCATAATAGGGAGATATGGCCCTCAAAAGTGGACGGTTAGTTCAGAACGTTGTAAATTACGTTGGTCAAGAACAACCTCCAATCATCTGATGATAATGAATGAAATAGAATGAGTTTGGAGCTGATTCTTCTTGCATTGGAAAGAATACTTGAAGAGCTTTCTGAGCATGGATGATTTTCCAAATTTAGAGCTATATTGAAGACGTTACGCTCATTGGAAATTGACTCTTGTACAACCAATGCTATTGCGTTTTTGAAATTCAATGGACTCTGACATTTGCCCAAGATCATAGTAGCGCGAAGCCTGACAATCGAAGATAGTTACTCGAGCAAAGAGTTTTTGTGATGCCCGAGCATCATCGGGCCCAAAGCGAAGAAGTGCAAATTGGTGGGTCTTGCTCAAGCAGTGCATTTGTCATGCCCGAGCATCATCACGTTAAACATGGAGTTTGCACAATTCAAGAGTCTTGCCCGAGCAGACAATTTAGCTTGCTCGAGCACCATGCTCGAGCAGAGGTAAAATCATGCTCGAGCAACATCGCTGAATTCTCAAGTTCTCGCCTCTGTCAGTGTCTTGCTCGAGCAAGAATGTTGGCATGCTCGAGCATAATCGAATCTGAATCTTTTCAACTACTTGTGAAGAAGCTTGCCCGAGCATGAATCCTACATGCCCGAGCACCATGCTCGAGCAAGAGAAAAGACTTGCTCGAGCAAAGTCGTTAAAACAGGATCTCCTTGCCTCAGTCGAACTGTTTGCCCGAGCATGCCTTTACAAGTTGCCCGAGCATCAGCGACAATGATCATATCTTTTAACTGATTCAAGAGAAGCTTGCCCGAGCAAGCATGGATAGTTGCTCGAGCAAGATCCCTCTGCTTTCAAAATCACCGTCTTCGTAAATCCTGAATCATCTTGTGTGATTTCATTTCTACATATCATTACTCGTTGCTATTCCTAATTGCTTTTAATCAGTTTGCTAATGAGTTTCAGATGATTAGATCATGGTTTAACAACAAATTTGCATAAATCAAATTGTGTGTCAGAGAAGCATTAAATGCTACATCAGAAATCAGAGGAAAGCTTCTGAGTCTAACAGATAGTTTGAACATACTAACGGAGCTTGAATCTTTTACAACGGCTATTAATACAATACTCAAGACGGAGCATTAACGAAGTCAATGATAAACATTTTATGATTAAAGTGGAATTAAAGGTCAACAGGCAAAAAGCAACAAAGAGCTTACAACGGTAACTTCAAGCTTCTCCAACGGTCGAATGCTCGCAACGGTCGAAACACAATAACCTATAAATTGTGAAGTCTTCAAACCGGAAGAAGTGATGATGATTGATGAATGAATCGACGAAGCCAACGAAATGATTTTACTACTTCACTGTCGATAGTCCATACACTATGTTTCTAAATGTTCATATAATTTACAGTAGAGAGTGAGATGAACGATTATGTACTTCAGTGTTTATTCATACACTTCTGAGAGAGAAGATTTATCTGTAAACATTCTATCCGAGAGCTACTCAAGATTGGGTGATCTTGAGTGGAAAACCCATTGTATCGATTACAGCTTATAAGGGAGAGTGAATCTTAGTGAGAGGATTACTTTGAGTCCGAAGTGTGTAATCAAGTGGGTGTATAGATTACAGCTTGTAAGGGGGAGTTAATCCTAGTGAGAGGATTACTTAGAAGTACAGAGCGTGTAATCGGATTGTAAAGGCTTCTCTTGTGCCCGGATTAAACAAGAGGATAGTGGATTGAAAATCTCAAGTGGAGCTTGGGGACTGGACGTAGGTCAAGGATTGGACCAAACCAGTATAAATCACAGTTTGCATATTCTCTTCCCTTATCTCTTATATTTCCAATATATGTTTATTTGAATATCAAACTGTTGATTTAGAAAACGCGAAAAGATTTTCAAGGTTTCAAGTTTTTAATCTTCACCCAATTCACCCCCCTCTTGGGTTCAACCGATTCTACTAAATCCTCACACAAAGCATCATTAGTAGCACCAAATATAATATCTTGAACATATATTTGAACAATTAATAAATCATTCTTCTTATTGATTTTAGTGAAGAGAGTTGTATCTACTTTGCCTCTAACAAATCCTTGATCAAGAAGGAATTTTCTTAGTCTCTCATACCAAGCTCTAGGAACTTGCTTAAGACCATACAATACTTTCTTGAGACGAAAGACATGATCTGGATGATGATTATCTTCAAATCCAGGAGGTTGTTCAACATAAACTTCCTCTTGAATAAAACCATTTAGAAAAGAAATTTTCACATCCATTTGATACAATTTGAATCCCTTAACTCAAGCAAAGGCTAAAAGAACTCGTATAGCTTCCAATCTTGCTACTGGAGTATACGTTTCTTCATAATCAATTCCTTCTTCTTGATTATAGCCTTTGGCCACTAATCTTGCCTTGTTATGGACAATGATTGTAGATTCATCTTGTTTGTTCTTGAATACCCATTTAATGCCAATAATTGGATGGTCTTTAAGCCTAGGTACCAAGTCTCAAACTTGATTTCTTTCAAACTGATGTAACTCCTCTTGTATTGTTATAACCCAATCATTGTCTAAGAGGGATTTGTCAATCTTAGAGGGTTCAATCTCTAAAATGAAAGCAGAGAAAGTAACTTCATTCAAAGTACTTTTATGGTTCTCACTCCTTGATTTACATCACCTATCACTTGGTCCAGAGGATGACTCCTACTATATCTCCAAGATTTAGGTTGAAATTGATAAGTGTTTTCGCAAGCATTTTCATTTTCAAGTTCTGTTTCCAAAGGATTTTTAGAATTTTCCAAAATAGGAGTTTTCGAAATAGATTGACTTTAAAAGATAGGTTCATTATCATCCAAAGACTTGTCAAACTTAGCTTCACAGAATACAACATGCATAGACTTTTCAACCATACGAGTACAATTATTAAATATTCTATATGCTTTACTCCTATTAGAATAGCCAAGAAATATATCTTCGTATGACTTAGGATCAAATTTCCCTAAGTTATCTTTACCACTATTGTGCACAAAGCATTTGCAGTCAAAAATGTGCAAATGGGCTAGATTAGGCTTCGTTCCTTTGAACAACCCATAAGGAGTCTTCTCAAGCTTCTTTTGGAGATACGCCAGATTTGAGATATAGCAAGCAGTACTCATGGAATCTTCCAAGAAAACTTGAGAAGTTTGATTCTCATTCAGCATAGCTCTAGCCATCTCAGTGAGGACTTGATTCTTCCTTTCTACAACTTCATTTTCTTGAGGAGTCCTTGGGGTTGAGAAGTTGTGATCAATCCCTTAAGCATCACAGAACTCTTCGAAATCATGATTTTCAAATTCTCCTCCATAGTCAATTCGTATTCCTGAAATAGAAAAACCTTTCTCGTTCTGCACCTTATTAGCAAAAACATCAAACTGATCAAATGTTTTATCTTTAGAGGATAAAAATATTTTCCATGAAAACCTTGAGAAATCATCAACAATGACCAAAGTATATAAATTTCCACCAAGGCTTTTTACTCTAACTGGTCTAACTAAATCCATATGAAGTAGTTGGAGTAGTCGATTGGTTGAGATTTCACTTTTTGATTTGAAAGATGATTTGATTTGTTTACCTTTTTGACAAGCATCACAAGTCATGTTATTTTTAAAATGAAGTTTTGGTGAACCAAGAACCAAGTCTTTTCTTAGCAACTTGTCAAGTTGAAACATGTTGACATAAACTAATCGCTTGTGCCACAACTAACTCTCATCCAAGTTACCAATAAAACAATTTTTAAAAACAATGTTATTAATAGGAAGGTTTCGAGTATAGCAGTTACCTTCTCTAGGAGCCCTGAATAAAGCTTTCAAGTTACCTTTGTCTAATGGTAGATCATTCTTGCTAACAATAAGACACTCCTCTAAATCGAAGATAACCTAGTTATCTTTGTTTGTGCTTTGACTGGCACTGAGGAGGTTATGGCAAAGGCCTTCCACAAGGTAGACATATTTGATTTGTGGTCCATCATTATTTCCAACTTCACCAATCCTAGCAATCCTTCCAGATTGATTTCCACCAAAGGTCACCTTGCCACCATCCTTTGGCTTGATTGTAGCAAATTTGGATTGATCTCTCGTCTTATGTCTAGAGCATCCACTGTCAATATACCACTTGTTGAACTTTGATGCTCTTAGACAAACCTGCAAGTCACAAAGGATCAAGCTTTAGGAACCCATCTTTTCTTGGGTCCTTTTGGGTTAATCTGTGTCTTAGGAATTTCATAGGATCCCTTAGGCACCTATCTATAATTTCCTACAGGCTTAACTTTTCTTTCCTTTCAATGAAAACAAGAAGAAATGTTATGCCCCTTTTGGTTACAATAATTGCAACAACCAAAAGGATTTAGAGAATGAATTGATTTTCGAAAATAATTCAAATATGTTCTTTCTCCAATTTTCTTCTTTCCTTTCTTTTTGTCAAAACCAAGTTTATAACCAATTCTTGATTTGTCATTTGTAAATCTTTGTTGTTTCAAAGTCACATTGAGCATTTCACTACCTTGAGTGAACTTCTCAAGAGTTTTGGTGAGATAAATATTTCTTTTATCTAAAACTGTACATTTTTCACAAACTGGAGGAGAGACATTTTGAATTTGTTCCTCAAGAGTTTTAACTTTTCTTTTTGAAGAAATAAGCTCTTTAGCAAGTTTTCGAAATTTAGAATGAAGATAGTTATATTTAGAAAGAAGTTCATCGAAAGATGGTTTAGAATCATTTACCTCTTTATTATCAAGTTTTTCCTGAGCTACGAGGCATATGTTGGCTATTTCTTCTTCATCACATCTTCTTCATCAGAAGAGCTATCTGCCCATATAGTTGAAACATAAGCTTCTTCTTGAACTTGTTGAATTTCTTTTTATCTTTCTCTTTGTTCTTCAACGATGTGTCCTAGCTTTTCACATTCGTAGCAGATAATAAGCTTTTTGGGTTCGTTGCTAGAGCTACCTTTGTGAAACTTCTGGAATTCTTGATCTTTCTTGTAGAATCTCTTAAATCTCCAGACCATCATGCCAAGCTCTTCATCTTCATCATCATCTTTGTCCTTTTCTTCTTTGACAGTCTTGAGGGAAATCCCCTTATGTTTGCTACTGATCTCATCCAGACCTTTCTTAAACTTGATCTTTCCTTCATACTCGGATAGGCTTCCAAATAAGGCAGCCACATATTGCATTGACTCTTCATAAGCCTCTTCAATTGCCGTGACTTTTGCTTCCCAATCTTTCGGCAGGAAATTCAGAATTTTCCTGACTTGAGGATTCTGTTAATAAGTTTTACCTAAAGCTAACAACTGATTGATTAGATGAGTATACCTCAGTTGGAATTCTCCAATGGATTCTCCATGCTTCATACGAAGGAGATCCTATTCATTCGTGAGAGTATTGATCTGATTTTCTTTAATACTAGAGGTTCCTTCATAAGTAATCTCTTAGGATTTCCACATTTCCTTTGCGCTTGACAAAGTGCATATATAAAAGTATTCCTTTTGACTAAGCGCACTTTGAAGCATCAGAATAGCCTTACTATTCAAAGTCATTTGTCTTCTGTCATTTATGTCAAATTTAGCTTCAGTCTTCAGAGCATGGATTTCACCTTCTCTCTTGGTTGGAACATAGTCTTCATTCTCGAACACTTGCCAGAAACCATATTCAGTAGCCATTACAAACACTCTGAACTTTGCTTTCCAGAATGAGTAATGTTTACTTCCATTAGAATCCTTTTCTCAGATGTTAATCATTATAGAGAATACGTAGCTCTGATACCAAATGAAAGACAAAATATCACCTGAGAGAGGGGTGAATTGGATGATTTTAAAACTTTTTCGATTGACCCTTGAAACTCACACTAAAAACAGAGCAAAGAAGGAATGTAATAGACACAATAATTTATACTGGTTCGATCTAAACTCTTGACCTATGTTCAGTCCCCAGATTCTTTGGGTATTTCACTAGCTCTTTCAACTGATTACAAACTCTGTAACTCTTGAGTAATCCTCTCTCTAGGATTCACTCCTCCTTACAAGTTGTAATCAATACATATACTCTCAAGGACTCATTACCTTGTGTTTATTTATAGAAATGATGAATAGAATTTAACTCTCTTACAGAGTAGATAGATAAACACTGAAGTTTAGATATTCGAAGATATTACACAGTAAAGAGAATGACACTTTAAATGCAATAAGTTTGTTGGAACGTAAGTGTTTCTGGGAGTTGAATCGTATTAAATGCTTCTGCTTATATTTGGTGAAGGCAATTAATGACCGTTGAGAAGCTTCAATGAATCGTTGCAAATAATAAATATAGTTGTTAGACATTGACAGATACTTTAAACCAATTACTGATTCAAGATTTGATTAAGATAAAATATTTTACTTGAATCATCAACTTTATTTCATTTGCAGTTGTTTGTTATCATCAAAACAAACATAGAGAACTAACATACACGTCTCAGACAGCTACTAAAATATGTTGAACAAATCAAATTCCCATGATTAAAGAGTAGGAGAAGAGAAGGACAATGGATTACAAGTTCGTAGCGTGAGAAATTACCTCAATTTCGTGAGATTTCGCCTTATCTCATTCCTTGTATGATTTTCGGCAACTTGTGAGGGGTGGGAGTGTTTGTGCGTGTTTGGATGAGGAATGATAGAGTGAATATAGTGTTAATTGGGTCCTTAAGTCGGTTTAGAAGAGGAAGTATCAAATTGCCCTCCATTTACCACGTATTTACCAATTGTGCCAGTGGTTCAATTTTCAACCAATATCTTTTTTTTCTTTTTCCTTCTTGGCCGAAATCCTTGGGTCATTTTAGGAATATTTTATTCAATTTTTATTGGCTTCTAATCCCTACTCATATGTCTATACATTTTAAATAATTATAGCACTTACGGCACAATATTGTAAAAGTCACAATTTTTTAATCTTCTTTCAGTTCTTCTCATAATTCCTAATAAATCTCATGCAACTTCTTTTCATTCCTTTTGGTTGTATTTAATACTCTAAGATGGATCAAAGAAATATTAAATTCATGTGTCCCATTGGTGCTAACATATATCTCAAAATTTTTGGTTTCGGCAAAATCGGGTAAATTTGACCTTTTAATCAAAATTCACCATTTATTTTCTCCAATTACATATACCTGATTTAGGGAATTTAACATAGAAAATTTTGGGATATTACAAAAATCCTTGAATCGATCAAATAAGTTTTTAAAAATCAAGTTTGGGTTAGTTTGAATAGTAAATACAATTTTACCATATTTTCTCCTAATTAATGTACCCTCTCATTGTCTTTTTACCATGCATTTTCTTACATATTTTTTGTCATTATTTCTTGCTCTCATATACCCTCTTATAAATAAAGGCATACTAAAATAATGGGAAAATTCTAAATAAATACCATTTGAATTTGCAAAACCCCCAGAAGTCTGTCGAATTTGTAAAAAGACTGAGAGGTACCAAGGACATCGGTATATGCAAATTCGCGTGAAATTACCCTTTTGCCCTTTGTTTTAAAAAAATCAAAAAACCCTCGCCGGCCGCCAGAGGGCCGCCGCTGGGTAGGGGGTGGGGGGGTTCTTTTTTTTTTTTTTTGTCAAAAAATTAATTTATAACTAATTTTAATAAATTTCTTAAACCATATAATCCAATCTTTTAGATTTTATAAAATATTGGTATAAAAACATCTAGTTGCTTTTAGTTCCTATTTTTTTGCCTTAAAGTTTTTAACCAACGCCTTTTAGTTTGATAGAATTTATTTTTGTACAAGTGGACAATTTTTTTTTTTTTGTTAATCCAACAACTGAACAACATATAGATTTCATAATGTCTGCCATTGGATTCCTAATTTTATAGTCCTCTTTTTTTACTCTCCCACGCGCTATACCACATACATACGTACGTGTGTTTGTGTGTGTGTGTATATATATATATATAAAATGTCTTTCAATCATGAGGGTTGTAACGTTTTACACGGGAACTATCTAAAAGCTACACGCCAATAATTAATGTTTGGCATTCGAGGCAATTATTATCAATAATGAGGAATTATTGTCAATGTTCCCTAATGAATATCTTGTTGCTTTTGCCATTTAGTTCATTTTTTTCAAAAGCCAATGTTATTTAGTTTGATTGAATTTTGTTTTTTATACAGGGCAATGTTCGGAAACCCTATAAAGTGATGAGGGATTATCAATACTATCTTCGATCCTTTTTTATGAGATTCAAATCCTTGAATATTTGATCAAATCATTTTTTTTTAAAAAAAAATCTAGTTTGGAGTTATTTTGAATATAAAAAGACATACTGAAAAAATACATTTTTTTGTAATATTTATAATTTTTAACTAATTTTAATAAATTTCTTAAGGGTAAAGGTGCAATTTTACACATGTGCTTTATCGCTGGGATCGCCCAGCACCACGAGCTTTTTTCTGAAGAAAAAGTACACACTGGTTACGTTTTAGGAGCGCCCAACCACTACTGTTAGTTGACCGTTAAGTTGGATGGAAATGAACGATAACGCGAGTGAAATTACACTTTTGCCCTTAGTTTTGAATAAAAATTACCCTTTTGCCCTAAGTTTTTTTTAAAATAAAAAAAAAAAAATACCCGCTCCCCCCGGTGGGCCCCACTAAAAATACCCTTTGGCCGGTGGTGGGGCCCACCAGGGGAGGGGGTATTTTTAGTTTTTTTTTTAAATAACTTAGGGCCAAAGGGTAATTTTTATTTAAAATTAAGGGTAAAATGATAATTTTCTTTTTTTTTTACTTGCCATCAACGTCCATGTCAGCGTCCAAATCAGCTTGTCAGTCCAAAGCAGCGCCACGTCAGCGTTCCATCCAAGTTGACGGCCAACTAACGGCCGTGGTGTTGGGCGCTCCCAAAACGTAACCACGTGTGCAGGGGCGGAGCTTGGGATAAAAATTTGGGGGGGCCAAATAGTTTTTTTATGAAAAGTTTTATATACATTAAAAAACAAAAGAATATAAATAAGAAAAGAAAAAAATATAAAAAAAAAATACACCACAAACATTGGAAGCCAAGAGACTTTAATTTATGTGATTGTGAATCTTTGGTTCAACCATAAACTTCATGTAATTGAACACCACAACATTGGAAGGCAAGAGGCTGAGGTTTAGAATGAAAAATCAATTAACTTCATCCATAGATGTAGTGTAAAATGGGTAAAAGCATTCTAAAGAATACACCACAAAAGTAAATTTCACCGATAAGATAAAAATTTCAGGTAATTAGAATGAAATATAGAAAAAAAAATGACAAGATTAAAATAAATCATACAAGACCTCACATGAAACACAAATTGAATTATAAGCCCAGATATATAAAAAGAGGGGGAAATGGGGGGCCAAAATTTAATTTTACATTATATTAAATTTTTTTAACAAAAAATTCCAAACAATTTTTTTTTTGGGGGGGCCATGGCGCCCACTAGTCCCTTCAAAGTTCCGTCCTTGCACGTGTGTACTTTTGTTCCAGAAAAAAAACTCTTGGTGCTGGGTGCTCCTGGGGTAAAGCACATGTGCAAAATTGCACCTTTACCCATTTCTTAAACAATATAATCCGATATTTTAGATGTTATAAAATGTACGTACCGGAGGGAATATTTACCCTTCGGTCTAAAAACTTCTAGTTGCTTTTAGTTCCTATTTTTTTGCTTTAAAGTTTTTTTGAATGAAGCCTATAAGTTTTTAACCAACGCCTTTTAGTTTGATAGAATTTTGTTTTTGTATAAATGGATTAAAAAACAAAATTTAATCACAGTAAATGACGAACGTTAGTCTAAGAAAAACATTAAAAGGAGCACCCATCCTCAGCCATTCATTCATTATTGCATGTGAAGTGATGGAATACAGTGCTAGCTAATGCTGATCTAACGTTAGATTCCGAACTTGGTGTGGCCACTGTTTTTTAAAGGGTCAAATAAAATCAGTTGCATGTTCCATTCTCAAATTCAGACCAGGAACCAGCGAAGCGAACCTGCTGATAAATCAGTCCAGTCTGGGGTTAAACCGGTTCACCTTTTCTAAAGAAAAAAATTATTATTATTTTTTAATTTTTCTCTAGAATTTCATACTAATAACCTTAAAATTTTCAATTTTTCACCAATTTAGTCTTGATGTATGTAACTCAAATTTGACTCCGGTTTACTTCACTAACCCTTGATACAATACCCTGACCGATCTCAGTACCAAGCCAAAAGGTAGAAGAAAGAAAATAAAAATTTGAAGTTATTGAAGGGACTAATGCGTTGGGTAGCATTTGTCGGTAGGTAAGTTTTATGTTATCGGTTGGTAATACAATCATAAGGGGCTTTCTATCAATATTTCATTATTACGGGATCAACTGCACCTATGCGTGTTTTGTCTTTTAGCTTTAAGGGAAATGCTTAACATGTTTAACTTTCTCAGTGTGTTAGTGGAGTGTAATACAATCATTAGTACGTTCCCAGCTTTTGTCCCCCAACCTTTTTGAAAAATGATACTCACAGGGAACAATTTAATGTTTGGTGGCTAGAAGGAATATATGCTCGAAAAGACATTGAAAGTGACGTTGTTATTTTAAGGGGAGTAAAATTGATGTCATCAAAAGAGGGAATCGATATATGTTGTCCTCTTTTTCCCTTATCTAGATTTTGTCCCACTAAACTTTTCTAGAAAGATTTCTAATGAGGCAGCAATGTCAATGAATGATGTACTCTTTTCTTTGGTTAGATTGTTGTTCCATTGAATATTTTCTAGTTAAAGTTTTTAATGAAACACATTCATATTAGACATCCAAAGGGGAGTATTATGAATATGTTAATTATGTGGATGTCCATTAACTTGTGACACTTTGTAGTGACTATTGGAGGCCTATAAATAGAGGCCATGTACAAAGCATTGATATAATACATAACAAATAAGAAACTGAATGGGAATCGCGCGCTCCCCATTTTCTCTCTTGATTTTCTCTTAGTCTCTTATCCCAATTTTCTTTTAGTTTTAGGGTTAAGGTGTAGATTGCCCAACAAAGTTTTACTCCATCAATGTCCAACACAAAAAGGTTTTAAGTGGACGAAAAATTCCAAAAAACTTTTAAAAATGTAAAGTTAGCATAACGCCGTTAGGAAAAAATCAAAGTCTGTTAAAATCACAAACTTTTAAGGGTTAAGGTACATTGGCCAATAAAGTTTGACTCTAGGAGCGCACAGTAGAAAAACGTTTTACTCCAGGAGTGTCCAACACAATTTTTATTTTTTTTAAGTGGACCTAAAATATCTACTAGTTATATTCGTGATTTTTTTGCATTCACTCTTTATAACCCTAATGCATATGGTTGGGGGTCCAAGCAAAGATTTTCAACAGTCAGATTTGAGTGGATTGCATATAGACACTCCTGGGCACATTCAAAAACTTACCCGGGCACCCTTAAAAGTTTAAATTTTCGAACATGCCCGGGCATATGTGTAATCCACCCAAAATCCGATTGTTGCAAATCCTTGCCTAGACCCCCCAACCATGTGCATTGGGGTTAGAAAGAGTGCATATAACAAAAAAAAAAAAAAAAAATCAAATGTAACGAGTAGGTTTCATTTTGAGTAAGGGTGGTAAGTTTTCAAACTTGTCTGAGCAAGTCTATGAGCAATCCACCCAAAATCCGACTGTTGTAAATTCTTACCTAGACCCCCCAACAATGTGCATTAGGGTTAAAAAGAGTGAATGCAACAAAAAAATTACAAATGTAATGAGTAGATTTTATTATGAGTAATGGTGGTAAGTTTTCTAACTTGTCCGAGCAAGTCCATGTGCAATCCACCCAAAATCCGACTGTTGCCAATCCTTGTCTGGATCCCTCAACCATATGCATTGGGGTTAGAAAGAGAAAATGCAACAAAAAAATAAAAAAAATGTAACGAGTAGATATTTTATATCCACTTAAAAACTTTTTTGTGCTAGGCGCTCCTAAAGTAAAATTTTGTTGACAAATCTGCATCTTAACCCTTAGAAGTTTATGATTTAAACGAACGTTGATTTTTCTTCTAACGGCGTTGTGCTAACTTTACATTTTTAAAATTTTTTTGGTATTTTTGGTCCACTTAAAACTTTTTTGTGCTGGGCGCTGCTGGAGTAAAACTTTGTTAGCCAATCTACATTGTAACCCTTAGTTTTATAATACTAATATAATAATGAAATTATTGTTCCCCAAACACGTTAATTATTATATTGTAATTGTAATCAAGTTGCATGTAAACGTGTTTGTGTGACGTCTTCCAAAAAATATTCTTTTTCTATCCGAATGTGTGTGAGTTTGAGTGTGTGTCTGTGTGTATATAAATGCATGCATAGCTTTGCTTTTGAATCAACTTGTGCTTATTTGCTACGGCTAATAGAAGAGCATAAGCAAATAACCTCTCTATCTCTTTCTCCATATTCTCAGAGATGGCTTTATCCTCAACTTTTTTCAACCCTTGGGTTACTGCAGTCTCTCCAAATCCCCGCCCTAAGGTAACAATTAACAATCATAGTTTTAAACACACCTTATCTGTACCTTTACCAAAAATGCATTATTGTTCAAGGAATTGCAAGTATAGTTATACTGTGATAGTTTAATGTTAACGTTTCTCACTATGTTACTTTGTTTTTTTAGGTCACGAGAGCTGGAAAGTGCTTCACAGTAAAATGTGCGGTCGAAATTGCAGAGCAGATGCCTCAGACCAAACCGATGATTTTTACAGAATCTAATGGGGCTCAGCCTATTGGTTTGTGATGTGCTTCTGTGCATGTGTGTGTATGTGTTTTTTTTTTTTAAAAAAAAAAAATTATGTTAATAGTTTTTGATTCTATTTGCCGCAAAAGATGCGACAGAAGACTTCTATAGTCAATGGTGGAACGCCTTTATGGCCAGCTGGGGCCTTGACTGATCTTATAAAATACGTTAGTATATGTATGTATTTATTATATGATATTTTATTTGGCCACAAATTTGGCCCCAGCAAATTTTAATTTTATCTTCTTTGTAAGGATAATGTTTGTTTCATTACTCATTGGGCCATGAGAGAAAAATAAAATTCTTGTTTAAGATATCGAAAAGGTCAGTATCATCTTATATATTGTTTTGATTTATAATTATCGGTTATTATTTATTTGTATTTTCAAGGTTATTTGATACTATTTAGTAAATACTCCTTTTGATCCTTATTTAAGAAACCAACTAACAATTTTTACAAGTCAATAAAAACAATTAAGTCATTAAATTTATCGTAAAATTTAAGTATTTTTCACTATTATCCCTATTAATTACACTAAACTCTAATATTATATTAATTATCACTCTCTTTTTTCTCGAAAAAAAGAGTAATAATTAATTTTTATTAATTATTACTTTCACTCACTACCTTTATAATTGTGGGTATACATGGGAAAAAATATTTAATACAATTTGGAAACAAGCAAATGCCTTATAAAAAGGACCAAATATACATGTTAGTTGGTGCTTTATAATAAGAACTAAATTTTTTTTGAAGCATCAGGATAGCCTTACTATTCAAAGTCATTTGTCTTTTGTCATTTTCTGTCAAATTTAGCTTCAATATTCAGAGCATGGATTTCACCTTCTCTGTTGGTTGGAACATAGTCTCCATTCTCGAACACTTTCCAGAAACCATATTCATAAGCCATTACAAACTCTCATAACTTTGCTTTCCAGAATGAGTAATGTTTACTTCCATTAGAATCCTTTTCTCAGATGTTAATCATTACAGAGAATACGTAGCTCTGATACCAAATGAAAGACAGAATATCACCTGAGAGAGGGGTGAATTGGATGATTTTAAAACCTTTTCAATTGACCCTTGAAACTCATACTAAAAAAGAGCAAAGAAGGAAAGTAATAGACACAATAATTTATACAAGTTCGGTCTAAACTCTTGACCTATGTCCAGTCCCTAGATTCTTTGGGTATTTCACTAGCTCTTTCAACTGATTACAAACTCTATAAATCTTGAGTAATCCTCTCTCTAGGATTCACTCCCCTTACATGTTGTAATCAATACACCTACTCTCAAGGACTCACTACCTTGAGTTTATTTACAGAAATGATGAATAGAATTTAATTCTCTTACAGAGTAGATATATAAACACTGAAGTTCAGATATTCGAAGATATTACACAGTAAAGAGAATGAAACATTAAATGCAATAAGTTCGTTTGAATGTAAGTGTTTCTGGTTGTTGAATCGTATTGAATGCTTCTGCTTATATTTGGTGAAGGTAATTAATGACCGTTGAGAAGCTTCAATGAATCGTTGCAAATAATAAATATAGCCGTTAGACATTGACAGATACTTTAAACCAGTTACTGATTCAAAATTTGATCAAGATAAAATATTTTACTTGAATCATTAACTTTATTTCATTTACAATTGTTTGTTATCTTCAAAACAAACATAGAGAACTAACATACACTCTCAGCCAGCTACTAAAATATGCTGAACAAATCAAATTCCCATGATTAAAGAGTAGGAGAAGAGAAGGACAATGGATTACAAGTCCGTAGCGCGAGAAATTACCTCAGTTTCGTGAGATTTTGCCTTATCTCATTCCTTATATGATTTTCGGCAACTTGTGAGGGGTGGGAGTGTTCGTGCGTGTTTGGATGAAGAATGATAGAGTGAATATAGTGTTAATTGGGTCCTTAAGTCGGTTTAGAAGAGGAAGTATCAAATTGCCCTCCATTTGCCACATATTTACCAATTGTGCCATTTGTTCAATTTTCAACCAATATCTGTTTTTTTTCTTTTTCCTTCTTGGCCGAAATCCTTGGGTCATTTTAGGAATATTTTATTCAATTTTTATTGGCTTCTAATCCCTACTCATATGTCTATACATTTTAAATAATTATAGCACTTACGGCACAATATTGTAAAAGTCACAATTTTTTAATATTCTTTCAGTTCTTCTCATAATTCCTAATAAATCTCATGCAACTTCTTTTCATTCCTTTTGGTTGTATTTAATACTCTAAGATAGATCTTTGAACAAAAAAAAAAAATACTCTAAGATGGATCAAAGAAATATTAAATTCATGTGTCCCATTGGTGCTAACATATATCTCAAAATTTTTGGTTTCGACAAAATCGGGTAAATTTGACCTTTTAGTCAAAATTCACCATTTATTTTCTCCAATTACATATACCTGATTTAGGGAATTTAACATAGAAAATTTTGGGATATTAGAAAAATCCTTGAATTGATCAAATAAGTTTTTAAAAATCTAGTTTGGGGTTATTTTGAATAGTAAATACAATTTTACCATATTTTCTCCTAATTAATGTACTCTCTCATTGTCTTTTTACCATGCATTTTCTTGCATATTTTTTTGTCATTATTTCTTGCTCTCATATACCCTCTTATAAATAAATACATACTAAAATAAAAAACATTTTTACATATTAATAATTTATAACTAATTTTAATAAATTTCTTAAACCTATAATCCAATCTTTTAGATTTTAGAAAAAAGTACGGGAGGCATATTGGTATAAAAACATCTAGTTGCTTTTAGTTCCTATTTTTTTGCCTTAAAGTTTTTAACCAACGCCTTTTAGTTTGATAGAATTTATTTTTGTACAAGTGGATTAATTTTTTGTTTTGTTAATCCAACAACATATAGATTTCATAATGTCTGCCATTGGATTCCTAATTTTATAGTCCTCTTATTTTTACTCTCCCACGCGCTATACCACATACATACGTACGTACATATATATGTATGTATGTATGTATAAAATGTCTTTCAATCATGAGGGTTGTAACGTTTTACACGTGAACTATCTATAAGCTACACGCCAATAATTAATGTTTGGCATTCGAGGCAATTATTATCAATAATGAGGAATTGTCCACGTTCCCTAATGAGGAATTGTCCACGTTCCCTAATTAGACGCGCATCCTCAGCCATTCATTCATTATTGTATGTGAAGTGATGGAATACAGTACTAGCTGATGCTGCTCTAACGTTAGATTCCGAACTTGATGTGCCCACTGTTTTTTAAAGGGTCAAATAAAATCAGTTGCATGTTCCGTTCTCAAATCCACACCAGAAACCAGCGAACCTGCTGATAAATCAGTCCGGTCTATGGTTAAATTTTTCTTTAGAATTTCATACTGATAACTTTAAAATTTTCAATTTTTCACCAATTTAGCCTTGATGTAACTCAAATTTGACTCCGGTCTACTTTACTAACCCTTGACACAATATCCCGATCGATCTAGTGTCTGGTCCTGGTTTCAATACCAAGCCTAAAAGGTAGAAGAAAGAAAATAAAAACGTGAAATTATTGAAGGGACTAATGCGTTGGGTAGCAGTGGAGGGTACAATCATAAGGGACTTTCTATCAATATTTCATTATTACGGGATCAACTGCACTTAACTTTCTCAGTATGTTAGTGGAGGGTACAATCATTAGTACGTTCCCAGCTTTTGTGCGCCAACCTTTTTGAAAAATGATACTCACAGAAACGTGTTCACATTCCATGTTCCTCATTCTTAAGTGCTCATTTATTTAATTTTAGGGTGGAGAACTTTTTTTTATTTATTTAGATTAAATTGTATACTATAATTAAAAATATTTTTCCATCAAATATTTCAAATTAATTAATTTCCAGTTAATATTGTTACAAGAAAAATATTTTTGCATGTAGGATCGAAAATTAATTAATTTGAAATACTGTATGAAAAAAATATTTTCGGTTTTAGCATACAATTTAATCTAAATAAATAAAAATACATAAAAAATAAAATAAATAAAGTCCTCACTTTAAAATTAGAGGGATGAACAGATAAAAAGCACACAAGAAAAAAGCATGAAATGTGAATTAGTTATAATATTTATAGCATCCATATAAGTGAAAGTGAAACACCAAATAATGTGTCCTATAATATTAATATAATATGAAAATTTTCCCATCCATCCATTCATCACTCTTGATGAGGAATGAATATTTATTAAGCGTCTTGCATTATAATCTAGATTATAATTTAAAGACGATTGATCCGAGTGTATTTAACGTGTTGATTTGTGTGATGAGATGGGCCCTTGGGCTATGACTTGTTCGATCGAGATCAATTATTGAGGAAGCTGTTATTAGTCCTACAAGAGTTACTATTATATGATCGGAATTAATGAAAAGAAATAAATTATATTGCATGATTAATCAATTCTCATTTGAAATTGTTTTCCTAATATGAGGGGGAGAAATTGAATAGCTGAAAAAGATAATATATGGAATGCATTATTACTATTAAATATATATATCACCGAATATAGAAGTATGAACCAAAAGTTCATCAGGCTATGTATTATTAAAATATTTGCTAGATGGAATTACTGACCTAAATGAGAGTTACTAAATCTCATATTCCAACAAAAAAAAGCTCCAATAAGTATGAATAAAAGTGAGACATGTTCGAAACATGAGAATCTATTTGATTCCAAATATAAATATTATGAATAAACTGGAGCATATAATTAAGATGATCATATTAAGGAGGCACGTACTCCAGAAGAATGCTGAGACATAACTAATTGCAAAAACCTCGAGAGAGGTTCAAGTACCTGAAAAGTAATATATATCTTGTTAAGTGATGTCACAATTGAAAAAATGGAATATAAAAGATAAAATTGTTGACAACAATTTTAAAAATGATATTATGTGATCAAATGAAGATATTATATAAAGATATGTCATAAGAAGTAGACATCAAGATGATTGGCTTAAAGGAAAAGTGGAAAATTGAAAAGACGCAATGAAAACAAGATTATATTATAATAGTTAAAGACATGCAGTTCAAACATTGGAAATATGATGATAGTGTTTTGGGATATATGAATGTTTATATATTTATATGAAAAATAAATATTCTCTCAAAGTCTAATATGATTATGATGAGATATATGATTTTGTGGTGGATATAATAATTTTGTATATATTATTATTATTTTGGCATTTTATGAAAGAAAAATTATATGTTTGTTAGATATTGTTATATATAGCATATGCATATAGCTCACTAAATAATGAAGTTTGTATAAGGATCTTCAAATGATCCAAAATTCCTGAAGCATTTCCAAATTAAAGATGATTTTTCTTGCAAAATATATATTATTTTATATTCTAGAAGTACCTTACATTTATGAGAATATTCAGAGATCATGTTAATATTATATTCATCATTATGATTTTAGTTATTGCAGGTACACAATGGACAATGAAAATAAGAATAGGTAATTTTCATGATAATTCTTTTATTGTTCCACAAGGAACAATTTAATATTTGGTGGCTAGAAGGAATATATGCTCGAAAAGACATTGAAAGTGATGTTGTCATTAAGGGGAGTAAAATTGATGTCATCAAAAGAGGGAGTAGATACATGTTGTCCTATTTTTCCCTTATCTAGATTTTGTCCCACTAGACTTTTCCAGAAAGATTTTTAATGAGGCAGCAATGGACAGTGTATCAATGAATGATGTACTATTTTCTTTGGTTAGATTTTTGTCCCACTGAGTTTTTCCTAGTTAAAGTTTTTAATAAGACACATTCATATTAGACATCCAAGGGGGAGTATTATGAATATATTAATTATGTGGATGTCTATTAACTCGTAACACTTTGTAGTGACTATTGGAGGCCTATAAATAGAGGCCATGTACAAAGCATTGATATAATACATAACAAACAAGAAACTGAATGGGAATCGCTCCCCATTTTCTCTATTGATTTTCCCTACTATTTTCTCTTACTCTCTTATCCCAATTTTCTTTTAGTTTTAGGGTTAAGGTGTAGATTGGCTAACAAAGTTTTACTCCATGAGCGTCCAGCACAAAAAGGTTTTAAGTGGATAAAAAATACCAAAAAACTTTTAAAAATGTAAAGTTAGCATAATGCCGTTAGGAAAAAAATCAAAGTCTGTTAAAATCACAAACTTTTAAGGGTTAAGGTACATTGGCCGATAAAGTTTTACTCTAGTAGCGCACAGTACAAAAAAGTTTTACTCCAGGAGTGCCCAACACTTTTTTTTTTTTTTAAGTGGACCTAAAATATCTACTAGTTATATTTGTGATTTTTTTGTTGCATTCACTCTTTCTAACCCTAATGCACATGGTTGGGGGGTCCAAGCAAAGATTTTCAATAGTCAGATTTTGGGTGGATGGCATATAGACACTCCCGGTCACGTTCAAAAACTTACCTGGGCACCCTTAAAAGTTTAAATTTTCAAACATGCCCGAGCATATATATGTGCAATCCACCCAAAATCCGATTGTTGCAAATCCTTGCCTAGACCCCTCAACTATGTGTACTGGGGTTAGAAAGAGTGCGTGCATATAACAAAAAATAAAATTTATATCATAAATGTAACGAGTAGATTTCATTTTGAGTAAGGGTGGCCGGTAAGTTTTCAAACTTGTCTGAGCAAGTCCATGGGCAATCCACCCAAAATCCGACTGTTGCAAATTCTTGTCTAGACCCCCAACAATGTGCATTAGGGTTAAAAAGAGTGAATGCAACAAAAAAAAAATTATAAATGTAATGAGTAGATTTCATTATGAGTAAGGGTGGTAAGTTTTCTAACTTGCTCGAGCAAGTCCATGTGCAATCCACCCAAAATCCGACTGTTGCTAATCCTTGCCCAGACCCCTCAACCTTATGCATTGGGGGTTAGAAAGAGTAAATGCAACAAAAAAAATCAAAAATGTAATGAGTAGATATTTTATGTCCACTTAAAATAAATTTTTTGCTAGGCGCTCCTAAAGTAAAATTCTGTTGGCAAATATGCACCTTAACCCTTAGAAGTTTATGATTTTAACGAACGTTGATTTTTCTTCTAACATCGTTGTGCTAACTTTACATTTTTAAAAGTTTTTTGGTATTTTTGGTCCACTTAAAACTTTTTTGTGTTGGCGCTGCTGGAGTAAAACTTTGTTAGCCAATCTATACCTTAACCCTTAGTTTTATAATACTAATATAATAATGAAATTATTGTTCCCCAAACACGTTAATTATTGTACTTGTAATTAAGTCGCATGTGAACGTGTTTGTGTGATGTCTTCCAAAAAATATTCTTTTTCTATGCGAATGTGTGTGAGTTTGAGTGTGTGTCTGTGTGTGTATAAATGCATGCATAGCTTTGGTTTTGAATCAACTTGTGCTTGTTTGCTACGGCTAATAGAAGCGCATAAGCAAATAACCTCTCTATCTTTCTCCATATTCTCAGAGATGGCTTTATCCTCAGCTTTTTTCAACCCTTGGGTTACTGCAGTCTCTCCAAATCCCCGCCCTAAGGTAACAATTAGCAATCATAGTTTTAAACACCCCTTATCTGTACCTTTACCAAAAATGCATTATTGTTCAAGGAATTGCAAGTATAGTTATACTGTGATAGTTTAATGTTAACGTTTCTCACTATGTTACTGTGTTTTTTTAGGTCACGAGAGCTGGAAAGTTCTTCACAGTAAAATGTGCGGTCGAAATTGCAGAGCAGATGCCTCAGACCAAACCGATGATTTTTACAGAATCTAATGGGGCTCAGCCTATTGGTTTGTGATGTGCCTCTGTGCATGTGTGTGTGTGTGTGGTTTTTTATTTTTAAAATTTATGTTAATAGTTTTTGATTCAATTTGCCGCAAAAGATGCGACAGAAGACTTCTATAGTAGAATGTCTACAGAGTTAGTGAGTTACCATGCTGACTGGGATACTTTGCATGCAACCTCTACTCCAATTTACCAAACTGCTACTTTCAAAATGGTAAGGGAATTTGATTTATGCATTATGCGAAGAAGCTCTTTAGTAATTGTGAATTTAATTAGTATCTCTATTATTCCATTATATGCGTTTTTTTTATTATATGGTAATTGTCTTTCGTACTTTTTTCTCAATGCAGTCATCTCCAACAGAATTTGATCGATTTTACTATTCTAGAATTACAAATCCTACCCGAGATGCTTTGGAAGTGTATGTTCTGATTACTTGTCTTGATATTTTTTGTCTATATCCGATTCTTTTTTTTCCATGCACTTTCTTATTATATAACTTGGCTTATTTTTGTATTCTCAGGTTGTTAGCAAAGATTGACAATGCAAAATATGGCTATTGCTTTAGCAGTGGAACGTCTGCTTTGACTGTTGTTTGTGAACTTGTTAATCCCGGTAAACATAACTTTGTATTTATAAAAATATTTAGTGAGAGCCTAATACAACATTATATATAATGTATAACACACATATTAGAATCCATCTACTTTTACTTTCATTATATAAAATATTCTCCTTTGGTGTCCTTTTTATGAGGAATAACTATTAAAATCACATGGTTTAAAATGTTAGTCTAAATCAATAAATGTGTAAGATATATATATTTTTTCAAGTATATCCTTGTGCATAAAGAGGGTACATGAGATGAGATATAATGAGTGGAAACTTATTACGTAGAGATAATTAATGAGTGACATATTTAAATAAGGGTAAAAATGGAAAAACATATTTAAACTTTCAGACCAAAAGGGTTGTTTCCTTATATTATGGATCACCTCTATGCATGAGAGAGATTGTTTCTTTTAAAAATGATCTGAGAGAGAGAAACAATGACTAGTACTACGTACTTGTGCAAATATTTCTTCTCATCATTTTCATTGGGGACTACGTACGCTTAAAGCATTGCTTTTATTTACTTATATAGTTCCAATATGCAGGGGATGAAATCATAACAATAGAGGATCTCTATGGGGGTTCATATAACTCCATACAGAATCTAATAGCAAGAAAGCAAGGAATCCGAGTGAAGTGAGTATTTTTTTTTTTTTTTTTATTTGTGGAGTAATGGATTATGAAAACAAAAATTATATATGGTTGTTGCTTGCTTGGACTACAGGAGAGTGGATACAAGTAATCTAAAAAATGTGATAGACAATATGACTAAGAAGACTAGGTTGATTTGGCTAGAGACTCCCAGCAATCCTCTGTTAAAAATATCTGATATCAGAGTAAGCTATTTTCCTAGTAGGATATTTTCCCCTTTTCCTTTTTTGGCTCTTCTCTTCAACTATTAATGGCCCATTAGTATATATTTCTTCCTTGGGAAAATTTCATTCAAATACCAAATGAAATTTCAAAACCCTCAAATGTTTGTTAAAATTTGTAAAGGACTTAAAGGTGACACAAATCAAATTGGAATTTTAAAATGTTGGTGAATTTACCCTTTTATCCTTATTTTTTAAATAAAAAAAAAAGAAAAAGAAAAAGAACCCTCACCAGAGGGCCATTGCTTCCGGCCGCCAAACGACTTGAGCTCCAGCCGCTGACAGCCTGAGATTCGGTGAGGGCTTTTTTTTTTTGTGGGGTGGGGTTGAATCTTTTTTTTCCCCTTAAAAAAAGATTATATGAAAGTGTGAGGGTGAGGTTCAAACCTACCCCATCTTCATAAGAGGCTAAGTGGCCACTTAATTCCTTTCATATTTATATGCATTACTAAATATATATATTCTTCTTAACATTTTTTCCATACACTCTTATAAATTCCATTACTAAACTTGTTATTATATATATATATATATATATATATATATATATATATATATATATATATATATATTGCACACACACATAATGAGATTCACAAGACTGAACAAAATCTGAGCACTTTGAATAAAATTTGTAATGAGAATAATAAGTTCATTAATGAGTTTTACAAGTTCACTGACATGTTTTCACTCTGATAAATGAACTTATAGATCTCATTAATGAACTTTCTATTCTCATTACAAATTTCGTTTAAAGTTCTTAGATTTTGTTCAATTTTGTGAATCTCATTATATAAATATATCCATATAATATATCATATTTATATTTATATATTATATAATACGTACACATACATATATAAACACACACACACATATAAGTTCAGTAATGTGATTTACAAATTACAACACTTATAATAAGATTTACAAGAATGTTTTTTTATGGAAAGAATATTAAAAAGAATATATATATATATATATATATATAATGAGATTTACAAGAATGTTTTTTTATGGAAAAAATATTAAAAAGAATATATATATATATATATATATATATAAAAGGAACTAAGTGACCCAATGGTTGGGCCACTTAGTCCTTATGAAGGTGGGGTGGGTTTGAACACCACCCTTACACCTTCATTCAATCTTTTTCAAAGAAAAAGATTAAACCCAACCCCCCCTAAAAAAAACCCCTCCCGGAGATCTCAGGCCGCCGCCGGTCGGATCTCCGACGGTGGCCCTCCAGCGAGGGTCGTTTTATTTAATTTATTTAAAAACTGAGAGCAAAATGGTAAATTCACCAACATTTTAAAATCTCAATTTGATCTCTGCTACCTTTAAGTTCTTTACAAATTTTAACAGATATTTGAGGGTTTTGAAATTTCATTTGGTATTTAAATGGGATTTTCCCTTCTTTCTTTTTCCCTCTCTCTTTCTTTTTTCTCTTCTTGCATATATACGTAAGACGTATAGGCCCTTGCCTCTCTCTCTCTCTATACATATATGAATGAATTATGTTTGCCACTAGTTTTGAATTATTTTAATTGTTACAAAATTTATTTTATTTTGTTGATTTATGTCCAGGCAATAGGGGAAATAGCCCATGCATTTGGTGCTGTTCTATTTATTGACAATAGTATGATGTCTCCAGTATTAAATCAGCCATTGGACCTTGGAGCAGGTATATATATTCATTCACACTTGCAAAGATAATGGAATATATATATATAACTACTTAAGTGAGATGCTTACTCGTTTTTTTCTTTTTCTTTTCTTGGTTTCTAGATATTGTTATGCATGCTGCTACAAAATTTATTGGTGGAAACAGCAGTTGCCTGGCTGGTAGCCTTGCTACGAATAGAGAAGAGTATCATCCCTTTTCTTTTCTTTTTTCTATCGTATCTTTTTCTTTAGTTTCCATTTTGTTTTATTCCTTTTATTAATCAACGAACAATGTTGATCTTTTTGTGTTTCACTCCTGTAAAGTTTGAAGAAACACATAGAAGACTATATAAAAGCGACGGGTTGCAGCTTGTCTCCAATGGACTCTTGGATTTGTTTGGAAGGAATCAAAACAATGGCCCTGCGAGTACAAGAAAAACAGGTTCCTAATAAAACATATGATAACTCATTAACAGTCTTATTATCTTTTGTAATAACAATAATAGTGGCAGCAAATATTTTATCTTTTGCAGAAAAATGCAAAACAGGTAGCTGCGTTTCTTGCCAGCCATCCTAAAGTAAAGAAAGTAAACTATCCTGGTCTTCCTGGCAATCCTGGATATGAACTGCATCATAAGCAGGTATGATTTAATAGTAATATTAATATTAATATTTTTTGATATATGTCTCAAATGATTGTGTCCATTCACCGAGTTCCTATTTTACAGGCACGTGGGCCAGGATCTGTGATTAGCTTTGCAACAGACTCTCTGCCACTCTCAACGCAAGTTTGTAAAGACACTAAATACTTTGGCATGTCCGTCAGTTTTGGTACGTATTTTTGGTGGGAATGTACCTTGTCTTGTAAATTATTATCATTTACATATGTCTCTTCACTTTGAGAGTTATATATCATACTCTTCTCCTCCTATTCATAAATCACATCATTAAAATTTTAAAATGAATGTACAATTTCACCCTTCAGATAAAGCGTTGTTAATTTGTTGTTGTTGCTACTGCTGTGTAAACAGGTAGTGTAGAATCCTCCATATGCTTGCCTTGGTATACAACCCATAAAGTTGTGCCTGATTGGGAGAAAGAAGAGATGGGTATAACTAGAGATCATGTGCGTCTTTCTGTGGGAATTGAGAATGCTGATCAACTTATTGAGGATCTAGACAAGGCGCTAGCAAAAGATCCCCTTGCCGCTCTAAATTAATTCACACGTCAATTATGGCTTAATTACTTGCTTTAAATAATAATAAGATGGTGAATGTTGATGTTGGTGGTTCTATTATCAAGTTATTTTCTTCTTCTGTTGTTATCTATTTGCATTATTGTAATTTGCTGTGATGATTTGGAATATTAATAACTTCAGTTTGACTCTAAGTTGACTATGACTTCAGTTTTCCATTTAACACGGACCGATTTTTCCATCGGTTCTCCAATTTCCGGTCTAAACTGACCAGTTTGAGTTTCATAACCTTAATTTTTTTAGATCACCTATATTTACACTGCCTTGAGAACCTATATTAAGGGTCTTTTAACCGGTGTTAAAAGGGACTTTCAAATGAGTGATAGGAGTAAGTACAAGACAATCAATAAAGAGATGACATATTATTAAGCATTGTTAAGGCTTTGTTTGGTTTTAGGGTAGGGGAGGGGAGGAGAAAATTTCACCAAAATTTAATGCAGTGAGGCCCACAAGGGTTTTCCTCTCTATTAATTTTTTTCCCAGCCCTCCTTGCTCTCCCCTCCCCCATCCTCAAACCAAACAAAGCCTAAGAGGCATAATAACTTTTTAGGAAAGGAAAAAAATGCATAATAATGTTAAAGGGTTAAGTACCACTTTTACCCCTAAAGTACGCGTCCAAGAGCAATTTTGCCCCTTAAGTTTTAGACAGAGCAATGTTGCCCCTGAAGTATCAAAACGGAGCAATGTTACCCCTCCGTTAGAAACCCTAACGGTCAACGTTAGTTGACCTAACATTGACCGTTAGGGTTTCTAATAGAGGGGCAACATTGCTCTGTTTTGGATACTTCAGGGGCAACATTGCTCTGTTTTGGATACTTCAGGGGCAACATTGCTACGTTTCGGTGGAGCAATGTTGCCCCTGAAATATAAAAAACGGAGCAATGTTGCCCCTCCGTTAGAAAACCTAACGGTCAACATTGTTGACCGTTAGGGTTTCTAACGGAGGGGCAACATTGCTTCGTTTTGATACTTCAGGGGAAACATTGCTCCGCCGAAAACTTAAGGGGCAAAATTGCTCATGGACGCGTACTTCAGGGACAAAATTGGTACTTAACCCAATGTTAAATTAAAAAGATCAAGCTTAAAAAGTACAGATAAATATCTTGAATCACAAAGATTAAAAATATGTATCATATTTACGTCAAGTTTTTTATATCCATTATGCCAAGTTCTCCAATCACATATAATATGTGTGTCCTTTTTTTTCCATGTATAGTAGGTTTACAGTTAAATGATAATATTTGGAGTAAAAATACTATAACCACCCTTATGTTTTGCCTTAATTACACAACCATCTGCCTATTTTGAAAACATATACTTAAGTTCAAATCATTAACTCAGTTAAGAATATTCTAAAAATATATTTTTAATTAAAATTTGTATAAAAATAAAATATATTTACTAATTAACCATAAATACTAAATCCCAAATTTTAAATGACATCAAACTTTTAAGAAAGTAAGTTTTTTAAATGTTTGTAAAAAATGAAATTATAAATTTAAATGACATATATAATCTCTCAAACCTATATAGTTTATTATATTTGATAATAAAAAATTGTCTGATATATATATTTTTAGTCATTTAAGAAACTAAAAATTAATAAATTTCAATAAATATGGTGAAAAATTAAAATTATAAATCCTATAATAAAAAGTCTATTAGAATTAAAATTTGATCTTATAATTTTGTTGGCCCATATAACACACACACATATGTATGTATATACATATATACATACATGTGTGTGTGTGTATATGTTTAAATAATTCTAATATTAAAGAGGGGCATTTTGGTAAAACAAAAGTTCAAAAGTTAAACTTATCAGTGAACTAATGGTTTGAGTGGAAGAAAATAGAATATTAAAATATAAGGGAAGTTTGTGTAACATACGTTTTAATTTTATAAAATATCTATACGAGTTTTCAAAAAAGAGGGGAAGTCTATATAATTAAGACAAAAAATATAGAGGGGTAGTTTGAGTATTTTAGTCTAATATTTAAAAAAATAAGACACATAGCTATGTATAATTAAAGACTTTGACTTAATGAATATAAGCAACTTCACCTAACTATTTTCCTAAAAATATACCCTCCCATGAAAAGAAAAACCGGGAAACAAACAAAACAATTGAATATTGAAGAATAACATTTTCCAGTTGTCCCACATCGCCGGAAAAAAAAAAACTAAAAACAATATTCATGTTTTTCTAATATAAGATCTATTTAGAGGGTTGATCTTAATCATAAATATATTTATTAATATTTTCTTAATTTATCCTATTGATACTCCCTTAACAATAATGACGAGGATAATGAATGAAGGAATTAAAGGAAGATAATTAGGGTATTTAGGAAATATATGTTATATTAACTAACTCCCTTACTATAATCAAATTAGATAAATATGTTTTATATAAAGAATATGAGAAAGTAATAAGGGACCACAATCTATAGCAGGGAAAAACTACATTAATTTGGTAGCACATGGGGCAGATGCACCCCCTCTAATTCTTCAACCTTATATATGATATTTATGGTAGCCCAATAAAATAAAATAAAAACTACAGAAAACTAATTAAAAATTCAGTAAATTTATATCACTACAAAAACAATTCTCCATTTTTTATGTAATTAACGTGCGTTTTTAAAAAACAGAAGTTAAAAAAGAAGCGGTGAGATTTTTAAAATTTTGGCTTAATTTTCAATGACAGTTAAAGAAAAACAACATTTAAAACTAAAGGAAAAAAAGAGAGAGGCTTCAACGAAACAATAGTCGTTGAAATATCTCTCCCATAAAAAAACAAAAATAGGCTTTAATGACTGTCTTTTTAAATAATAATTGAATTATGCTCAGCCAAATCCAGACGTTCGCTTTAATTATGAAAGAGTCTCGTAACTTCCACTCAAAAATAAGACGCTCCCAAGTCACAATTTCATCCTCTTCCACTAAGGATCTGTTTGGTTTGAGGGGAGAGAATGAGGAGAGAGATATTTTTCTCTCATCTTTACTAAATAGGGCTTTTTGACCAATTTGCCCCTAATTAAATAACTAATTACCGAAATGCCCTTATTTGGAAACTATTTCTCTATCTGCCCCTGTTTAGTTGATTACAGCCCAAGGTGTAATCGCCTAAAATGTGGGGCCTTCTTTTTTTTGAATTTCCCCGTGATGTAATCGACTAAGCTACAGTGCTTAGTCGATTACATCGCGACAGAGGGGTTTTTAAAAAACCCCATTTGCCCCCACTGAACCCTAATATTCAATTAAACCTCTCCAAACCTCTACCCCTCTGATTTGGTCACCAAAATCTTGATGAATCCGTTGGTGGGTTGTGAAGAAAACTTCAATCTAGTGCTATCTACGTCGATTTCGTATGTTCTCATTTCCATTTCGAATTTTGGTATGTTGTGAAACTTTTTTTTGTTTGTAATCTGAAACTCTCCCTTTTGCAGCTCCCAAATTCTAGTGTGAATGATGAGTTCAAGTTTAAACACGCACGTTACTGTAATCTACCATAGTGGCAGGCATTTTGAAGGTCCCGATGGTGTTCAATTTGAAGGAAAAACGAAAATGATGAAAATCAAACGGGGCACTACGTACAACGAGCTCAAAAAAAGAATTTCCCAAAAATTGGGGCTACATGGAAGCCAATGCATTCATCGGATAATTGCCGAAATTGACAAACTTAAACCACATAAACCGAAATCATCAACATTCATTAACAAAGAAACACCAATTTCAGAACAAATTCACAAAGTTTATCCCAACAAAAAAAAAAAAAAAAAGCATCAATTCAAAGACTAAACATAAAACATAAACGCCCTAAATCTAATCTTCATCTTCAGATGTCTCGAGATCCTCCTCGTCCTCATCATAAACATCAGCTCCCTGGTCATCATCACCGGCTGCCTCCTGCTCTCATTCAAGCTGCAAATGACCAAGCCTATCCTCTAACCCCTTTATCCGACCCTGCATCCACCTCCACCTTTCATTCTCTTTTTCAATGTGGCTACTCTTCCACCTCCTTTTCTGTTTCACTTCCATCTTGGACATCGACATATCTAAGATTCAACGAATTTGGACACTATTGCTCAAGTTGGGCTATTCTTGTGTGCGAACTTGTAGGTCCACATGAGATTGGCAGCGGGCCAATACTGTACCGGCCCACAAGTTGCAAGCGGCCTCTAGCAAGACATTGCGACTACTCAATTCATATGACGATCGTTAATACGATACAACCTATCGTACAACCATATCACATCCCTTTTGTCACGCGATAATTTGGTCAAGGATGAGGCATGGATAATGTCAACTTCATGTTCTTGACCATTACTTTCTCGATTCTTGAGTAGTCTAACAATTGAAATGGAAACTCCGTTCCATCGTAGTATGGCCATACATTTCTTAAACTCACTCATCGAGAGACCCGGTATTATCTCTCTACAGATGTGAGGGACAAATTCCATCTTGACCATTCACATTCCTCTGCATGAAAACCAATGATCCCGATCAAAGCCTTTATCATCACTCGGTCAAAGATGACTTTTGACCAGGTCAAAGATCAGCGACTCTCATGTAGGAATCCATGATGATCTCAGATCAAAGGGCGTTGTGACGCGGTTATACATAGATAATGTTATGACTAAATCCATGTAGCTTTCTCATAGTGGGTCGATCCAGCACTTTGTACTCTTATAAGTGTCTATGGCTGTGATTCGTATCTCCATACTCATCAAAGTCATACCGGTCTTATTTCATTTTTGCTCCCGCATAGATGACCGACCAGAGACATTTAGGACAATTTATATGATATGTCCAAAGATATAGTTATCATAATAAACATGCAAATAATATGATAACAAAAAGAAGAAATACTTTAAATATTAATAACGTTTAAAGTACAATGACTTGCCCTAGGGCATAATTTCCAACAACCATGAGACAGGAACTATTGTAGCTAATGACACATGGTGAGAAGCCAAGATAAAAGTAAGCATTATAATTTTTAAGTTTTTAGTTATTTTATGTTTGTTTAAAAATTTGGGTTTGTCTAAAGTTTGTTTCTCTTTTATGATTGGGCAAGTAATAGTAAATATGCAAGATTTTGATATCAAGGACTAGAATTTCATGAGGAATTGGAAATCATCTTTGGGGATACAGTGGCAACAAGTCAACGTTCATGGACCCCAACAACTGGTGCACCGAGTGAAGATAGTGCCATAAAAACCAATCCAACTTTTCCAGAGGAAATTGTTGAATATGATGAAGAAGAAACCAATCCTGATGAAGATGCTAGCCATATGGTAAATAACCAACTCAAGAGGAAAAAAATGGCATCAGAAGCAATGAGTAAAAAATTGGCCAAGGGTAAGCAAAAGAGTGGGATTGCAACAAGCATGCTTAAAACATTAGACCAAATGGCCAATGCAGCATAGAGTCATAATGCAGCTGAAGTGGTTGAAATGTCACAAACATTTGAAATCAATGGACACTTTTCCATTCCAGATGACATTAAAATACTAAGAAATTTGAAGGCTGAAGGGAAATTGGATGGCAAACAATATTTCTATGCAGTAGATTTGCTTAGAGTGCAACAAGAAAGAAAGGATCATTATTATATCCTTTTCAGAGTCAACTGATGAACTCGTAGGGTGGATTTTGTACAAATATGAATTAGATAAAAAGTTTAGTGATTAGGTTTGCTATTTGCTATTCTCATGCTTACTGTTGGATTGATTTCATACCTTTTATTCTCATGTTAACTGTTGGATTCATTTCATACCTTTTTATTCTCATGTTGAACTATTGTGGTTGATATTTGAATGACATTATATTCATGTTGAACTATTCACTAGTGGAAAAAAGGATTTTAAGACCGGACAAAACATGTATATTAGGAGCGGACCCGCGACAGGTCTTGTTCCAGGCGGTATTAAAAGTCTCCCTATTAAGACCGGACACATAGAACCGGTCTTAAAGATTTTCTTTAAGACCGGACATTTTAAACCTTCGGTCTTAAAATTCGTATTAAATAGATCTGAAATATTTTTTGTTCGGTCCTAAAACTCAAACTTTAAGACCAGACAAAAACTAGACCGCTCTTAAAAGATCCGAATATTAAGACCGGACAAAAATAAACCCGATCCTAAAAATAGTAATATCCTAGACCAGATCCCGGTCTTAAAAGACTGACTTTCAAGACCGGATATTACATATGTCCGGTCTTAAAAATTGAACTTTTAGACCGCACTTATAAATGGACCGGTCTTAAAAGACCAACTTTTAAGATCGACTTAATACCTTTAAGAGCAGTCATAGATATACATCCGGTCTTAACAATTGAACATTTAAGACCGTCTTATTTATTTGCGCTCTAATTTTTCCCGAATTTTTGTCCTGTTCTGTTCTTCCTGATCATATATAATACAAAAAAATCCACCATCCAAAACAGCACATAAAAGTCGATATACTTTAAGCTACAAGCTATGAACATGAATAAATTGAATTGGGAAAAAGAATACAAATAATTATCCACCATGAGTTATGTGGCCTTAAGTCTACAACAGCTAAAGTAATTTATACAATAAGCTAAGATATATAACTAATTACAATCACAATGAGTTAATATACAGCACGTAAATCAACATACATGTAGTCCAATATATTATTCACCATGCCTTCATTTGATTCCCACCCAACAACGTAACATGCATCCTCTTTTATAACATGCCCCTTTGAATTGGATCCTGCCACAAAAACAAAACAAGAACAAATTCATAGTCAGCGTGACATTATATTGTTTAATTAAGAACGTAACATAGAAGGAATATATAATATATATAGTTAAAACCTTAAAGTTTTCTAAGAATTCTGCATATGAATATTACCTTATGAATTGACTCTTTTATAAAGTGATATCCTCCCATATCCCTTCTTGATGATCATTTCTTATGTTGGGTTCATTATCCGCTTCATCTTCTTCGTTCATGTCAGGTAGACCCCTTGAAAAAGGAGTACTATCGGGAAGACCATAATTTGAATGACTTTCCTCATCAATATCAATGACCCTCTTTCCTTGGAGAGCTACGAGACCACATTTTATTTTCTTGATCGGTGATATAGAACACTTGTTTCGCATGGTCCGCCATAATAAAAGGTTCATCTCCAAAACTTCTACTATTGACATCGACTAAAGTAAATCCTAGCCGATCGATCCGAACACCATTATTGACATTAACCCACTTGCATTTGAAGATGAGAAATCTAATTTTGACATAGTCCACCTCCCAAATCTCTTCAATAACCCCATAATATGGCATGACGGCCAATTTAGGCCTCTTGTCTTTCGAACTCGGAGAAGTGCATAGATTCGGCCTCTAACATAACACCACTGTTCTGGACTGTGCACCTATCATCTAGGGACTTCGTGTAAAATGTATAACCATTGATCACATACGAATTCCAACTTATGACTTCAACCTCAGGACCACGTGCTAACCATTTCATTGCGTCAGAAACACATTCAGATCCCTCGACCTTTTGTTTGAACCATTTTGCAAAAGTTCTGTTTTTCTCCCTAATCAACCTTTGTTCGGTCATTCGATGGTTTTCTTTCCTTACAGCCTCTTTATGTGCAGATATGCCGGCTTGAACTTCATCAACATTATTCAAGATGTATAAGTGGACTTGTGACAATTCATCGGGATCCACACTCTTTACCGAAGCCCCACGTCTACCCCCTTCAAGATGCCGACGTTTTGGAAGCCCAATATGTCTTACTTTGGCCAAATAATTTTGACAAAATTCCATGGCCTCTTCGAAACATATTTCGAACAATTGATGCTTCGCGTGCACGCGTTCTTCACATACCCTTTTAGGAATTTCATAGATCTTTCAATAAGGTACATCCACCGTAAATGGATAGGGCCGCACAACTTTATCTCCATCATTAGATGAACAATGAGATGAACCATGATGTCAAAAAATGAATGAACAAAAAGCTTTTCAAGGTGGAACAAGATAAGATATCCTTCATTCTCCAATTCATCCAACTTTTCAATCTTGAAAACTTTACTACAAACCGCATTGAAGAAGAAACAAAGTCTAGTCAAAACGACCCGAATATCATATTCGGCGATCCCTCGAATAGCTACTGGGAGTAGCTGTTGCATCAAGACATGACAGTCATGAGACTTTTGGCCTACTAATTTCAAGTCCTTCATCGAGACAAGCCTCTTAAAATTTGAAGAATACCCCGAGGGAACTTTTGTGCCATGTAAACACTCACAAAGCTTTGTTTCTCATCCTTAGACAAAGTATGAGAAGCCCGGGGACAATAAGTTCTCTTCCCATATGGCCTTGGATGCAAGTCTTCGCGTATTCCCATTGCTTGCAAATCCAATCTTGCCTTCACACCATCCTTCGAACTACCTTGTATGTTGAAAAGCGTGCCCACAATACTATCACATACGTTCTTCTCCACATGCATGACATCAATATAGTGTCTCAAATCAAGATTGCGCCAATAGGGAAGATCAAAGAATACAGATCTCTTCTTCCATATATTTGTTTCTTTTCTACTCTTTCCAGGCTTACCGAAGATGACACTGATATTTTTAACCTTTTCATACACTTGCTCCCCACCAATGCCACCGGAGCTTCTTCATACTCTTGGCCACCAAAAAAGGCCTTCTTTAATCGACGATATGGGTGGCTCCGTCTAAGAAATCTCCTATGTCCAAGATACACCGTCTTTCTTCCATGTTGAAGTTGATGGTAGCATGTGCCTTCTTCACAAACCGGACATGCTTTATGGCCTTTTACAGTATACCCTGACAAGTTCCCATATGTTGGGAAGTCGTTTATAGTACAAAATATCATGGCTCTCATTTTAAAGACCTCCTTCTTGAAAGAGTCAAAAACATCGACACCTTCTTCCCACAACTCCTTCAAGTCTTCGATCAAGGGCTCCAGGTAAACATCTATGTCATTTCCGAGTTGTTTTGGTCCCGAAATCAACATAGACAGCATGATGTACTTTCGTTTCATGCATAACATAGGAGATAAGTTGTAAACAATCAGGAGTATAGGCCATGAGCTATGTATCTTGCTAAGGCTTCCATAGGGATTCATGCCATCCGTGCTAAGGGCAAGCCCGAGGTTCCTAGGTTCTTCGCCGAAGTTCGAAATAATTGATCGATCTTCTTCCATTGAGAAGAATCGGCCGGATGTCGAAGCCGTCCATCCGAAATCCTCTCATCTCGCATGCCACCTCAGATTTTTGCATCATTTTCATTCGCAAACAACCGCTTGAACCTTGGTATGATTGGAAGATACCACAACACTTTTGCAGGCCCCTTATCTGACTTGTACCGTGGGGTTTCACATATCGGACAACTCTGCTTCTCTTCAAACTCTTTTCTATACAATACACAATCATTCGGGCATGCATGGATCTTTTTGTACTCTATCCCCAGTGGACAAAGTATCTTCTTAGCATCATAGTAGCGATGCGGCAACACGTTATCATTCGGAAGCATGTCCTTCAAAGCCTCAAGCAATTCTGAAAAACTCTTGTCGCTCCATCCATGACGTGCCTTCAAGCTTACCAATTTCAATACAACGGTATAGCGGTGTCTCTGCATCACTGCACATATTACCATATGCATGTGATCGCTCAAAAGCCTCTTCTCCTACATCACGGATAATTTCCTCTATGCGATCATCCATATCCGTGTCATTATCATCAAAGGCCACTTCCCCATGTTTTTTCCCACTTGATGGCACTTGTTCACCATGCCATACCCATACTGTATAAGTCTTACAAAATCCGTGAAAAATTAAATGTGTGCGTATAACTTTAGGACATAGTCGACACTCATTCAAACATTTTACACAAGGGCAATAATACTTCCCCCCATCATCATGGGCATTTTGTGTAGCAAATTCTATAAATTCCCTAACCCCATTCTGATATTCAACACTCGTTCGTAAAGCATCTATCCAACCGTGATCCATAGTAGAATTCCTATATATTATAGACGAAAATCATTGATAATACATAATCCGAAAATTGAAACTTGCATATAAAATAAGCCAACTCCAAATGCAAATATTGTCTCAAAGAATCACTTTTACGGAGGAACTTGCCCATTAAATGCATAACAAATTAAGAATCACTTTTGGTCATAAATGCATCACAGTGAATCCAAGAACCAAAGTAAATGCAAGACGAGGAAATTAAATGCAGGGGATGAAGGTCTTGTGGACTAACCTGTAGCATATAAATTCAAATGCATTTGCTGAGTAGTCTTACTTCTCCGCTCACGAACGTTGAAGTTGCAGACAAGACAGCAAGAGTAACCTAAAAACACTTTTTGGTCAGTTGGGTAGGTCTAAAGTGCAAATATAATCTTCAAAAAACAATATTCATTAACAACAGAGAATACCCATAACAACATTACACTGATTTCGTTAAACCCATGAAAAACAAAGAACGATAAGTGGAAAATAATAAAGTTTTAACCGAAAGATCTCTTACAGCTTCGTCTATAGACATTTAGCTAAGGAACCAGAGAGTGATTGTCGAGAGAGGTACGCGAAGCAGCGACGAAGCTGAGAGGAAAATTTCGAGTCGGAACCTGAGTATTCACTTTGGGCAAGACAAGAGAGCAGAGAGGGAAATTTAATTTTTCCGCGCGACAAAGATACCTTATTTAGCTTTTTGGATTTTATTAATACCGGTTATTAATTAAATGTCCGGTCCTAAAGATACAACTAACATTTTAAGACCGGAGTTTTAAAAGTATCCGGTCCTAAAATTTTATTAGTCTTTTAAGTTTTAAGACCGGAGGTTTATAAAACATCCGGTCCTATAATTCAAATACTCTTTAGATCCATTACTTATAAAATGTCCGGTCTTAATGGCCTTGGTGATTGCAATAATTAAATAAATAAAATAAAGGATATTTTTAGGACAAAAATAAAGGAAAATTGGAGAATAATTTAATGAATTCTTGGAGAACGACCAAAAATTCATAGTGTTCTTAATGTTTCTTACATTACTTCAGAATATATACACAACAACAACAAAACAAAAGAAAAACAAGCTGAATAATATCATCCACAAGAATCTGACTGAACAACCTCGGCGATTTCGGCGTGAAGAGCATTAATTTCCCGCCGAAGATCAGCAAGTTGTTGTCTTATTCTCTCCACCCGCAATATGAATGGATCATTACAGGAAAGCGGAGAGGGGTCAGAGGTAGGCGCGCTGGGCCAACAGTTGGAGAGGGGGATTACGAACATCCGCATGACCGGCTTCAAGATGACGGATGGACTCGGCAAGGACAGGATCGGCGAAGGATCGGGGGGGTGCGGCATGAGCAATCTCTTCATCATCCGAAGAAATAACAATGGGTCCATTGACCCGAGAGTCTTCGAAACAATACGACGCACTTGTCATTTGGAGGAGGCGCACCATATAATGATCTAGCCATGGCACGAGCTTGAGGCGTGTATGCACCCCTATGAGCAGTTTGCTTGTATCTAACCATGGTTTGAGGATTTGAGAAGTTGGGGCAGAGCTATGAAGTGAGGAGTTAACGTAACAAAGAGGTAGTGTGTGGAGTATATAAGGACGAGATAGCAGGAGAGATAAACATCGATGATGAATTCGTCAATTGGTATATAATGAATTTAATGTTTCTACTTTAAGAGCGTATTTGTTCAAAATTTCCGGTCCTAATAGTCATTTACTTTTAACAAACTTTTAAGACCGAACTTTTATCTTGTATCCAGTCCTAAAACTAATTTTTAATTCAATTACTTTTAAGACCGTCCTTTTATCATATATCCGATCCTAAAAATCATAAGACCGATATTTTACTTTGTATCCGGTCCTAAAACTCATTTATTATTATATATTTCAATTTATTTTTTCAAGTAAGATTTTTGGTTAAAAATATTACTTTTAAGAACGGATCTTACACAGTATCCGGTATTAAAAGTTCATTCTTTTCAAAGAGTCCCTTCCCCATGTTGAAATGAATGATACAGAGTCTCTTCGGCTTCCACATAAACTTCCCAACTAGGCGTCTCCTCGTATTCTGAGCAAATATGCGTCTCCTCGTTAATGTTTCCGGCGTTTCACATTCTTCAGGATGGGTTCTCTATTTAAACTCGTTGTTACTTTCTTCACATTCATCTCCATCTCCTCCTAGAACCTCCACCGTAATGGCTTCTCCACCACGACGAGGTCCTCCTGCTGGGCGAAATCCTGAGGCACCTCCATATCCTCCTCCGTTGCCTCCGAACCCGAACTTCTGGCAGATGTTGGAGCACCTGATAGCCCGTGTCGATCATATAGACCGACGCTTGGGCCAACTGTTTCAGGTCTATCATGCCGTCAACAACAAGTTGAACGTGGTACTCGACGCCAATGACGTTGAGTACCATACCTCTGATGACGACGTCTCCGACCCTTCCCTCCCCTCCGACAACGATGGGGAGGATTAGAAATTTTTATTTTTTTTTATTTTTTTTTGTACTACTGCCTCACAAGGCAGCAGAAAAAAATTTTATTAAAAAAAATTTTATTTCCCAATCGCCTTCCTTGTTTGTGTTTAACTTTATGTTCTTTTTTCTCCGACAACAAGAACAAACAAAACATTGTCCTCTTCGTGGTGATCAATCTTAAAAAGTTGCAGAATAAAGTTAACAGTTGCGACCATACAAAACAAAACAAAAAAAAACATTATTTACCTTTTTCGAATAAAAACAAACAAAGTGACGACTATTCTCAAGTTTGGACCATCGTTGTCGTCCCCTGTACTTTTCCTGTTGTGAACATTTTCAGTGTCCTTTTCGTTATCTTCTTTCTTTTCCGACAAAAAGAAAAGGGACACCGATGATGATCTTCACAACCAGAAAAGTAGAAACGAGGACAACGAAGCACAAAACTTGAGAAGAACACCAGAAACATGGTTGCCTTGAACCCTAACGATATGTCTGAAAACCGAGTCACCAACTCTATTTAAATGAAGAATATTAGGACCGGACCTATAATAAATCCTCGGTCCTAAAAATTAAGCCTTATTTTAAAATTTCAAGTTAGGAGCGGACAACTAACAAATATACGGTCCTAAAGGTTTCGACAATCTATTAAATAAAACGAAGACTTTTAAGACCTGACAACTAACAAATATACGGTCCTAATATTTTAGCCGTATATTTTCTAGACTTTTAGGACCGGATATTTGACATATATACGGTCCTAAAAGTCTCTACCCATATTTTTAGAATTAGACGAAGACTTTTAGGACCGGATATTTGTTAAATATACGGTCTTAAAATGGACGAAGACCTTTAGGACCGTACTTTTAACAAATATACGGTCCTAAAAGTCTCTACCCATATTTTTTAGAATTAGTCGAAGACTTTTAGGACCGGATATTTGTTAAATATACGGTCTTAAAATGGACGAAGACCTTTAAGACCGTACTTTTAAAAAATATACGGTCCTAAAAGTCGCGAATACTTTTCAGAGCCTCTTCTGGCTCATTTTCAACATCCGCCTTGTACCTCAAATTTCAAGCACTAAATAGCTTTATCCACCATCCCATTCATTCAGAAACCCAAAATGGACACACACAAATTGTTCGAAAAAATAAACAAATTTATTATTGAATTACATTGCGTTATATTTACAAATGAATGAATTAGCTAGTCGAAAAAATAAACAAATGTATTTACAGAAGGCTATTGTTGCTACAGCATCATATATTATTTACAAATGAATTAATTAGGACATTAATTATTGTCCTGACTTAGATTTTCTAAGACCAGTTTATACAGATATTCACAAAACACATGGCGTATGTGCTCCACTTCTTCATCATCAAATGGCTTTTCACAGGCAAACCTCTGAAACATCAAAGACAGAAATGAAATAACATATTACGTGCATATTTCATATGTAACATTAAACCATCAGTGACTGAATTCAGCCATAACATTTTACCCTTAAAGTGAATTTAGTCTTTCCCTCCGTCACAATATCATATATGTGTTTCATCACGTACGGGCCACATAAGTTCGATTCTTGCGATTGCCGACGGGTCTAAAAATAACAATAAATATATATAAGCGCATATATAGCTTACTGACCAACTTCAGAAGGCAATTATGCCATGTCCAAATATGTACTAACCTTAATTTTGTGCCATTTAGGATCTGTGATCTGAACTCCACGCTTTTTTTTTTACATCAACTTGGAAGGTCTTCATGCCACTATCATCAAAATCACAAATTTATCAGTAATGTTCACTGAAAATTCACAACAGAGATTTCAGACAAGATCTTTCAAAATGATATTCTTACTCGTTGATGATCTGCTTCAACACAAGCGATGGATCCAGGTGAATGGAGCATAAGAAGATAACATAATGCGACTCCATGTTCATGACGACCAACTGCCAATGGTTGCTGAAAATTCACAGCGGTAAAATACTCAGTGATATATATATATATATATATGCAGCATAATTAAGTGAATTGCAGACAAGAATTGTGATATATATGTACCCGAGCCAGTATGGAAACAAGTACACCTTTCTTGGCACTTGACAAAACCTCTTTGATATGTACTCCTGTCTCAATTCCAGAGGTAGTGTTGTACTTGCATACACTGGGTACAAGAATCCAAAATCCGAAATTCTGCCCTCTTAAACCAGTTTCTCGTGCATGCACCTACAAGAATGACATCGATCAGGGAATTAGTATATATGTATGTGTGTCTAAACGGTGCATTTAAATTATGTAATCAAGGAAGAAGATACTTACTTCATAAATATTTGAACACATGGACTAGTAACCTGCTTTCCAGGAAGCAGCATGGTCTCTACATCTTCATTATCAAAGTAAACCGGTTCAAGATTTGGGATGCCTACTACTTCATCGACAGGCCACGATTTATCTTTAAACCATTTTTTGGCTACCAAATCTTTTATTTTTTCTTGGCCGTCAAGTTAGCAGTAGGGGATGGAACTTGAGGAGGGGGTGGAGCTTGAGGAGGGGATGGAGATTGAGGAGGGGGTGGAGCTTGAGGAGGAGTAGAGACATCTACAAGATTCACTGGCCAAGAGATGAAGGTTCCCTTGACATCACTCACAAGCTCTGATCAGTTGGGAGAGGGACAGGTGCATCAAAGATCACCTCTTCAACTGACACTCTGACTTCATCATTATCAGCCATTTGTTCGTGGTGTATAGTTGATCCCAAGTTGTGGACAGTCCCTTTAGCAACCAATTGTCTATGACCATCACGATCCTCCACATACAGATGACAAGGTTGCTCTGACTGTCCAACAATGCAGCTCCCTCTAGTGCTCTGCTGCTGCATAGGTGCGGCTGAAGGTGTCAAGGGATCCACACTGGTCTTTGGCCGAGAGCTCAGGAGGAACTTCATTTTCTCCATCTCCTCCTTCATCTTGCTCATCTCGATTGAAACATCCTCAATGCGGCATCTTTCGCCGCCGATTCCTCACTTAATTTGGCAAGCGTCGATCCATCTCCTCCCGAGGTAACCATACTTTGTCTCGTGGCGTTTGGATTTACCAAAGTATTGTTTTAGGCCTACCCGTCCTCCAATCCCCTTACACGCCCGAGTGATCTGGTTTTCGGTCGCGGCGGTCGAACATCATTCCTCCCGTCCGACGCAAAGATCCCTCTGCCTCTTTCTTTTAAGATCTTCTGTAAGATACGAGATAACGAGAAGCTTAGTGATGAAACATGTTTAGTATGTAAAAATAACAATATCGATACTTACAATTCGTTCAAAGAACTACACGAGTTTTTCACTCGTGTAGGCGCCGCTTGGCTTTTGCCGAATATACAACCACGCTCCTCGCGACGTATTGGAGATGGTGGGTGGTCAACTACCGTAGAAGGATTGGATTCAGCTTCATCTTCCAATCTCTTCCGTTTGGCTGCCATCAAATCTTTTTCGGCCTTTTCATATCCTCGCGAGAAGCCTGTGTGGGCAATCATTCTTTCTCCCAATCTCCGATATTTTTCCCTTATTTTCTCGTGAATCAGATTGAAAACAACTATATATCAATTATGAATTCCAGCCATGTCACTAACAGAAATTAGAGAACTTCTGCTTGATATGAACGTCAAACATTAGTCAAATTCACTTCATCAAGTTTCAACATTTTACTTAAGGAAGATGTAGCATTGTAGAAGAAATTGGGAAAACCAAAGGAAAGGGAGAAATACTGCCAACTCGGTCAATTCATTCATTCATCATAAATGGTTCCTACACATATTAGAATAACTAACTAACTACTTGCACCGAAACCATTACACAGTTAACATACTTACTAACTAACAGCAACGTCTAACCATGGCCATTACACAGTTTACATATCAGACTTGCATGGAACTAGGACATGCTCCTCTCATGCAGGACAAAGGCGGCAAATGTATACTTCTATTCACACACCAAACCATTTAACTAACAGGATTAGATGTACACAATAACAATTCACATATCCGCACAGGTTAATAAGCAAACAAAAGTGCAAACAAAACTAAATATAAACTCACCAGAGCTTCAGGAGTTGTCCGCTTCTGAACAAATTGTTGTCAAGTTTGTTCATCAAGAAATTTGTACTTGTCCCAGGGTTGATGGTCAGGCTTCACCTCGGCAAAAATATAAGTGTTAGCCAGAAAGGTCTTAAACTTCATGAACCGCTCAGCACAATAAGACAATGTTGAGTCTTTCAACTTCTCAGACTCAGGGACGGTGAATGTAAACCGGATAGTGTCCCACATAGGATCCTTTATTGTTTTTTGGTCCACATTTTTCCACTCATCTGTCAAAATGCTAACCTTGCTGCGTACTAGAGCGCCGACAAAACTAGTATATGTGCTTTTATTAGGACCGAAAGGTTGCAAATTTTCATCAAAAAGAATCTCGAGCTTCGTCCCAGAATTCCGACTAAGGGATACTTCCATCATTCGTGTGCCGCTTCTACCACGGCGTGCATGGCGCTGAGGAGGCTCAATGTGAGATGAAGAGGGTTCGTTCGTCCGACCCTCACCAGTCAAACCAGTATCTAGAGTTTCAGGAACACGAGTGGAATCGTTTTCACCGTTCATTTTCAAGACAGTAAGAGAGGAATGCCTGAGAAAATGAGGGAGTAACAGAGGCTAACGGTACGCGGGGCGAGGAAGAGAGGTAATGCAACAGGAAGGTTCGCAACGTGAACAGGGTTCTTCGGTGAGAGTGACAAAAGCTTTCGCGAAGTTAACGTTTGGCGCTTCATTTTTAAGACCGGACAAATACATATATACGGTCTTATAAGATAACCTTTAAGACCGATCTCTCTATATGTCCGGTCTTAAAATTAATTAATTTTTTATTCAAACTTTAGTACCAGCCAAATTTTTTGTCCGGTCTTAAAAGTCTAACTTTTAAGACCGTCTTTTATAAATGGTCGGTCTTAAAACTTTAATACATTTATATTTTAATTTTTCCGTATTAATTTTGGAGTGTAGAAAATATAAGTCTGGCTGTATGAGATTTCTCCAAAAGTAATTGATATTTCAATTTTTTTAATAACATTTTTAAGACCTGATCTATGAAAAATGATCAAGTGTAAGAAGTTCTTTATATTTACAAATCTGCCACAGGCCATATTTTTAGGAGCGGTCCTTCTTTAGTCCGGTCTTAATGAGGCAGTCTTAATGCACTTTAGCGTATAAGAAGTTCTTTTTATTTACAGAACTGCCACCAGTCACACCTTTAAGAGCGGGGCGTCGATGATCCGCTCTAAATGAGGCGGTCTTAAATCCCTTTTTTGCACTAGTGATTGTGGTTGATTTCTTGATTGTGCTTCACGGTTGGAAAGTCTATTCTCATATTATTTTGTAAATATATTGATAGTTTAAAGGTTATTTTATAATATACCTTTTAAGTTCATTTTTATTAGAAAAAGTGCTTATAACAAAATTTTTGCCAAACAGCTTATTTTTAATTTTAGCTTTTAAGTATCTTTTAAGCTGAAAAATTTATATATATAATCGCCAAACATTTTTTATTTTTTTTGAAAAAGCTTTTTTTTTATAGCTTTAGCTTAAAAATAAGAGGATCCAACCGGGCTCTCTAGAAAAAAGAAAAAGAGAGAGAACATTCTAAATGTGAATAACAGTTAATAATAAAAATAATGATAAATCGACATTAAAACAAAGTATCTCTAAATCTTATTGTTAATCTTCAAATCTTCTAGATAGTTTTTAAGTCTTCTAAAAATCTTCGTTTAATTTTTTTCTTCCTATTTTCAATTTTATCAATTACGCTCAAGGGAAAATATGAAAAGTTCGTTATTTATGCATGAGAACCTTAAAAAAAATGAAATTATTCTGCAAGACCATGATCTCTTTTAGCAAAAGAAATTTCAAGATCAAAACGCTCTTGGTCAGTTAAGAAGATATCAAATTTACCTCCTCCCCCACCTTTATTTCTTTCTTTTCTTTTCTTTTTTTCCTTTTTTCCGTGGCACTGATATTTTTCTATTAGAGACAATCTAAGGCCATGTTGGCAAGTAACCCACCTTTATTTTTGTTGCTGGCATCAGTGACTTCTTTGGTGGTGAAGCCATTGTCATTTGTGACCCAATAAACAAGAGGGAAAATCATTCTCGAGTTACATGTAGCTTCCTTTAAAATTTAATTTGATACTTTTGTATTCTTTTTCTTTATTAAATCTTTTAATTTGAATTTTTTTAGCACTGGTCGTCTTGTCATTTTACTTTGTTAGCATTGTTAGCCCCAGTATAGAAGATAATTTTGCTAACAAAGTAAAATTAAAGGATTTAATAAAGAGAGAATACATATGTACCGAATTAAAAAAATGAAACGAATAAAAATATTGGCACTTCAATTACAAGGGCTTAATTAAAATGAGGTGAGCTTATAAATAAATACATGTTAATATTTTAAAAATGTCAGTAGTCTATTATACATATGAATATCAAAACTGAAGCGCAGAAAAATTCATAGTCACATGGGGATTTCCAAAGTATTACCTTTTGTCTTAATTATAAGATTGAGTTGACTTTTTTTTGGAGAGATTAAAGAAGCTAAATAAGTTACTTAATCACATCATATGTTGTGTATCTTAAGATTATATATTAGTTTATTAGTCAAACTAATTAGTTTGGAGAAAAAATAAAAATAAAAATACTCTAAAGTAATTTAATTGAGTTCTTTAATTTCTCCCAAAAAGTCAACTTGTTTTTATAATTAGGATTGGAGGGAGTACTAAATTTCCTATGCATGACTATTAAATTCCCTTCAGCACTAAAAAAATATCAATCAAACAAAAAGATATTGGGGGAGAATACAAAAATGAAAAGAAAAAAAAAACAGAAGAAGCATAGATATATTTTTAAACATAATCACTATTCTATGTTGTCCGAACATTGTAATGCATTCCTTTTCTATTTTTACGCGTGAGAGGTATTTCACGTTTGAACACTGACATTGTCTGCTGCAGAATGTGTTAGAATTGATCAATTGAAGGAGAGACATGTGCAGGATATTAGTTGGAAAGCTTTTTATTAATGTTACCACACGACTGTTAGTTGGCGTGTAGGGCTGAGAAGATAAGATCGAAGGGCGTAAATTCATTTTAAGTGACGTTTGTGAGTGACTATATCATTTGTAACACCAGCAACTATTGGGAGCAAGTAGTAAAGGACTTGTTTTCCCACTACCATGTCCTCAGTTCGAAGCGTGGAAATGGTGAAAATGATGTTGAGAGCTCTTCCCCCACGACCAAGGGCGGATCTAGGTTATTGACTTGCCCCCCTTAAATTTGAGATGTTAAAAATATATATATATATATACACACACACACACACATACATATTTAAATGATTATATTGTCCATCCTTAAATTAAATGTTCACCCTTAATACATCAAGACTACACTTCGTAATCAAATAGGGGATGAATGGTTGAATGATTGTTTAGTACCTTATATTGAAAAGGATGTATTTGATAGCATTAATAATCAGGCAATTATGATGAAATTCCAAAAAATAAGGTCCAGAATGATGACATTATAATTATTTTCATTGTAATATACTTTTGTTATTAAAATATATGTATTTGAACATATTGAGTGCCCACCTTCATTGTAATTTATGTAATTACATTTCTAACCGCACTTAGACTTGCTTTTCTAAATGAGTGGTTTGTAAAATAATTGCCTCTCTTATTATATCATCAGTGTTTACTTGATTTCATGAATATTTTTTTGATATTCTTTTCTTTTCTTGTTTATATTCTTTTGTTTTTAATGCATTTAAAACTTTTTTTAAAAAAAAAAATTTCGGGGGCGCTGCCCTCGAACCCCCGAATCACCCAACAAATGATGCCCCCCTTCAGTAAATTTCTGGGTCCGCCCCTGCCCACGACTGTAGGCGCGAAATCCAGATTAGTCAGAACCGAAGGTTTCGGCAAACCGAGTGGAATACAAAAAGAAAAAAAAAAATCATTTGTAACATATCAACTCCTTATTTTTAATATGGTCCACTTTAAGGTTTTGTCGTCCTTCACAGTTTTGAAACGTATCAAGAGAGGAGGTATTTTGATCTAATAAGACGTCTTTCATTTCCCTCCTTATAACCGATAAAACACATAATTAAAATGGATAAATGGTTTTGGGTAGAGAGATATGCGCTAGGTTTCAGAATAATCGTGATCTCACGAATGCATATATATCTCCATATGGGAGACTGTAAATACATGTGTAAAAATATATATACTTCCCAGATTTATTACTCTCTAATGTCATTTGTAATACACTAATACTCCAACTTTCTAAATGTTTTTTTTTTAATTATTAGATTCAATATAATATGTATAAGATGAATGACATTTTGATATTTTATTATCCGAATAAAATGATACAATTTGGAATTTTTTACCTTTAAAAAAAAACGCAAAACTGCACATTAGTAAAACTCAGTTAGACGTAGAAACTCGTATTCAAGCAACAATGCTTTCCAACAATCTATATATATCATGAAGCCTACCCATCCTTTTCTAATTTTGTAGTCTTTTTTTCACTCTAACACACTTTAATTATACCATACATAATGTCTTCCAATAATGAGGGTTTTCATCATTGAAAGACATTACGTCGGTGTAGAGTGTGTTAGAGTGATAGAGTGATAGAGTGAAAGAAGTATTAAAGCACTAGTGACAGAATTGTGTTTTTGACTTTTGAGCCTCTCGTAAATTTCTCTGTCGTGTATCCCATATCAGGACAGTTGTCGTGACTGAATTGTGTTTTTGACTTTTGAGCCCTCTTGTAATTTTCTCTGTCGTGTATCCCATATCAGGACAGTTATCTTGTAATTTTCTCTGTCGTACGTGTATCCCCCCATATCAGGCCAGTTGTCTTGTAATTTTCTCTGTCGTATATGAGGACAGTTGTCTTGAACGATGAGCAGGAGCCTTATCTCCTTTTCTTTCTCCCTCCGCTGCCTCTTTTTTTTTTTTCTTAGCTCCTCACTGTCCAAGCCGTTTTTTTTTTTTTGCTCAGAAACTGTCCAAGCCTTTAAACTAGTCATTTCAATCTCACTCTCTCCCTTTTAAAACGTTTCATTTAAATCCCGGGGTCCAAAAAAAACACATAAGGAAAAGAAAAGGATAATTACAAATTATTTTTTCTCAAATATAAGTATTAGTTTGTATGTTCATAATTTGTTAATTATGAATAAAAATAAATATCGATTATGCGAAAAATAAAAGGTGTTTTTACAATATTTTATTGCAGACATTAATATAGTGAAAGGAGTAATATTTTATCATGATGCAAATAAATAAATAATTTTTTTTTCTCTCAACTTATATGTCACATTCTCCTTAGTCGTAACTAAAATATTATTTACATTTAATAAATAATTTTTTTAAAAAAATCCTTTTTAATTTTTCTGAAATCTTATGTATTTTCTATAATACTCTAATCATATTTTGTATATTTTTTTATTTTTTATAATTTACTTTCATCAATGCTTCTCAACAATAATCAGGTAAGAGAGATATATTGGGAATTAAGGAAGATGATTAAGAGAGATATAATTTACCCCCATGTCTCTAGCGTTCGCTGACGTGGCTTGGCATAGCTCGCGAAATAGTATGGCGAGTACAGCTGACCCCCAACTGTATGTAGCAGTCTCCGCAAGGTCACCACCCAGTAGTTGTATATATCAGCAAGGGACCTCTGAGCTGGACTTATCACACAACAAAAATCCACCAAAAAGGCGCATCAGGTAAGCACGTGTATACAGAAGCTGATTTTCAACCGTAGTTGAGTGCTCCTCCCAGCGGCCCCAATGACGGTCAAACCAGCCCATCTTGATGTTTCCGCCAATCAAATCCTTTGGGGGTGGATTAAGACCCATGTATTGCTGCAGAATTACTGACCATTTGCCATGCGTCCGATCGGAAACTACCCGACCCTCAGTGGACAAACCTAAAATGCCCTCTACATCTTGTAGAGTAATAGTCATCTCACCAACCGGCATATGGAAGGTGTGAGTCTCCGGCCTCCACCTCTCAACCAAAGCAGTAATAAGGTATTTGTCAATCTGCACCAACATTATCCGTATCGTGCACAAACATCTAAATGCTTATAAGTAAATTAATTACATAAAGAATTATAAAACATACCGGGACTCTCTTCATGCGAGACACATGCCAGAAACCTGTACGTATAAGGTGCTGCTGCAAATCTGGTGGGAAGAGGTCTGGGTTATGGATATCTGCACCAGACCCCTGTGAGGCTCGTCTCACCCTCAACACATTGCAATCTCCATCGTTCCACACAACTTGTGATTGGTGTGACTGTTGCACCTCCTCTTTAAGAACCCCCCACACTTTGGGGCCGGGCTCAATCGTGCGTGGACGTCGGTCATCCATTTGACTAATAAAAATTTACAATAACACAACACATTATTAAGTCACTAATTATTATTCTCTAAATAATAAATTACTGAATTAATTATTTGAGTAATTAGTTATTTTACTAATTATTTTACAAAATATGAAATAATTAGTCATTTATCTTAAGGATTATAATTAACATTCAAAAGAAATAATTATTTGACTAATTAGTTAATTTACTAATTATTAGTCATCTATCCTAAGGTTAATAATAAATTTTAAGTATTTTAATTCCATAAATTATTGATTTTAATTATTATTTAATCTTACAATTTTTATTATTTATAATCATATAATAATTTGTAAGTAATTAAGTATCTATCCTACTGTTATATATTTATTAATCCTATTATTAACAATAATCCATGCAAAAAAAATAAATGTTTAAATTTAAATCCCATTATTAAACAATAAACATAACAACAAAAATTAAATGTTTAAGAGTTAAATCCAATATTTATTAAACAATAAGCATAACAACAAATTTAAATGTTAAGCATTTATCTATCCTACTATTATACATTTATTAAACATCTATAATAAATCAATGTATCTAATTAAGAGTTAAATCCAATATTTATTACACAATAAACAACAAAAAAAATTAAATGTTACCTGTTCAGACGTGAGGCTTTTTCACGCCACCTAGGTGGCGTGAAAATTTTGGACGCCATCAGTCCTGATGGCGCATAAAATCCATACGCAACTCACCTGTCCCGCAACCCTTCCTTACACCATTAATGACGTAAGACTTATTTTGGTAAATTGTTTGCAAACAGCTTTAGTTTAGTAATTATTTTTTTAAAAAAAAAAATTATTAAGGTCAAAAAGCTCATACACAAGATACCGGTAGAGACGGGGTCCTAAAGCATGATGAGGTGGAGGACAAATCAAAATAGATATAATATATGATTATATATTTATTTATTGAAGAGTCTCACGCAAATAACTAACTTTAGCTATAAATAGAGGCTCTATAAGTAACTCTTGATAGACCATCACTACTTTGAGAATTTAAAAGTTTTAGAGTATTAAGACCAAGTCATCTTCTCAAGCATTTTCATCAGAAAATGCCATGACATCTTGTCATATGTCTTGGCGATATCAAGTTTGATTGCACACAAACCAACTTTGCTCTTTGATGTGCCTTGAATCTTTGCCTTATATTCTGATGCCAAAATAATATTGTTAATAAGGAGTTTTCCCCTAAGGAAAACTCTACGTTTTGATTCGAGTGATTAACTCACTTAGAATCTTCTTTAACCAATTACACCAAATTTTTGAAATTAGCTTATATATAACATTACATAAACTGATAGGCCATAAATCCTTAAAAGTGCAAGGGCTATTGCACTTTGGAAGTAGCATTATAAAGGATCAATGCAATTCCCTAAGAATATATCCTCACTGAAAGATCTAATAAACCATTGAAATGATGTTGTGCGGAATGAAAGACCAGAATTTTTGATAAAACCTGACATGAGACCCATCCAGTATAAAAATATATTTTTATCATTAAAGAATATTATTATGAAATAAACTTTAAAAAATAATATTTTTACAAATAAAAAAGATCATTTTAAAATTATATTTTCATAAATAAAAAATGTTATAATTATAAAAAAATTTAATATAATTTCAAATAAAAAAATTATTATAATGAAAAATATATTATTTTTATTAAATTTTAAAAATATATTTTTATATTAAAAATATATTATTGTGAAATAAATTTAAAATGAAAATATGTTATTATAAATAAAAAATACTATTATAGTTAAAGCATCTATTATTGTTCAATTAATTTAAAATATAATATAATTATAGTAATTACAAATAAAAAATGGTATTATATTAGTTTGATAAGATGTAAATTAATTTATATAACAAATAAAAAATATAACCCAATATGTTAAGGTAGAATAGTAAATTGATATCATTTCTCCCCTCTCATCCCCTCTTAAATCAAACAACTGATTCTTAAAAACCCTCACCTCCTTCCCTACCAACCAAACCGAATAAAGTAACCCTCTACACTTTCCTTTCATTCTACCCAGGGGTGGAGCTTGGGACAAAAATTTGGGGGGCCAAATAGTGGTGGGGGATAAGGGGGTAGCGCCCCCGAATTTTTTTTTTATAGGAAAGTTTTATATGCATTAAAAAATAAAATAATATAAACAAGAAAAGAAAATAATATAAAAAAATACACCACAAACATTGGAAGGCAAGATGCTTTAATTTATGTGATTGTCAATCTTTGGTTCAACCATAGATTTCATGTAATTGAACACCACAACATTGGAAGGTAAGAGGCTGAGGTTTAGAATGAAAAGTCAATAAACTTCATCAACATGTGTAGTATAAAATGAGTAAAAGCATACTAAAGAATACACAACAAAAGTAAATTTCATTGATAAGCTAAAAATTTCAGGTAATTAGAATGAAATATAGAAAAAAAAAAATGACAAGGTTAACATAAATCATATAAGACCCCACATAGAACACAACTTGAATTATAAGCCCCAAAGATATAAAAAGAGGGGGGAAATTAGGGGGGCCAAAATTAAATTTTACATTATATTAATTTTTTTTTAAGAAAAATTCTAAACAAATTTTTTTTTTTGGGGGCCATGAAGCTCCGTCCCTGATTCTACCCTTCAAACCAAACAGACTATAAAGGAGGATCATTTAGGTTTTCAAAATAAAATAAAGGTATATAATTTAGATTAGATAGAGAGGAGGTTGATGTATTTTACTAAAAAAAAAAAAACACACAAAGAACTAAAAAAAATTAGGTGAACTTACAGAAACTTACATATTAATTTTCTTAAAAATTTATAGTCACGGCATATGATCAAAACTAAGACACAGAAAATTTCATCTTCACATGGGATTTTCCAAAGTACTCATCCGGTCCTAAATATATGATATAGTTTGTAGTACAAAATGTACTATAAACAATGTCTTTATTTATGACGGGAGGTAATTCTAAATTTTCTATGCATGATTATTAAATTCCCTTCATCACTAAAGACAATTCAATCAAAACAAACGATGTGAAAGAATGACAAAAAATACCATTTAAATTTACAAATATTATTGATAATAACAATAATAAGATTAACAAGAACGATTAAATAATTGATAACTCATTCTGTTATAAAATCACATATTTAACATTTTAAATTTCAAATGATATTTTTTAGCATTATCCCAAAATATGTTGTGAAAGGAAAAAATAAAATGAAAAAAATTAGATGCATAAATATTTGGGAAAATTACGCGCAAGTCCTAAGGAACAAAAAAATTACAAAAAAATCCCTTGTAATAACAAAATTACACATAAGTTTCAAAGGACTTTTTTGATATTATTTGTATTAACAATAGGAAATGTCTATATTTACAACAACATTTAAACACCTGACCATTTACAACAGAAAAATCCATATTTACAACAGACAATTCTTATATTTACAACAACATTTAAATACCTGGATTTTGAATGTAGAGAGGTCATTTACAATAGCAAAATGCTAGATTTACAACAGGAAGTGCTGTATTTACAACAAAATTTAAAATCTTGACATTTACAACAGAAAAAGCCATATTTACAACAGGAAAGACTTATATTTACAACAACATTTAAATACCTTAATTTTGAATGTATAGAGGTCATTCACAACAGAAAAATGCTATATTTACAACAGGAAGTGCTGTATTTACAACAAAATTTAAAATCTGGCAATTTACAACAGAAAAAACCATATTTATAACAACATTTAAAAACGTGGATTTTATTTCCATACAAATAATATCAAAAAAATCTTTTGGGACTTCTGTGTAATTTAGTGATTTCAAGAGATTTTTTTGTAATTATTTTTTCCCTTTGGGCCCTACGCGCAATTTTCCCTAAATATTTTTAAACGTACATCCCCTCTCGCCAATAAACGACGATTGACAACCCACGTGAATGAAATAAACATATGACATGTCAGGATATCATGAATATTAGTTGGAAAGCGTTTAACGTGACCATGACTTTTGGTTGGTGTGGGGCCTAGAAGATAAGATCGAATTATTGGGGTTCATAAAGGCCGGTGTGTCTGCCTAACAGCCTAAGCAAGGCTAAAAATTGGCAGTGGCACTGCAGTGAATTGTCCACTTTCTTACTTTGTTTAAAATTTTTGTCTTTTTTAACACAATTTTTGTCTCTTTTTTTAAAATATTTTAGGATATTGACAGGTATTAAAAAATACTTCATGGTCTTAAAAAAATAATTAAAGGTACTGATTGCTATTAAAAATATTGAAGTATTTTTTCAGTACCAGTTAGTATCCTCAAAAATATTTTTAATAGCAGTTAGTACCCTAAATTGTTTTTTCAAGACTAAGAAGTATTTTTTTAGTACCTTCCAATACTCTAAAATATTAAAAACAAAAAAAAAAATGTAGAGTTTGTGTACACAATTTTTGGGCAGGGGAGGGAAATGGACGGTCCACTAGTGGACTGTAGCCACTCCCCAAAAAATCGGTCTTCCCAATCAAAAAAGAAACCTAAGAAATATTGTGCACAATCGAATTGGGTATTTTTACAGGTAGGTCAGACATTAGGTAGGGTATGCCGCTCTGCTCATTTAGTCATGTCCAGTAATTATATATATTATTATAGTTTATATAAATATTTTTTATATAATAGTTTATAACTTTATATAAGTATATTATATTTGCTCATATGTTGTATTTTAATATTTTGTATTTTATTCCAATACATGTTAATATTTACATTTTATTTCATGGATGCTTCCCAAAGTTTCTGCTACTACATACTATTTAACTGAATGATTATTTTTTATAAGCTTTTCAAGAACCTTCGGATGCAACAAAATGACAATATTTTATCCATGAAAAAGCATTAAACTTTGATAAATGAGGGTAGCAGATACTCTACTCAGCTAAAATAGGCATGTATCAAATTATTGTTAAAATGTTAAATTCTTTTTTTTTATATATAAATAAATTTTAGGAAAGGGGTTGGGTTCACCCACGATCCAAGGGTAGGGCGAAATCTCTCTTCCTCCTAGGTGATACCGATGTTGGGCAGGGCGAGCCGTCTATCAACTCCAGGCGTTAAATTCTTAAAACACAATTTACTTACCAGTGATGCACGCTTCTAAGTGTTCTCATCAAAATCGAAATTGAAATAATCTGTTATGTCAACTCCTATATCAATATTTACATCAAATATACCCCAATTATGGGGAAAAAGGATGGAGGTAGTTAAGATATTAGAGTGCTAGATAGAACAATACATAACAATTTTTATTATTGTACAACTTAGAATCATGTTTTATAACCATATACTACATATAGGTAATTTCATATGTTTCATTTGACAATTTGTAAATGTAATCAGTGGCGGAACCAGAAATTGTTTTTAGCCCGGGCCAAAAAATAAAGATATTGAACTACTCCCTTTAGTTCTTATTATAAAACACTAACTAACAAGTATATTTGTCTTTTTTATAACGCACTTGCTTGTTTCCGAATAGCATTAAATATTGTTTCCCATGTATACCCATAATTAAAAAGGTAGTGAGTGAGAGTAATAATTAATAAAAAGTAATTATTACTCTTTTTTTCGAGCAAAAAAAAGTAATATTAATATGATATTAGAGTTTAGTATAATTAATAGGGATAATAATGAAAATTACTTAAATTTTAGGACAAATTTAATTACTTTAATTGTTTTTATTGACTTGTGAGAATTGTTAGTTGGTTCCTTAAATAAGGACCAAATGTAGTATTTACTAAATAATATCAAATAACCTTGAAAATACAAATAAATAATAACCGATAATAATAAATCAAAACAATATATAAGATGACACTAACTTTTTCGGTATCTCAAACAATAATTTTACTTTCCTCTCACAGCCCAATGAATAATGAAATAAACATTATTCTTACAGAGAAGATAAAAAATTAGGTGGGGCCAAATTTATGGCCAAATAAAATATCGTATAATAAATATATATATATACTAACAAATTTTATAAGATCAGTCGGGCCAGTTGGGGCCAAGGCCCCAGCTGGCCATCACTATGTTCCGCCATTGCATGTAATCATACGCTCTCTTTTTTGCTTTCTTGTATGTAATTCCATTTGCTTCATCAGTTTTTTTGTTGTTGTCTATCCGGTATTCAAAGCTTCGCTCTGACTAATCCAGATCTGACATGGGTTGCACACCTAGCTATAGTGGGTAAGTCTCCCAGCAGGGCTTTTATGTATTCACAAGGCTCGAACTCAAGACCTTGCTTAAGTGACACAAGCCACTTACCACTTATGCCAACCCCCGTTGGTATTTGCTTCATCATTTTGACAATTTGGAGCCTTGATGTAACCACTTGGACTTTTGGATGACTACAAGGCTTTAGTTACAATTTTTTGAGGCCTTGTATTTAATGGATTATGGATGTTGTTTAATTCTTAACATATGACTATTATTTGACTATTTGTTAAGATATATATCAGTTAGAGCCGGGAAATCAGGCCGAGCCCATCGGGCCGACCCGTTTAAGCCCTGGCCCTGCGAGGCTCGGGTTTAAAAAATAGGCCAGAAATTGGAAATTGGCCCTGTAGGGCCGGCCCTGCAGGGCCTTGGGCTTAATCGGGCCAGCCCGCAGGCCCGTTTAACTGTACCTTTTTTTTAAAAAAAAAAATTTATTACCTAGATTTCCACTTAATGAATGTGTTTATTTATAATTACTTAGATTTTTTTAGTTTAAACTATAACCCTTTTTTTTGTTTATTATTATTTTGTATTAAAACACATAATTATTTATTATAAATTTTAAATAAGGGATGTTTTCATATTAAATAAACACATACTTTGATATTACAATATTATATAAGTAATAAATTATAAATATATTTTGTGTAAAATAAGTATAATTATTTTTACTTATCAGTAAAATCATGTATATATGAACCGAAGGAATCTGCAGACACACACAAAATTACGAGAGGGAAAGACATTTTGTCGTGGGCATACATAAAGCAATTCCTTTGTTTAATATATTTTTTAAAAAAGGGAAACACATATTCTTTGTGCTTATTTGTTTTTTGTTACGAATTAATGAATGTGTTTATTTGTTAAATGATTTATATTGTTTAGATATTAATGTTGATAATGTTTATTTGATAGATTAGAACTTTAATAGTTGCAATTTACTTTACTAATTATATTTCTTTAAAAAAATCGAAGGAAAAACCGATGTTTTCCTTACCCCAGGCCCTGTTAAGCCCTGGCCCTGTAGGGTCAGGCCGGCCCTGATTCTCAGCTCTAATATCAGTCTTTTTAATTTCAAGATTTAAGTTGTAGACTTATTTTGGAACATTCTTTTTCTTTTTTTTTTTGATACAAAAACATTCTAAAATGTAGAATTATGGATTATATTAGAAATTTACAATATTGTTTATCAGATATGATTGAAACTATTTTTTTCCGCCTTGGTGCGACAAGGTATTACTATTTGGGCAAGGAAGCCTGCTCTGCCCAACCCAAAAATGTTAGGGATTTTTTCGGGTTAGGCTGGGCACCGAGCTACATTTTATAGCTGAGAATTATTACTTATTCGATTTTTTTTTTAAGGAAAAAAACTACATTTTTAGCACGGTTTGCACGAGGTCGGGTAATTCCAGGTTCATTTGTCCTCATCGATCATTATGAAGATGAGTTTGAAATGGACACGTAAGGTTGCCTACGCGCGTCTTTTTTTCCGGCTTTGTATTTTCTTAGGTCCGCATTCTTTACCTTTGTTTTTTTTTTGGTCAAAAGGTCCGCATTCTTTACCCACCACAATAACGGACAACTAATATCTTATCTGTATTTTAGCAAAAAAATATCTTATCTGTATGAGATTTGAACTATTTGAACCTTAATCTGAACGATTTAAATTTAACATTTTTAATTTGTAAATTTTTAGATGATAAATTCATTTTTATGAGAAGTAATAATTATAAGATTATCTTCATTTTTTCCTGCATATAATAAAATAAAAATTTATTTAAGATATAAAAATTAAATTAAACTAAACCTAAACTATTCAAAATCAATCTAATAGTGAATATTAGTGATGAGTATAAAATGTGCTCCCATATTTTCTTATAGATAATAGATCAATCATTAACAAGCAAAGGGCTGTTTGGTAGGGGAGCGAAAATTTTATAAGTTGAATTTAAAAAAAAAAAAAAATTTATTTTCCCTACCCTCACATCATGATATCAAACAGCCCCAAAGACGAGAAATACTGAATAAAAAGGCACGTGAAATGTAAATATTTTGCAAAAACTTGTGATCAAGTCACGTTCAAAACTTGTCATTTGGACGGAAATAAATAAATAAATAAATAAATAAATAAATAAATATATATATATACACACACACACACACACATGCATGGCTCTGATTCTGAATCAAATTGGGAAAGCAAAAGCAAAATATTGTTCATTCTTGATCCTCAGTGATGGCTTTGGCCTCAACTTTCCTAACCCCTTTCGTTACTCCAGTCCCTGCTGTTAATCTCCACTCTAAGGTAACTTAACTCTCATTATAAATTGTTTTTAACACTTTTTAGCTTATATATAATTTTAAAGCGCTACTATTCGCTGAGTTACAGGCTTGTGTGATAATAATTAAAACACTTAATGCTAAAGTTTCTCATTATTATGTTTTAGAGCACAAGCTTGGGATTCAACAAGGCGGCCGGTTTGAAGTTAAACCGGATTCAGATTCATGCAAAGCGGTTTACACTAAATTGTTCTATCGAAAGGGAGAAGCTGACTAAAGTGGCTTTGGTGGATGGTAATCCTAAGTGCTATCTAGCTACTTGGTTTATGCTCTTTGTTGATTAAAGTTAAACCGTACATGATTTTTGTTCCATATGTAAATAGTGTTTTTTTTTTTTTCTTGCTTCTATTTGCAGAAGATCAACAGACCCTTGAGGCTGGTATTTCTACGGTATTAGTGAATTTTGATAATGGGTTTGATCCTTATGGAGCAACAAGTACACCAATTTACCAAACTGCTACTTTTAAAATGGTGAATATTGATGTATTTGTATTATTCTGGGCTATTTTGTCGTAATTTCGTATTAATTAGTATTCTCTATTCTATGATATTCTTTTCATATTATAATTTTATTCTATACAATTTTTTTTTTTTTTTCATGCAGCTATCTGCAACAGAATTTGGTCCATTTAGCTATACGAGAACAAGAAATCCTACCCGAGATGTTTTGGAAAGGTTTGACCTGATTTTTTGTCTTGATTTATTCTTGGAATCAATTACGTTATTTGAGGATCTTCTAACATATTTACAAGTAACGAGCACATGAAAATTGCAAAGAAAAAAAATAAGGTCATTTGTTGGATTTTGTTGAGTTGATTAGTACTTAGCTTTCGTTTTTTTTTTTCAACATTTAATTTTAATCTTTTAAGTACTCATTTTGATTATTTTCAGTATTCACATTTTTTATAATTTCTTAATACTCTTTTTTTTTTTTTCAATACTCACCTGTGATGTTTTCATTTATATATCATTTTTTATTTTTTAGTACTGAAAACATTGAAGAATAGTATTGAAAAGGGAAAATTAAATGATAGTTAGATGCCAAAACAATAACTTAATGGCAGCTAAGTATTTGGCAATTTTCTAAGAAAATTAAATAATTTTCAAATATCATTTCTTAAACTGTACAAAAGGGAAGCTGAATACTGAAAAGTGAAAAAGAAGTATGAAAAAAATCATCTTTTATTGTTCTTGGAACATCTTTGAATGTCATTTTCAATGTTTGTTTCCCCCTTTTGTTTTCACCCTCTTTTATTTGACTTATTTTATTCGCAGATTAATAGCACAGCTTGAAAGAGCAGAGAGAGCCCTTTGTTTCAGCACTGGAATGGCTGCTCTGAGTGCAGTTTGTCAACTTGTTGAGAATGGTGCATTTCCTTATCTTAGTCTATTTTGTTTTTGAAACTTATCCGCTTGTAATGTAGTGCAATGTTCAAAGTAGTTTATGCTCCTTTCCATACTAAACTTTAGGAGATAAATAATTAATTTACTGCTATTATAAAAATTAATTAAAGTAGTTATTTGTTAAAAAATGTACCCTAGTTTTCCTAAAATACCTCTTTAATTATTTACATTTAAACTACTCTCATTGATAGCTCCAGTTTAACTTCGATACCAACCGGTTTAATAGCGGGTCCAAGTTTAATTAATAACCTTGCTAAATAATCATCACACCAATTGGGAGTAGTGTGAAAATTAGTTACAACCAACATTCAATCAACTCACAATTGTAAATAGTCATAACCAGGATTCAACCTAGCAGTTTTGACTTTGAAAAGTAACAGTTTGTGACTATAAATAGCTCGTCCAGTTTAGGTATTATGCTTGTGCCCAATAGTTAAGGAAGTATATAATAATACAATAAAATTCGAATTAAAAGATTCAAGCCTTTTAATTATAATTACGGAAAATTAGAGAACTAAGGAAAAATAATTTTTATTGGAGAGGACTAGAAAAGTTATAATTATTTAAAAGGACTAAAAATTAAAATATAATTTTATAATTACTAAATTTCCCTGGCAACATAAAAACCGAGACAAAAGAATTACCCATTGGAGATGAGTAGATTTCCTCAGAATCTCTTCTCTCATTTTCTTCTCAGAATCTCATTTCTATCATTGGATGAAAAAATGGATGGTTCAGATTTAATATTTTCTAAAACAATTATGATAGTGTTTTATAAATTAAGTTTTTTTATTAATTTTGTTTCTATTAAAGGTATAAATTGTGTAGATCATGATTTAATAGTTTAATTTTATTTATTCATGTTCAAAATAATAGTTTTATAAAATATTAAATCTGGACCATCGATTTTTTTAATCTAAAGGTGGAGATTAGATACTGAGAAGAAAATGAGAGAAGAGATACTGAGAGAATCCAAACCTCCAGCGGTTATCAGTCAGTTAGACAGTTACTCAGTGAGAAGAGAAACACAAACAAATTTAGAGCAAATTCAACCTTCCATGCGCGCCGCAGTTCCCTGCCTGTCATCCCCTATCATTAACCATTACAAAATGAGGGAGGACGTTATTTTATCTTCTAAATAATTACTACCTCCGTCCCTTATTATAGGAGCAATTTAACCGATTTTGGGAGAATTAAGGAGAGGTGTTAAATTAGTTAATTTTATTCATTTTCCTAAAATGTCCTTATATAAATTTAAAATGACACAAGTTTCCCTAATTATAAGTGTTTCTAATTTGCCTTAAGTTAGATATCCATGACATATTAGTTTATATATGTATATTAGTTGCTTTTTATATAGCCATGTGTATACATATATGTGTGTATATATATGTGTACACATATAGATCTATCTCCACACACACACATGTTTATATATGTGTGTGTGTTCATACATATATATCTACACATATATATATTGACACACATAAACACAAATATACATATATATGTAAACACACATATATATAATGCTCCTAATAATAAGTATAAATAGGGGTATTATAGGAAAAATTTGACAAAAGTTAAAACTTGCTCTTATAATTAGGACCAAAACCAACTCCAAAATTTGCTCCTATAATTAGGGACGGAGGGAGTATAAGTTTTATGGTCCTCCACCATAAATATTATTTTTCGTTGGTCATTCTCCCCAATTTTGCCTTTTAATTTCTATCTTTTCTTCCTTGAATATTGTTATCAAATGATTTGTTTATATGTATCGTCTTCATTTTCCCACTAATACTATGTCAGAGATGACATTAAAATAATTAAATTATTTAATATGGTTTTAGATTATAATATTATGTGGTTTTCTTTATATATTTTCCACTATATACTATAAACAATGAATTTCATATGATTTTATTTTCGTAGTTTTCATTTGAAATTGTTATGTTTCCTGAAATGATTTCTTTTATTGTCATGTACTTACATAATTTCAATGCAGGCGATGAAATTATTACTGTAGATGATCTCTATGGTGGCTCAGATAGAATATTGAATCAAGTAATTGCAACGAAGGGAGTTTCAATGAAGTATGTGTAATTTTTTAGCTTTTCGGATATCAACCATTTGTATGCAGTTTAATAATTATGAAACAAATAAGTTGATTTCCTTAAAAATTTCTATCAAATTCAAAATATTATAAAAATAAAAAATTTACAATTTAACACATTATTTAAATTATTATGAAAATTTAAGAGTAAATCCTATAAAACCATGTTAGAAAATTTAGCCGGAGGAGTAATATAATTATGTTAGACCGCCCCTTTAATTAGGTTTTATTTTAAATATTTTTTTAATTGACATCTTTTAACCTAAAAATCAATATGTTACCATTTAAATGCTGAGTCATTATTTTGGAATTTTCAAGTCATCATTTTCCTTTAGTGAGCTTAACAATGTTAAGTTTAAAAAGATACACCTTATAAACTTAAAGAACTAAATTGAAAGTTGATGTAAATTCATAATTAAAGTCTAAAAATGAAATTTAGTGCCAATGAGAAGTGACATAGTTGGCTAAGGTGTCGGTCTTCATCCCAAAAGGGAGGAGGTTCGATACCCGCTGGTTGATGTGAGCACTTTATTAGTGGGCGATTTATAAGTACATCTGTAAGCGCTCTTTGAGCCTGGAGGCATGTCCTGCCCTGGTGGGGTACCAGTGTCTACCTCCACCTAAAATTTTTCTTATAAAAAAAAAGAAAAAAAGAAATTAAGTCCTCTAACTTTAAACAAGGTTTCAATTTCATGCTTCAATTTTCAAAAGTATATTTCCTGTCCTCTCACCCTAATATTGTTTGTCTCTTGATGATTTTTTGTTTTTTAAATTTTTTTTATAACAATGATTGTTATTTTGAAAAATAAACTTAATTTGTTAACATTTAAATCAAAAATGATTTGTCAACATTTAAAATTTCAATGTCAATATCTTTTTTGTTAATGATGAAGGATTGAAAGTGTAATACCCGGATATTTATCTGGAATATTATAAATAAAAGTTGGATATTTCTGATAAGTGAAATTTCAATCTCCGATCTTGTAAAATTATAGTATATTTTCTAAGTAGGATTTCTGCGTGAAATTAGGGAGTTTAAGGGCCAAAGTGCCAAATGACCAAAACGCCCCTGCAAAAGGGTAGTTAACTTAGAAAATTCATGAAAAATCCTGAAAGTTAGAAAAGTGATCAAGTAAATTAGGAGAGTATATTATCTCTAATTATTGTAATTTAATAAATTATGAACTTTGAGAAGTTGTACAAGAATGTTCAAAAAGTAATAAAAGACCAAAATACCCTTGCAATTATGGATTAATGCAATGGGCATGGAAATTCTAGTGTTAAGGCAAAAGTTTGAAGATAAAGGAGTGTCTTAATTAAGAAAATTACCAACAAGTGATAATAGAATAATTAAGTAATATTGGGCTAATTACTTAAGTGTAAACAAAGGAAATTAAGAGATAATTGTGTAAAGCTCAAAAATTGGTGGTGATTGGCTTAAAATTAGTAAAAATATATTTACTAATTAATTGGAAATTTTGGAGAAAAATAGTTGAGTTTAGGTATTTTTAAGCCTAAATACAAGAATGGACCAATTAGGTAATTTTGTGGAATTTTTGGAAAAAATTAAATAAATAAATAATTAAATAATTAATTAAATAAAAAATTAATATTTATTAAATAAAAAATGGGCCAGCCGAAAATGGACCCAAGAAGAAAAGAAAAATAAAAAGAATAAAATGAAAGTAGAAACAAGTTGTGCAACTTGCACATTAAAATAATATTAAAATTAATTAAAGCAAAATTGGTGAATAGTAATATTAAAATTAGGAAACGGATCCTATCTAGAGATCTAGGAATGGGATTATCAATATCAAAGTAGATTATTGATCAGTGGAATTTTACCTTCCATTAGACTCTTCCGGAAGTTAATTCCGAGGCCGTTTGTGCACTTTCCTAATAAAACAAAATAGGGAAAAATGCATATAGGCATAATTTTGGAAAGAGGAAAATAAATTCTAACTCAACATTTAGGAATGGGTTTGAATTTATTTAGACATATTTGGAATCAGTGAATTATTTCGAAGAGATTGATATCTCCGAAAACGAACCCGACACCGGACGCGATCGGACACGTTTTTCGAGAAAACTTCAACTGGACTGTTGGAGGCCTATATGGAATCAAAATAAAGGTTAACTTGGACATTTCTACTAAGTGAGAACATGTTTTCGAGTTGGAAGCCCTGTAGAATTGTCCGGAAAGTCTTCAACGGGTAAGTCTTTCGGTCTTTAGTTTTTAGTTTAGTAGTTAGTAGAATTGTTAGTTAGATTTAGAAAGTAGGTGACAAGATTCCTACAAATGTTTTAGAGCCTTGTTTGCGCTGAAAAGTTGTAGTTTTTATAGCTCTTTTAAAGGTTAGGGGTAGTAATAGCCTTTAAATTTTGAGTATGATTGGGTATCATATGGGAGGGCTATTTTAGTCTTTATTTTCGAAAATCATAAATGCGTCGAAGTTCGCGAAATTTTGGGAAGAAAATAGCCTACGTAGTGGAAGCGTGGCGAAATTCCGCCAAGTAGGGGTATAGGGCAAAATGGTAATTTTTACCTAAAATGCCGTTATAATGTCAAATTACTAATGGAGGTGACATTATTCTCATAGGATATCCGAAATCCTAATTTGTTGCCGTTACGCCGTCCAACGTGCCGTCGGACAAACCGCCGTTTTCCGTCGAGAAAGTACGCTTTCGCTTAAACAACTACGTACATCAAACGAAGGTACGGACGCGCATCGTAACACTAATCCTATAGCTCTCATATACATATATGTCATAGATACGTTCATATACCGGGGCTCTGCTTAGGGTCGCCGCTTTACATACAGCCTTGTACGGGTTATAAGACATGATAATACCGCTTTGAGTTTTCCTAGCGCTGAGGACACGTGTTCGTGGCACAGGTTAATGTGCGAGCTATATTTGTGTAGGACTTTACGTACGCTTTATGCTTATGTCGTCTCGTGTCACAATGTTGTTGTGTAGGACCTTACATAATTGCTTCATGCTTATGTTACATGCGTGTCACACTTCGATGAGATGTTCTTTGTTATGTCATGAATATCATTGTCTATATACTGTTTTATTTGAGCATAAGGTTAACCGCTACACGAGATTCAATGCGGTGAATTGAATCTCACTGTAGCTTCGTGGTGCGGAGGACCGCGAATTGATGTCCGGGGAAAGCAGCAGGAGTGACTTGCGGAAGAAGTCATCTTTATCTTATCGCTTTCTTTTCCTTTTTGTCGATTACTTTCCGAACCTTAGGATCACTGTAATCAATACTTTATTACACTATGGTTCATGTTATATTATGATCGATTACTCTTACGCTCCATTGCTCATCTCTGATTGATTGCAAAAAAAAAAAAAAATTCCGCTTTAGAAAATGGGATGTTACACTTTATGGTATCAGAGCAATCTTTCTGGCAAGCATTTAACTATGTTACCACGAACGGTTTGGTGCCGAAGGCAAGGCTAGTCTACGTGGGTGTGCCAATCGATCACCGCTAACCGGTGAGGCCCCCATGGTAGACACTTACCTGGCCATTCTGTTCGGATAACGGAGTTAGATTCTTAAGTCTTTTGACTTTGAGCACTTTTTGAAAATGAGTACTGATATGACACTAGTGTAATAGGTAGTGATGGACAGAAATGAACATTCGTAGATCTTCTATCCCGTAATAATAGGACGTAACACACGTAGATCCGTAATTCCAGAGACGGCGGGACGAAGACGAAACCCTGATATTTCTAATGACCCCAAACCAAAATATGATCCGGACTTAGGGTAGAGTCAATGGCTAGTATGCCCGTAGAACCAGAGAAACCTGTTGGCTCAGATCATTCATCTGATGACAACAGCGTGGGATATACGATATAACCACTGGTCATAAACCAGTTGGATGATGTAATATACGTTAGCATGTACATTACATCTAATATGAAAATATATATGACTTGATGCCATGTGTTGTGTTATTGTTCTAACACTTATCCGTTATTTGATATAAAGGAAAAGTTAAAACATGGCCATCATAAGAGGTCTTGGTGCACCAAGAGGTAGGGGCCGAGGCGAGGCCGAGGTCGAGGCGAGGCGGGCAGCCTCAAAGGGACGTAATACCCGAGCAAAATGCTATACCAAATCAGCCGGAACAGAACGAAGTACAAGAACTGAGGAGAACTCTCCAAGAGCAGAGAGCTCTCATTGATGCTCTGTTAGCAAGACAACATCAACAGGATGAAGAAGCCCAAAGACAATTGGACGCACGTCAACACGAAGAGGAAGAGCATAACAATGAGGAAAACGAGGGGAATGAAGAAGAAGAAGAAGAGGAGGACAATGACAATCAAAGTGAGGAAGACCATGAGGAAAATGCTGAGGAATCCGATAGATCACAATCACCTCCACGACGAGGAAGAAAGGAGAAGAATACCCGTATTGGGTTAATCGATTTGTAAGTGAAGCCGCCAACTTTTCGAGGGAAGCCGGACTTGGCGGAGGATTGGTGAAGAGACTAGAGAAAGTATTCGGGGTGATTGATCGCCCGAGAATCGCAAAGCCCAACTAGCGATTTACCAACTTGAAGGAGATGCCGACCGTTGGTGGGAAGTCACGGCGAAACCCTACGAGACCAATGACCGTCCCGTGACATGGGGAAATTTCGGAGAAATTTCATGAGCAATATTTCCCTCCTTCGGTGAAAATGAACAAGGAGTCGGAATTTCTCCATATCCGACAAGGACGGGAGGAATCTTTCGACGATTACTACGCCCGGTTCACCAACTGTCCCGATACTCGGCACATCTTCGAAGGGGCAACGATGAAAGCAAGATGGTGAATATACTAATTCATGGGCTTAAATATGAAATTGGTGAAAGGCTCATGTCCCAGCGATTCCAGAACTTGACAAGCGCAGTGGAAACTTGTCGGATGACTGAGCGCAATCTCAGAGGTTTCCAGAGATCAAGGAACTTCAACAACAACAATCTTTGGTCGAGGTGGATCCAACCACGATAACTCTTCACAAAAGAGGAAGGCGCCCGGAGTAATCCCCGTGGTGGAAATAAAAGGCCATACCAAGGGGCAAATGTAACTATCCTGAGCGGCCGGGATCACAAACATGCCCCAAATGCAAGAAGCATCACCAGGCGTGAAGCGTGAAGGGAAGCAGATATGCTTCGATGTCATAAGCCGGGACATTATAGCGAGAGAGTGTGCGAGAAGATTGGAGAGGCGAGACCTCGAGCACCGGCCGAATCTTTGCACTTACCGACACGAAGCCGAGACAATCCCGAAAATGGTCCAAGGTACAATTTCTCTCAACGGAAATCTACTTGAGGCATTGTATGATTCGGGAGCAGTCATTCTTTCATTTCCTATGATTGTGCAAGTCGCCTAGGAATGAATGCCTGTAGTTTACCTTATGATTTGGTAGTATCTACACCACTGGGTGTAAAATCTTTAGCTTCTGACGCATGTATAAATTGTATTGCTAACGTGGATGGACGAGTTTCTAAAGTGGACCTTATCCGTCTACCTCTTCACGGCATCGACGTCATACTCGGTCTAAATTGGCTGACGGCCAACGGTGCGATGATCGACTGTGGCAAAAAGGAGATATCATTTGCCGGAGACAAGGTTGAAGTGAGCCTGAACTTTCTCTCCGCTACAGAAGCTGATCGATGCGTGAAGCAAGGATGCCATGCCTACATGGTATTCTTTTCAGTCAAAGCGAAGGCGATCTTTCACTCCAGGATATCCCTGTGGTGAATGATTTTCCCGATGTATTTCCGGAGGATCTCACCGAGTTACCTCCTATCAGAAGTGGAGTTCAATATTGACTTGATGCCCGGCACAGATCAATATCAAAGGCGCCGTATCGAATGGCTCCTAACGAGATGCGGGAGTTGAAGAAGCAGCTAGAAGAGCTTTTGAAGAAGGGTTCATTCGACCCGGTGTATCACCGTGGGGAGCCCGGTGCTTTTTGTAAAGAAGAAAGATGGAAGCTTCCGACTCGCATTGACTACCGTGAATTGAACAAAGTAACGGTCAAAAACAAGTACCCACTTCCCGGATTGATGATCTTTTGGATCGGTTATCCGGTTCCACTGTCTTCTCCAAAATTGATCTGCGTTCGGGATATCATCGGTTGCGAGTTAAAGATGGTGATATTTCCAAGACGGCTTTCGAGACAGTACGGGCATTATGAATTCCTTGTGATGCCCTTCGGACTGACAAATGCACCTGCGGTATTCATAAATTACATGAACCGTATCTTCCGACAACACCTAGATGGCGGGATACTACCGCAGATTCATACGGGATTTCTCGCGTCTAGCCCTTCCATTGACAAAGCTTACGAGGAAGAATCAACCCTTTGTATGGGGAGATGACTGTGAGGAGAGCTTTCAGAAACTGAGAGAGAGATTGACTACGGCACCGGTGTTAATCATCCCGAGATCCAGATGAGAAGTATGTTGTTTACAGTGATGCCGGTGGGCAAGGGTTGGGATGTGTCCTGATGCAACAGGGAGAGTGGTGGCTTATGCCTCTCGTCAGCTGAAGCCTCACGAGTTGAACTATCCTACACACGATCTAGAGCTGGCGGCTATCGTGTTCGCTTTGAAGATATGGAGGCATTACTTGTACGGTGTAGTAGTAGAAGTGTATTGTGATCACAAAAGTTTGAAATACTTGTTCGATCAACGAGAACTCAACATGAGACAACGTCGTTGGATGGAGTTGATCAAAGATTATAGCCCGGAGATCAAGTATCATCCGGGAAAAGCAAACGTTGTTCTTGATGCTCTTAGCGGGAAGACGGTGCGGTGGCATATATGATGATACAAGAGCGAAATTCTTGGAAGATTTGAGAGATCCGAATCTATCCAATCAAGTCCGCATGGGTCTTCATGCACCGGTGATGCCTATCTTGCAACTCTTCTTGTTAGTCAAGGGAGTATGATCCGAGAGATGAAGTTGAGAAAGCTCAGCAGCAAGATGATTGGGCAAAAGAGATACGTGAGAAAATCTCTCGAGGTGAGACCCAAGACCATGACCTATCACTTAGTGGTTTGGTCAAGTACAAGAAGCGAATCTATGTACCGCCAGTTGATGAATTAAGGCGGAAGATAATGGATGAGGCTCACAAGAGTAAATATACTCTACATCCGGGCATGGTCAAGATGTACAGTATGAAATCCGAACTTTGGTGGCCGGAATGAAGAAAGACGTTACGAGTACGTGGCCAAGTGCTTGACTGTCGAAGGTGAAGATTGAACACCGTCGACCCCCGGTCTTTTGCAAGGACTAGAGCTGCTTAGGAATGGAAATGGGAGAACATAACCATGGATTTTGTGGTAGGTCTGCCCAAAATCGGGAATCATGATACAATTTGGGTAGTTGTTGACAGATTAACCAAGTCGGCACATTTTATTCCCATCGGTATCCACTATTCTCGGAACGATTGGCGGGGATTTATATCAAAGAGATAGTGAGATTGCATGGTATTCCTAAGAGCATTGTCTCGATCGGGACACGCGTTTCAAATCCCGTTTCGGCAAGCGTTACACGAAGGTATGGGGACTAAGCGAGGTTCGGTTCGGCTTATCACCCTCAAACCGACGGTCAATCTGAAAGGACGATTCGGACATTTGGAGGATATCTTTGCGAGCATGTGCCCTTGATTTCAAAGGAAGTTGGGATCAACATCTTTCGCTATCTGAGTTTGCATATAACAGCAGTTATCATGCTAGTATACAAATGGCCCCGTTCGAGGCATTGTATGGGCGGAAGTGTCAATCACCATTATCTTTGGACAGATTCATCGAAAAGCAATTACTTGGGCCGGATATGCTTGAACAAACCTCCGAGCGGATCGCGTTGATCAAGAAGAGACTCCTAGCCGCACATAGTAGACGAGAAGAGCTATGCGGACAAAAGGAGGAGACCCTTAACGTTCTACGTCGGCGACCATGTATTGAAGAAATACCAACCAGACCAAGGTCATGTCATTGAGTACGAAGACGTTGAAGTACGGCATGATAATACCTTCATCGTTGAGCCAGAACAGATCATTGATCATAAGGAGAAACGGCTCAGAAATAGGACTATTCTGATAGTGAAGGTGGTTTGGAAGGGTTTAACACCCGAAGAGGCAACTTGGGAAACCGAGAGTGACATGAAGGAAAAGTACCCAGAGTTCATGGCCCGAAGTTTAGTTAGTATAAATTAAATTTCGAGGCGAAATTTTGTGTAAGGGGAGAAATGTAATACCGGATATTTATACGGAATATTATAAATAAAAGTTGGATATTTCTGATAAGTGAAATTTCAATCTCCGATCTTGTAAAATTATAGTATATTTTCTAAGTAGGATTTTGCGTGAAATTAGGGAGTTTAAGGGCCAAAGTGCCAAAATGACCAAAACGCCCCAAAAGGGTAGTTAACTTAGAAAATTCATGAAAAATCCTGAAAGTTAGAAAAGTGATCAAGTAAATTAGGAGAGTATATTATCTCTAATTATTGTAATTTAATAAATTATGAACTTTGAGAAGTTGTACAAGAATGTTCAAAAAGTAATAAAAGACCAAAATACCCTTGCAATTATGGATTAATGCAATGGGCATGGAAATTCTAGTGTTAAGGCAAAAGTTTGAAGATAAAGGAGTGTCTTAATTAAGAAAATTACCAACAAGTGATAATAGAATAATTAAGTAATATTGGGCTAATTACTTAAGTGTAAACAAAGGAAATTAAGAGATAATTGTGTAAAGCTCAAAAATTGGTGGTGATTGGCTTAAAATTAGTAAAAATATATTTACTAATTAATTGGAAATTTTGGAGAAAAATAGTTGAGTTTAGGTATTTTTAAGTCTAAATACAAGAATGGACCAATTAGGTAATTTTGTGGAATTTTTGGAAAAAAATTAAATAAATAAATAAATAAATAATTAATTAAATAAAAAATTAATATTTATTAAATAAAAAATGGGCCAGCCGAAAATGGACCCAAGAAGAAAAGAAAAATAAAAAGAATAAAATGAAAGTAGAAACAAGTTGTGCAACTTGCACATTAAAATAATATTAAAATTAATTAAAGCAAAATTGGTGAATAGTAATATTAAAATTAGGAAACGGATCCTATCTAGAGATCTAGGAATGGGATTATCAATATCAAAGTAGATTATTGATCAGTGGAATTTTACCTTCCATTAGACTCTTCCGGAAGTTAATTAGAAGGTAGTTTGTGCACTTTCCTAATAAAACAAAATAGGGAAAAATGCATATAGGCATAATTTTGGAAAAGAGGAAAATAAATTCTAACTCAACATTTAGGAATGGGTTTGAATTTATTTAGACATATTTGGAATCAGTGAATTATTTCGAAGAGATTGATATCTCCAAAACGAATTCGACACCGGACGCGATCGGACACGTTTTTCGAGAAAACTTCAACTGGACTGTTGGAGGCCTATATGGAATCAAAATAAAGGTTAACTTGGACATTTCTACTAAGTGAGAACATGTTTTCGAGTTGTAAATCCAGAATTTTGTGAATTCTCCGAAATCACGCGAATCGGGTGCCGATCGGGAAAACGGTTATACGGGCATAAAGTGAGCTAAGTCACCACTTTTGGGCCAATGAGGGGCTGCCACATCAGCCCTAGGGTTCGGCCAAGAGTGTGTGTGTGTGGAAGAAGTGGCTTCTTGAACAAGTTGCATTAATGGGTTATTACAACTTGATTTTCCAAACAAAGCCTTGAATTTGCCAAACAAGGCCCTTGTTTTTTCTATAAATACCCCCTCCTTCATAATTCTCACACCTTTTCTTCCTTCTCTTGGCGAAATTTTTGGTTGAGAAAGAAGAGAAAGGAGCTCTGGGGAATTGTGCGTAAGCCCTGTAGAACTGTCCGGAAAGTCTTCAACGGGTAAGTCTTTCGGTCTTTAGTTTTTAGTTTAGTAGTTAGTAGAATTGTTAGTTAGATTTAGAAAGTAGGTGACAAGATTCCTACAAATGTTTTAGAGCCTTGTTTGCGTTGAAAAATATGCGAGAGGTGTAAACATAGTAGGGATCGAGTCATTGAAAAGTTGTAGTTTTTATAGCTCTTTTAAAGGTTAGGGGTAGTAATAGCCTTTAAATTTTGAGTATGATTGGGTATCATATGGGAGGGCTATTTTAGTCTTTATTTTCGAAAATCATAAATGCGTCGAAGTTCGCGAAATTTTGGGAAGAAAATAGCCTACGTAGCGAAGAGCGCGCGAAATTCCGCCAAGTAGGGGTATAGGGGCAAAATGGTAATTTTTACCTAAAATGCCGTTATAATGTCAAATTACTAATGGAGGTGACATTATTCTCATAGGATATCCGAAATCCTAATTTGTTGCCGTTATTTTGTCCAACGTGCCGTCGGACAAACCGTGTTTTCCGTCGAAAAGTACGATTCGCTTGCGAAACAACTACGTACATCAAACGAAGGTACGGACGCGTCTCGTAACACTAATCCTATAGCTCTCATATACATATATGTCATAGATACGTTCATATACCGGGACTCTGCTTAGGGTCGCCGTTTTACATACAGCCTTGTACGGGTTATAAGACATGATAATACCGCTTTGAGTTTTCCTAGCGCTGAGGACACGTGTTCGTGGCACGGAGTTAATGTGCGAGCTATATTTGTGTAGGACTTTACGTATCGCTTTATGCTTATGTCTTGTCGTCGTGTCACAATGTTGTTGTGTAGGACCTTACATAATTGCTTCATGCTTATGTTACATCTCATGTCACACTTCGATGAGATGTTCTTTGTTATGTCATGAATATCTCATTGTCTATATCTTGTTTTATTTGAGCATAAGGTTAATCATTACGAGATTCAATGCGGTGAATTGAATCTCACTGTAGCTTCGTGGTCCGGAGGACCGCGAATTGATGTCCGGGAAAGCGGCGGGAGTGACTTGCGGAAGAAGTCATCTTTATCTTATCGCTTTCTTTTCCTTTCATCGATTACTTTCCGAACCTTAGGATCACTGTAATCAATACTTTATTACACTATGGTTCATGTTATATTATGATCAGTTACTCTTACGCTCCATTGCTCATCTCTGATTGATTGCAAAAAAAAAAAAAATTTCCGCTTTAGAAAATGGGATGTTACAGAAAGACACTTTATAAAATCAAGAGATCAAAATAAAATCATACAAAATAAAAGATTTACATATTAATTTTCCTAAGAAATAATTGTTGGATGGATAATTCCTAGAAGAATATGACGAGGTTTGTAATGCTTCCATATGCACAGACGAGTAAATACATCTGATTTAGAGCAAGTGGCTGCTGCTGTTGGGCCTAAGACTAAGTTGGTGTGGCTAGAGAGTCCCACCAATCCTCAACTACAAATATGTGATATTAGAGTAAGTTATCATTTTCTTTTTTCTTTTAAAGGCCAAAGTGTTTTTTTATATTCTCTAGTCATTACAAGGAATAATGAGCAGCTTGCATGAAACTTCCATTATATGCTAAAGCCTTTTGTCTTGTTGCATAAGAAATAAAGGCACATTCCTCCATTATTCTCATCTAGTTCTTGCATGGACCCATCCTCAACTAATTATATGAATTATGTGAATTTTGAGTGGTTTAAGATTTTGTTTTTTGTTTTTTTTTGTTTACATTATATATGTTGATTTATGTCCAGAAAATATCGGAGATTGCTCATGCAAACGGGGCTCTTGTATTGGTGGACAACAGTATAATGTCTCCTGTGTTAAGTCAGCCACTAGAACTTGGAGCAGGTATTCATATCCTTAATTAACATCTGCAATTTTTAATGGAAAATAATTTTTATTGTGTTAGCTACTATTGTTTTATTTTTCTTTTCCAGATATTGTTATGCATTCAGCTACCAAATTTATTGCTGGACATAGTAATGTCATGGCTGGTGTCCTCTCTGTGAAAGATGAAAGGTTGCATCTCTTATTCTTTGTGTATCAAACATATAATACATTTGATGAAGATATTGATTTGTTTGTGAGCCATTTTTTACAAACCATTAATTATACACAGGGCATTTCTGAACTAAATTTCAACGCAATGAGAACTTTTTCTTAGTATCATTAGGAATGAAATGATACTTTTATTGCTCTTTCTTATATTATTCCTTATTTTAAAATAGCTTTGTCTAAATTAATCGCCGTTTAAGGGTTGGGGCGGGCATCTGATGTTAAACCCTCTAATAGACCTCTTGTAATGCTCTACCTTGCGTTTTTGTAATTTTATCTTTTAAGCATATTTGAAGTTTCTTCATTTGAAAAATACATATATGCATATTTGATCTTTCAAGCGTATTTGAATTTTCTTCATTTTTATCTATAAACTCAAGAGACAAACTAAATTAAAAAGAAAATAGAAAAAAAATGAGAAAGGTGGGCCATTACGAAGAGGAATCACAGGGTTAGGACATTAAAAAGAACTCAACCCACACTCTTCATGTGTTAAGTTTGTTATTATGTTGTCAACTATATATTTTCTACTATATTTTTAATTTTATTTTTCATCTTCTATATGTTTATACTACTTCTATTCAATAACTTAATGTTTATTTTGCCTTTGATCATCATGTAAAGGTTGGATGGAGAACTACAATTTTTTAAATCTGCAGTGGGTTGCGGCTTATCTCCTCATGACTGTTGGCTTTGTTTAGAAGGCATCAAAACATTGGCCCTTCGAGTTGAGAGGAAACAGGTGCCTCAAAAAAAATAAACATTAATTCTTAGATACTGATAGATTCAAGTTTAATTAATGGTTTTACACATAGCCACATGTAAAAAGTAAATATATGCTCACAAATTAAAATAAAGAATAATTTTGGAGACACTTGCAAATATTTTGAAATAAATGGTTTAGCTTTTGTTTGTTCTTGATCCCATAATCAGATATTTTTTTTATGCTTCAATTGGACTACAATATAATTATACAATGTGGTTTGCCTAGACTACTGAATTTTGAATAATTCCTTGAAGAATTGTGCTTTCCAAAATTATATTAGTATCGTACAACCAAGCTTTCATTTTAGGGTTCTAGTACTAACATTATATTATACCTCCTTAACAGTGTTGTTGTTGTTATTATTATTATTTTTATAAAATAGCAATAATAGTAAGCGACAGTGTTATATCTATATATATATTGTAGGAGAATGCACAAAAGATTGCTGAGTTTCTTAACTCCCATCATCGAGTGAAGAAAGTGAACTATCCTGGCCTTCCTAGTCATCCTGGACATGACCTGCACTTCTCTCAAGTATGATTCAGCTAATATTAACTTTTTTTTCGCTTAATATGTGCCTGAAATGATTTATATATATCCATTCACCGGGTTCCTGTTTCGTAGGCGAAAGGGGCAGGATCTGTGCTTAGCTTTACGACAGGCTCGCTGCCACTCTCAAAGCATATTGTTGAAAAAACCAAATTCTTTAGCATGACTGTTAGTTTCGGTAAGTATCATTTTTTCATGTAAATTGTTATCAATTACGTATATTTCCTTAATCTATAATGTTAAACCATATTGGTAAGATGAATGGAGTGTGATAGATATCAATCTTGTTGCTAATGACAAATTCAGCAGCTAGCTAGAATATCCGAGTTCTTCTGTTTCTGCCATATACATTATGTTTAGGATCAAATCTAATCCACCAACTAGCTTTTATATTGGGGACAGAGGGATTAATGAATTGTTAAAGGTTTCAAGGATATGGCTTTGTTGATAATTTATTAGTTGTATTGATAAACACATGTTCAAGTTTATGAATGTTTTCCTGCAAATTCTTTTAATGACCATTGTGAATTTTGTTGTTTGTTGTTGTTTGTTAGGGGGTGTAAGTTCTGTTATATGCTTGCCCTGGTTTACGTCACATGCTAGCATACCTGAAGAAGACCGAGAGGCAAGAGGTTTAAGTACTGATCTCGTGCGTATTTCTGCGGGCATTGAGAATATTGATGATCTTATTGATGATCTTGACAAGGCTCTCTCCAATGGGCCTTTTTAACTTCTTATATGTTCCTCGGCTTGCTGCTTGCTTCAAATAATTACTATATGATTTAGTGTCAATTTGGTTTTTGGTAGTTCTATTATTATCATCCTGTTCCCATTTACCTATTTGTATTAGATTAAGCTATATCCAACGCTTCAATTCCATGATGTAATACAAACTTATAGAAGCAAGGCATTTGAATCATCTGGGGATCTGTCTTTGCCTTTCTCTCCTCCTTCTTGCTTAATCCTACGTACCCGGAACTTTCAGAAATTATGTTTTAGCCTGAATCCGTGATGGTGGATGCACAATATTTCTTTGGCAAGCCTACTATTTTATTTGTTCTATGGCTAACCTTTAATTATAGTTTAGCTTTTATTTGGGAAGGCTGAATTTTACGATGGGTTTTTCCTTTGAGGGCATTCATAAGACTTCTGCTCAAATAGGCTTTATAGCCTACTTATTTCAAGCTAATTCTTGAAATTTTAGGCCCAAAATCTCGGATTTGACAATGAAGAATCATATGTACTATTGATAGAGCAACAAAGTACATAGAACCGTTGTAACCCACTCAGTTCAACACTAATCTACTTTGCACTTTGTAATACACTACTACAAAAAAGGGATATGGAGTCCTATTTTTTGTACATTTAACGTTCTTTTTCTGGAGGACGCCTATCTGGGGGGCGCCGTAGGGTAAACTTACGGAGTCCTATTTTTTAATTAGACGCCTAAAAGTATGACTTAAGGCGTCTAATAAATGAAATAGGACGCCTTAAATAAGGCACAAACACCAGTCCAGGGCGCACTTAAGGAGTCTAAGTTTTGAGAATTAGACTCCTTAAGTCATGACTTAAGGAGTCTAAGTCCGGGAATTAGACTCCTTAAGTCTGACTTAAGGAGTCTAATTCCAAAACTTAGACTCCTTAAGTCAGACTTAAGGAGTCTAATACCCATACTTAGACTCCTTAAGTCTGACTTAAGGAGTCTAATTCCCAGACTTAGACTCCTTAAGCCATACTTAAGGAGTCTAATTTCCAAACTTAGACTCCTTAAGTGATTTTTTTTTTAAATAGTTCCTTCGTATTCACTACCCCACAATCCCTTACAAAAAAACATTCTTACATGTCATCAGCAGGCAACAATGACAAAATAAAACAATTCCTAGCTATGATGAGTTGCATATATATAACAAATACCCCAAGACACATATAGTTCATGATGAGTTGGACATAGAGGTAGCAAAGTAGTAACAAAAAACTATAAGGGGCTAACTTCAAATTAACCATCTTAACTAATTAGTTGTAACTAATTCAAGTGTGGTAACTACTACTACTTCTATGAACAACAGTTACCACAAAGTGTCAAAAAGTTGTCTAGTTACCTGCTACTAAGAAAGCAATATATAAGGACTAACTTCATTCATTTGAGTGAAAAAATTATATGATATATCTTCTGTTAAGAAAAATTACACCATTTCTAAATAAATGTCTGAATAGATTCAGAACAACAGAAATTCTTAAAAAGTGAAAGGCTCTTTGGATTACTTGCTCAACTCGCCTGATCCCAGACGCAATCATTGACCTGTTACGGAGCAGCTGGATTTTGTCTAGCAACCAATCATCAAAGGCATCACCCATTTCTAGTTGTAGGATCTATTTAACAACCCAAAAGATTTTTCGCCTGCGATGGACACAAAAAACATATACTGTAAGCATATGTGAGCTTGACATTGGATCTAAAACCAAACACCTTAAGCTTTAAACTATGAACATGAAACAAATTTGATTTTTCAGACTACCTAATTCATCCACCATCTTGAAGCTGGAAGATAACACCAACCAGATCTAATACGGGAACACTCAAATTTGGAGGCACCGACTGCATAGAAGAATTATAACTAATCAGAATAAAGATTGCAGTCATGCGTATGATAGTGTGCCTAGGAAGCAAATGACGATCATGCATAATTGTCTAAATAAGCATATCTAGAAAGAGCATCAGAAGTATCATAGAGTAAATCAGACACCTCAATGGAACCATCAGGCTCTCTCCCTTGTGTCCTTCGCAATATCTCAAAATACGGATTTATTCATATTCAACATCTATCCTGCTGGTATCAAGGTATTGGTGCTACCAATTTTATCAAAAAACTGGGAACCGGATAATTGCTCCTTAATTAACATTCATCAAGAATAAGAACCTACCAAACAGCCAAAGAAACAGATGGGGACCTAGAAATGAGGGCTTAGATTATAACATAGAATCCCCAAGAAAAAAATGAGAAGTCAGAAGAAACTTTGTTCAAAATTCTATTATAATCCTGACATATCTTAAGCATAAGAACATGATTTAAACAAACAAGGCACTGAACAAATTAAGCTCCTGACCTTTAGATAAATGTCCAACAACTTACAACGCCCATGAACAACAGTTACATCTAAACCTGTTGATAGAAAATGTTTCGGAGGCAAATGTAGGTTATAATCAGGAAACTCTTTCAGGCGCTGATGTATCTCCTCAAAATGAGGAAACCTTAAAAATAGAAAAGAAGTACCACAAATGTAAGCATAAAAAGAACATATAAGAAGACAACTTCAACCTGACTAGAATTAGGAACAAAGCTATGAAAGACTAAGAAAACCTAGCACCTTCTTTTAATTGTACATCTTCTATTATTTACATCTGTTACAGATATGAAATAAACAGCAAATGTTCTTGAGCCACTCTTCACAATATTTGCACCTAAGACCTGTGTCAGTAAATTAGTTTGAGCCATGAAGAAAGTCAAGACTACATTCTCCATTTCAGTGAGTAATGAATGACAAGAAAACCAGTTTGAGCCTAAAAAACGAGAGTGAAGAAAATAGACAATAAAAAACTTTTACATTAGTAAATCAAACTTAAATTAGACTATTCCAGATGGTAGCTTTCAAGGCCATAAAAAACAAGCATACACCAAAGAGAATGCTACCAATGGCAGGTAAATATGCAAACTCATCTTTTGAGCGAAATCATGAGAACCAGATAGTTGCATGACATATTTCTTACATGACTGCTTAATCTAGAGTTCTAGAACCAATACATACATATCATAAATTACTGCATATGATTATGAAATATTTCCTTACAAGTACTAATAATTTTAAGCATCATGACAACAATTTATTGCAGGAGTTTGGAACACTCGCCATAAATTAAACTAAAATGTATCACTGAGGAAACTAAGCAGAACAAGCAGATTCTTAATGTTCTAAATTGTTTAATGTTAAGCAATAAACCCTGTATTTAATTTAACTATGATATAATAATCATATTTACATCATCTCAACGACTATTCAGGTAGCTTTGCATGCTCAAGAATTCCAATGAGAAATAGCTTCAAGCTTACCTAAGACCTGCTAAGCAGTGAGCCTTTGAGAAGGTTCTGTACAGAGCATTCCCTTAATCAAATCTTTGGCTGATTTAGAAATGTGATTCCAAGGTACAATCGAACAGATCACAAGATACAAACTTTCCCCGCCCTAAATTATGCAAAACATTTTTATTTAGACTAAGTAACGCCCCCATTACAAATTTAATGAAGATTTTTTTTAAAAAAAACTATAGACCCAAGACATCCTAAATCTTAAACATTACTGAGAATGATCTTTTAAGAACTCAAAACCCACAAGAAACAATACCCAGAAACAAGAGAAAACATGAAATAAAGCAAAGGTAATTGAGACTAAATGACACTTCAAGTAAATCCCTATCCACATTAAGCCAAGGTAATGGAGACTTGAGAACAAAAGGGTATATTTGAAGAAAACAAGTTTGTTTCAAGACTTACTATGTTTTCTAAATTTAAAGACTTACAATGTAAAATTACTATGTTTTCTAAATAGATTCTTTACCAAGAATCAATTTAAACTCATTGCTTTGGCCACAACTAGCTTTCATGACACACTCATATGTTGTCCTACTTGCTGTTCTAGTCCCTATTACACAAAAAGCACATTTCATTCCAGATAGAGTCCACATGGTTGGCCTCACATGGTGTCCAAGTGTATTAATTGTTCAGATATTTATTTTATCTTTCGATGGAAGGAATAGTATCAGTAGCAGTACATGTGTGTGTGTTCTTGATGGTTTTGTGGACATCCGTCTATGTGAAGCCAAATAGTATCAGTAGCTTTCATTAATACTCTAATTATAATTTATATCAAATATTCATAACATCTCATTTGTTGAGATTTTCTTCTTTTTCTTTATTCTTAGCCCAACTATGTTTCGGTTTACCTCAAAGCAAAACCAAATACTTTAACATAAAGGTGCATCCACTTAATTCATATCCACTACCTCACTAATCAATATCTTAATATTATAACTTAAGCCTATGCTAGCAAACACAATCAAACAACTCCCATATCCAAAGATGAGCACGGAAACATGCACCCTGGTGTTTAAATTATAAATTAACTTCCTTCCCAATGAAATCACGCACATTGGAACATCCAGAGATTTCAATATAGAAGATCAATTAGTTCTTATTTCCTTTAAGTATATCATGGTTAATCAAAGTGAGGGTCATAAACTACCAATCATATATATTCAAACAATAATAACTATTTCTCAGAGTTTCCTAAATTCCATTATTTTAGCCTATGATTTTAAAGTCCCTTCTCAAGCATTTAATCAAATACTTATAGGCATTCTACAAAATCAACTTATAAGCCTGTACCATTCTAGCCTCTTACATTCTTCTTATAACATAAGCTTTAGCTCTCTAGCAATTTTAACAACATTCCAATTAATTTATTCTCTTAGACATTTTATCAAACACCTAGAGTGCAATCAAACTCATTCTCTATAAACCTCTTGCCAAATACTTCCAGCATGCATGCATGCATGCATGCATACATACATACATACATACATACATACATACATACATACATACATACATACATACATACATACATACATACATACATACATACATACATACATACATACATACATACATACATACATACATACATACATACATACATACATACATACATACATACATACATACATACATACATACATACATACATACATACATACATACATACATACATACATACATACATACATACATACATACATACATACATACATACATACATACATACATACATACATACATACATACATACATACATACATACATACATACATACATACATACATACATACATACATACATACATACATACATACATACATACATACATACATACATACATACATACATACATACATACATACATACATACATACATACATACATACATACATACATACATACATACATACATACATACATACATACATACATACATACATACATACATACATACATACATACATACATACATACATACATACATACATACATACATACATACATACATACATACATACATACATACATACATACATACATACATACATACATACATACATACATACATACATACATACATACATACATACATACATACATACATACATACATACATACATACATACATACATACATACATACATACATACATACATACATACATACATACATACATACATACATACATACATACATACATACATACATACATACATACATACATACATACATACATACATACATACATACATACATACATACATACATACATACATACATACATACATACATACATACATACATACATACATACATACATACATTCATTAACATTTCTACCTCAAATCTTTACTAATAATTAATTGAAACCCAAGAAAATCAGAATTTATACATATCTTCTTCCTCTTATGACAACCAAAACAATTATATGGAAGAATCACATTTCTAACGTAACCTTAATTTTAATTCCAAATTGTTTTGAGTGCCAACATTCCTCTTATTCTCACACACAACAACCGAAACAGGAGAATTATGTTTAATTTACCCATACAAATTCAGGGAGCAGCTTCAATTCAAAACACACACACACACACACACCAGCAACAAAAAGAAATTTCAAACATACCCAACTCTCCCAAAGATGCATCGAAAGGAGATGAAGCTCAACTCTCTACCAAGCCATCAAGACGCACTGAACAAAGAAAATAAAAGGAATGGGCTGACAATCTCTGCACCCACAACAGCAACGAACAATAGATAGGCAAGAAAGCCCCAGCAACGAGACCAGCAAATGTCAAACAAAACATGCTCCACAACCAAACGAAACCAAAAAAATCTAAAAACATGCTGACAAACAAGACAAGAAAATCTACAACCTCGCTTACCAAATATTTCATGTCAAAAAGGAGGCAAAACATATGAACAATCTTGATTTTTTTCTTCTATTTTTTGACCAACAACTATCTATATTTCTTAACAAAACTATATTCCAAGTAAAAATCTTGCTTATCAGTAAATATCATAATTTAAGGTATATATTGCGCACAAACCTGCTTAACAGAGATGGGGAAGGTGAGAGGAAACTAGAAGCGTGTGACGATGCCCTTAGTGATGAGCCTCCAAGTACGGCGCACATCGGCGCAAGCCACCAAGCTCCGGCGAGCAGGCCAGGACGGTGGTCTGACAAAGTGAGAGGAGGGGAGACGCAGGACGGAGAGGGAACGACTACCGAGGACCCACGGGTTGCAAGACGACGGACGACTGGAATAGAGAGGGAGTCGGAGCTTTGCGGCGGCAGATTTCGGGAAGCAAGGTGGAGGCACGCCGGCGACGGTGGAGAAAGAGGGACAAATGGGAGAGGGTTTCGGAGCTGGTAGGTGGAGAGAAAAAAGTGACCGAACGAAATTTCTTTTTGCTCTATATGTGGATATATCGAATTGATGATGAGGGGTGGTGACTAATAAGGCCACGTTTGGCGTCTAATTAAAGGAATTAGACTCCTTAAGTCTGACTTAAGAAGTCTAATTTCTAGACTTAGACTCCTTAAGTCAGACTTAAGGAGTCTAATATTAGACTCCTTAAGTCTGACTTAAGGAGTCTAATATATTAATTAGATGCCAAAAGTACTCCCTCTGCCGCGAAATTCTAACTTTGGGTCCATTTTTGGCTTTGTTTTGGCGCCAGAGCTACACTTTAGGCGTCTAAGGATAAAACTTAGACGCCAAAAGTCAACTGATAATTACAAAAATGCCACCGCCTTCTTTATTACTTCTAAGTTTTAAAATAGGACGCCAATTAGGGAAGTAAAAGTCATTTTCTGTAGTAGTGATACCCTAAAAATCTATATCATAATCTGGTAAAGTTAAACCTATAGAAAGTAGGTGAATATGGGATATCAAATATTAAGTTATAATTATTTTATTTTCTAAAGAGAAATCTCTTGGAAATTAGAGAATTTAAGGGCCAAAGTGCCAATGACGAAAATGCCCCTAAGGGACATAAATAACTTAGGAAAAATTGTGAAAAATCCTAAAAGGCAAGGAAATAATTATTAAAATTGAGAGAGTATATTATCTCTAATTGTGGTAATTTGATAAATTACAAACTTGGAGAAATTGAATAATAATGCTCAAAAAGCATTAAAATGATTAAAATACCCTTGTAAATTATAAAATAATGCAGAAGATATGGAAATGAAAATGTCAGAGCTAGAATTGTGAGGCAAGGGGATGTTCTAAATAAGAAAATTATCAAATTGTGATAATTAAGTAATTAAGTAATATTGGGCTAATTACTTAAGCTTAAGCAAAGGAAATTCAGAGATAATTATGTAAAGCTCAAAAATTAGCGGAAAATGGTTGAAAATTAGTAAAAGTATATTTACTAATTGATTGGAATTTTTTTGAGAAAAATAGTTGAGTTTAGGTATTTTTAAGCCTAAATGCAAGAATAGACCAATAGGAAAATTTTGTAAAAATAATTATTTAATTAATTAAAATAATTAATTAAATAATTAATCAAATAATAATAATAATAAAAAACGAAATAAAAAAAAGGGCAGAAAAAAAAAGAGAAAAAGGAAAAAAAAATTCTTGCAACTTGCAAATATTTAAATAATATAATTAATTAAAGTGAAAAATGATGAATAGTAATTTAAAAATTAAGAAACGGATCCTATCTAGAGATCTAGGAATAGGAATTCCAAAGTCAGGGTAAAATATTGCTCAGTGAGGTTTTACCTTCAAGTAACCTCTTCCGGAAGTTAATTCTGACGTCGATTGTGCTTTTCCTAATAAAACAAAATAGGGAAAAATGTAGATAGGCACATTTTTGGATATGAAGAAAATAAATTCTAACTCAACATCTAGGAATGAGTTTGAATTTATCTAGACATATTTGGAATCAGTGAATTTTTCTGAAGAAGTTGATGATTCCAGAAATGCGTTCTGAAACCGGACACGTTCGGACACGCTTTTCGAGAAAACTTCAACTGGACTGTTGGAGCCCTATATGGAATCAAAATTTAGGTTAACTTGGACATTTCTAGTAAGAGAGAACATGTCTTCAAAGTTGTAAATCCAGAATTTTGAAATTTCTCCGAAACCACGCGAATCGGGTACCGATCGGGGAAATTCTATTAGACCGGGTTTAAAGCAACCCAAGTCACCATGTTTTGGGCCAATCTTGGGCAGCCACATCACCCTTATTTTCGGCCAAACAAGCTCCCATGGACAAGGATTTTACACCATTTCAAGTTTGATTTTCCATGGTTAAGAACAACCTTGAAAATTCCATATGTGTCCTTAGAAAATTCTATAAATAGGTGCCTTGCTCTTCATATTTTCTTCACACCATTTTCACTCCTCCTTGGCCGAACCTAGAGGGAGAAAGTAGAGAGAGAAGCTCTGGGCAAAATTGTGCAGAAGTCTTCAACGGGTAAGTCATTCGGTCCTTAGTCTTTAGTTTTTAGTTCGGTAGTTAGTAGAATTGTTAGATAGTTTTAGTAAGTAGGGAATGAGATTCCTACTATTGTTTTTAGGCCTCATTGCATTGAAAAATGCCTGACGAGGTAAAAAACTTGGTAGGGATCGAGTACCTGAAAAGTTGAAGCTTTTGTAGTTCTTTCAAAAGTAGGGGTTGTAATGCTAGAATAGCCTTTAGATTTTCAAGTATGATTGGATATCACATGGGAGGGCTATTTTAGTCTTTATTTTCGAAAATCAAAATGGCGTCGAAGTTCTGGCAAAATTTTGGGAAGAAAATTCGTCAAAGTAACGAAGTGCTGGCGAAATTCCGCCAATTAGGGGTATAGGGGCAAAATGGTAATTTTTACCTAAAATGCCAGTTATGATGTCAAATCACTAATGAAAGTGATATTACTCTTATAGGACGTCAGAAATCCTAGTTTGCTGCCGTTACTGTCGTCCGTCGTGCATTGTTGGACGTTTCGCCGTTTTCCGTAAACGTGCCATTTCGTCAAAGTACCGAAGTACCATCAAACGAAGGTACGTTCGCGGCGTACTGTAATACTGACTCTGATGCTTATAGTCTGCTTATATATGATACGGATAGTTTCATAAGCCATGGGTGGAACTCTGTTCTGGGTCATGCACAGTGACTAAGGTAATAAACTTAGATAATCACTTACAGCTTCACGGGTTATGGTTTTGATAATACCGTTATGTTTTCCTAGCGCTGAGGACACGACCGTACATCGTGGCACTGGTGAATAGTGCATGCAGATAACTTTGCTTGTAGGGTAGTTGTTATTTAATGATAAAAGATCATTGCTGTAATTCATTTAGAAATATCGTCGATCATATCTTGTTATATAAGCATGAGGTTAACTGTTACACGAGATCCGATAAACATTGGATCTCGGCTCTTACTATAGCATCACATCAAGGTGCGGAGAGAGAGACCAAGGACGGAGGATAAGAGTAAGCAGAGCGGACGGCTCACATGAAGATGAAGATCGCGTGGAGACCTGATCAAGAACGTCTAGTATCTAAACAGATAATGTATTAATCTTTATGAACAGGCAGATACGCCACTGTTATTGTTATAATCAGTTACTCAATGTTTTGTTCCGATGCTCTACTCTGATTGATTTTTTTTAAAAAAAAATTTTGGCTCAGAAATTGGGATGTTACACACTTAAGGCAGATAAACTAAAAACCCCACTTAGGAACTTGAGAGAGACTCTTCTCTCTAAAGATTGAGGAACCCAATTTAAAAGCCACTTAGGAACTCAAGTGTATGGGATCGATTAAATAATCTAATTTATGAATGGATCGATTAACCCTCTCTCCCTCTTTACATGGGCTTTTAAATTAAAATATTAATCGCTTAATAATAATAATTTTTTTTCCTAATATGCCATTAATAATTATATATTTAAGGATATGAGATTATTTAAAATTACCTAATTTATAAATGGATAAGGGTCCATGGATGAAAAATATATTTTAAAATGGGGTAAATCAGATTATGGATTACAATCTGATTATTTAAAATAATATAATTTATGAATGGATAATGCTGAACGTATATCCTAGCATCTTCTACCACGTGCCTTCATCTTGCCTTAGCTTTTTGGGGAAAATCACAGTGGATGACCACAAGCCTTAAGATATTATATTATCTACAGATTAAAAGATATATAAGTAGATGAGTAGAAATATTACTTTTTATCTTCGAGATTAAATTTAGAAGAAAATATATATAAAATATATAAAATAGATATAAAATATTTATAAATTTCATATAATGTATTCCAAAATCTATATCTATTTAATTATAAAATATGCACTTATCAATTGTGTGCTTTTCTAAATGTTGGGATATTCATATATTGTTGGGATTTCTCAAGTTACTAGCAATGAAAAGTTAATTATATATTTGTTTGGCATGGCGTTTAATTAAACACCTTAAAAGTGCAGTGGAGATTTAGGAGTGGAAATAGGTCAGGCCAAGCCAGACTTCACCCTTAACAGGCCAGACCTGTTATGTAAGGAAGTGGTCTGAGCCTGGCTTGTGGCCTGTTACATGCTTATTTTTTGGCCTGAGTCTGACCTATTAAAGAGGCTTGTATTTTTTAAAATCTGGTACTTAGGCTAACAGGCCACAGGCCTAAATGTATTTAAGCTGATTCAGAATTGATGACGTTGATTGATACATTTAAAGTAATGAGGGCATTGCTGGAAAATTCTCTTGACATGAGGAGTTATTGAGGCGAGGCAGCCGGTTGGTAGTGGGAAATGATCCCATAGTGAAGCACAAAATTCTAGAATGACTTCATGCTTCTTCCTAAGGGGGACATTCCGGAATACATGCTACATATCAAATGGCTAAGACTCTTTTCTTGTGGAGGCACTTATTTGATGATGTGAAGGACTATATTATTCATACATAAGTCATAAATAATATGTGTTAGGGTTAGGATTAGGAACTAGGGCACAATACTAATCCTATGAGGCTTTAGGACTGAGTAGGGATAATAGTAAGTAGTTAAGGGTAATTGCGGCATAATTAATAATCCTATAAGGCCGGACATTAGGAAAAATATAACCCAGAGCCTGATGTTGAAAACAAAGCAGCGACCGTCAAGAATCAGAAGTGCTGAACCATACTGATGTAACGCTGCAGAAGATGACCCAGAACTTAGATGACAGAATAATCGAGTGAATTAGCGCCAAAGAGAATTTCCGACGGCCAAGAAGAGACAGACTCGGCGCTTAATATGCAAGAGACGACGTGAATCACCGAATCATTCGACGTGGCAGTCTTCAATATTGCTGACGGTGCAAGAGGTTGAATCGGTTCTGAATTCCCGAAATTGACGAGACACGCCTAGATGGCAACCCACACTTTGATGATTTGAATCAGTCGACGATGCCAAGAATTCCTGATGAGCCTAAACGAACCCAGATGCCAACGTCGTGAATCCTAAGCCGATAATCTTCTACCAGAATCGATGACACAATATGACAGATGATGGGGAATTCCAAAACCATTAAAACAGACGAAAAGAACTCAGAATTTCAACAACGCAAATCCAAACTCACTTTGACATGGCAGAACGCGGGGCCCAGCAACAAGGCACCGTACTCAAAGTCAATCGTTACTGTCCTTTAGTGACTCAAGATCGAAACTTTTGTGTTTTTCTTGATTTTTCTTTGAATTCCTGCTGAATCAGAATTAAAAATCCACAATGGAGATGGCTGATTTTGGAGAACCTGAATTGAATTGACTATCTTTTTCAATTTTCTTGATTTGTTCTTGTCAACAAATCTAAATCTTGAGAAGAGGAGAATGATTATGTTCTGTCGTAGAACACAGATGTCTAGCCACAGTGGGCTAGGTATGGTTGATATTGGATCGGGTATAACGCCCATTGGTATCTATGGAGGAGATATCAGCGGTTGCTAATGGATCACTGTGCTACACGGGATTGGCTATTCCCCTGAGGGTGGTGTGTGTGCACAGTGAGACTGAATGGTCTAGAATGTACTGGTGAACGTGGAGTACATACCTGGTAGGTAACCTCCTATTTATAGAGATTACCGAGGGTCTCGTCCTCCTAACCTTCAGTCCTTCTCTGGCGTCGTGCGTATCTCACGTCTTAATGGTGCTTGCTCCAGTATCTGCATGATCCCTGAATTAACGGCACATTAAAGAGGTGATTGGTAAGTTACATATCTCAAGGAGGGCTTCCCGCCTAACTCCTATTGGTCTCAGCCTCTGCCAAGCCCATTATTCGAGTCCATAACAGTTGCCCCCTAGTAGTTCAGGTCTCTGAGCTGCCGAGATTAATTGACTGCTTTCCGAGATCTCCTGTATCCGGCTTTGCTTTCACAGCAACTTTCCCGGCCTAATAGCCTAGTTTATATTCCTGCATTTAATAACGCGTAAGTAAATCTCAATAAATAGAAAATACTTACTGTTTGCGCAAATAGTTCAACGTGCTCATTTCGGATACTTGTCCGAGCTTGCATTAAACTTTCTGGTTCGCGTTAATACCGGTTTTTGATAACATGCAAATCGTTGCCCACTCTATCTTCCCCCATCCTGGTAGTTTAGGTTTCTGAACTGCCAGGATGTGTTATTTTCAAAATCCGGACCATGTGCTCACGATTGCTGGAAGTTCACGTGTGCTGACCCAGAATTACGGGTTTATATATTTTAAACCGAGACATCAGGGTTTATAAGCTGTAACCCCGAGATTCCAGGTTACATACTTTTAACACCGAAACCCCGGATGCTTGACCGAGTTTGACTTTACTTCGGCATTTCCCATATTCCGTTTAAACGAGTGGAAACCAACATCCCGGTGTCTTCACAGTACCTGAGATTGTCTCACCTGAATTGTACCGAGTTTAGTGTTTGGTGAGGTGGAGACACGTGGCATACTCTGATTTGATGACCGTTCAGCTTACTTATCTTGTGTCATACGGTCATATCTTTACATTAATTGAGAACTCTTCGGTTTTCGTGCACAATTAATACTCACGTCCTTTAACAACAGTCATTATTTCTTTTCTTGGAAAAGAAATCGCCGTTTTTATTAAAGTGTCATTTATTGCCGCTCAGCTTTACAGTTTGCTTGGCCTATAAATCCCTCCATCGCCTCTCATTCTTCATCATGACTGGTCTGGTTCCCATTCTTTTTTGGGCGAATACTTCAAAGATACGATGAGCTTCTTGGTGAGAGTTTCAAACTCCATCATCCGTTGCCTAGCTTCCATTTTTCTAGCCATGTGGGGAAGAAGAGTGCGTTTTTGGAAGGAAGAACAGCCTTCTTGGTCGCTATTCTGCGGCTATGTCTTCAGATGTATTTGCTAGTCTTCAAGCCCGTCGCATGGTGGATGCTTGGGATCCCAGATGTATTTGCCAGTCTTCACATCTGGTTCAATTTCGTATGGGATCTTGGGAAGAGGTTCAGGCTTTTATCTGAGCATCTTCTAATCTTGCATCTGGGCTTCTTCATCCACCATGGGAGACCCGAGACATGTTTGCCAGTCTTCTTGGACTTGTCTAAACTTCTCTAGGGACTCCAGCATATCCAACGAGCACCTTCAACAATATGATGTAATCGCTGGATAGTTGCTCGACCTTTGTCTTCAGGTCTCCCCAACTTTGTGGGAGGTTTCTGGTTGTAATCACCTGTTGTAATTAGGGGATCCAGAAATAAGGTTTACGAATGTAGCCTTATTTCCTGTACTTTGATCCTTCAACCACCTTTGTAAGCGTGTATGGCAATTTATTTCCTTGTAAAAGCACTGTGTAACTTGATCAGATATCAATACAAAGCTTGCTTCTCTTTTTCACTCATGTCTTGACTCAGATTGAATATATGCCGATGTCGATTTTCCTTATTTCTTCTGTCAACCAAGTCGAGCTGTTTTAGTCATCCGAGTTTGTCATTTAATCCGACATTGCGCATGTACACGCAACATATGTTAGAAAAATCCGTTCCATTCGCGCCATATCACCCCGGTTATGACCGTGGTGAACTATACCGAGTTGACCACGTTGGATAAATATCTGATTCATTCGTACCGTATCACCCCGGTTATGACCGTGGTGAACTATACCGAGTTGACCACGTTGGATAAATCCAGTTGTGGCCATTTAGTATCTGCACTAAATTCTCCTCACAATAAAATATTTTGATGTATCATCCCAATCAGATTATCATCAAGAAATATTAGGAAAATAGGATGTTCCTTGCCCGAATATGAAAGGACGTATCCCTTCTCGCTAGGCTGACGCGTTGTAGCGTATAGCTGCGCCTCCAGGCCTGGGCGCCTTCCAATAGGCGCTTGGAATCCGTGCGCAATTAATGTTTGCGTCATTTCAGAAAAAACATCATTGCAACTTTTGGGATTTGGCCTTAACTTTTCACGCGCGTGGACATAACTGCCCCTGCCGTTTCGAATTCAAACATTCCTTTCAAACTTTTTGAATTCCAGAACCTATATATTTCCTCTTTCTTCTTCCTGTGGGCACTTTTTACGTACCCCACGCTTTGCCTGCATTCTCTGCAAGAACTTCCGCAATAATCTGCTTCATTCGCCCCATTTTCGTCGAACTCCTTTACCAGGTATGACTATGGCTCCTTTGATTTCCATATCCTTTTTGGTTTTCATACTTGTCTAGTATTTGAAGGATTTTTCTAGACTTTTTGTTGTTACTTAAAGAGTACTTCATTGAGTTACTGGTTTAAACGAGTGATTCTCACCCCATACCACCTTGCTATACTTATCGTCTTCTTCTATCTTCAGTAGATCAGAACATATTTTCATTTTGGTTGCCCAAAAATGACCGTTTCACATCCCAACCCAGAAATTTTTCCAGCCTTAGGTTATTGTCGACACCATAATCCTCCCCCCACCAATGCTGTTCCCAGAAAGGTGAAGTGTGTTTGGGCCAGCGTTTAACGTTGCTTGCCCCGAAATGAATGCTAACCCAGGAATAAGACTTATTTTCTAATTTTGCCCTTCCTTTGCATTTTAGGTTTAGATGTCATCCTCCTCTTAGTTGCAGCCTTCGCCTACGGCGGATGAGTGTAGTTCGTATGGCTCTATCCGAAATCCAAACTCCCCGAAGAAAGTCGTTCACATTAGGGTGACCGAGGAAAGAAATACCCTGACTGACAACGAATTTCCCTCGCTCGGCGTGAGAGATGGGGATGGGTATTCGATAAGGCTTCCTATGGAAGACGAATCCGCTGCCACCGTCCAATCACGGAAATGCGCACCCCACGAACCCCACTTCTTTTTCTTTTACCGAGATGATTTTACCCAACTCAGTGTAAGGTTCCCCTTTTTAGATTTTCAAACCTTCTTTCTGAACCACCTGCAACTAGCTCCCACGCAACTTCATCCCAATGGCTGGGCCTTTGCCATTGCTTTTGAGAATTTATGCTGGGAACTAGAAATCTGCTGTACCGTGTCGGTGTTTATGACCTTCTACTCCCCCTTGGAGCTAGGTGGGTTCCGCGCACCTGGAACGACCTTTTTTGGATGGACGTCCCTTCGTGGGAGAAGCGAGCATATGCTCTTTAGACCTTTTTGTGAGTCCTGGAAACATTTCAAAACAGCCTTTGTCAAAGTTCTCGCCCACCCTTTTCAATGTCCGTGGTTCCTTCGCATCGATGAATCCGGGGAACTTGAAGGTAGATTCCCCTTGTACTGGACGAACGCCCATCATAAGTTCAAAACTGGGGACTTTGCTCCGACCAGTCTTACCGAAAGTGAGGAAGAGGCCGTGGTGAAGCTTACAAAGCTCTCTAGTACACTTAAGTCTCTGATGGACCCTGCCGACCATAGTCCCACCCGTTTAGTTCGACGACGTGCATCAAGGAGTATGGGATTATGGATTGAAGTTTTCCTGTGTCCTATAAAATGCCTTTGCTTTCACTAATGACATTCTTCTCTACTTTAATACAGGACAATAGCTGGGAAGACCTGATTTTCTTGACGCCTTTGCCGAAGTTCCCGCAAATCCTGAGAATGCTCTCGCTCCCCTACTAGCGGATGATCTTACCGTGAGTGGTGAACCTCCTATCCCGGAGGAGGCTGGTACTACCAAGGCTCCCCGTAAACGCTCCGCGCCCAAAGATGGATCGAAGCGTGGTGAGAAGAGGGCAAAGACGTCCAAAGGCAAGTAGGTTTCCGGAGAGGCACCCACTGTGACCCCTGCGCCGGTCTCACCTGTAGGAGAGGCATCTACTTTGACCCCTGCGCCGGCCTCACCTGCTCCTTCAGGTCCGTCCTCATTCTCTACACCTCACGATCATGCCACTATGACTGGAGGGGTTCTTTGGTCAGATGGGATCACCCAAGCAATCAGAGATCTTATGCGTCCCCCTGCTCAGCTGTACTCCCCTTCCTCGCCTTCCAAAATATAGAAGCTTCAGCTGGTCGATATTGAGCTGCAGACTTATAGGGCCGCTTCCCTAATACGGCCTTATGCTGCACTTAGGATTTAGAATGCTATCCGACTAAAATCTGTGAATGATTTAACCAAACAAGTATCCACGCTGACCGGCATTCTTGAAGTCGAGAGGAAGGAAAAGAGCGAACTCTGAGCCGAGAATCGTTCTTTGAATAGCAACACCGATCTGACAAAGGTCACGGAAGAGAGGGACCGGGCCCAAGGAGAACTGGAGGCATCTAGGGCCGAGCGAGAAAGACTGCACCGAGAACTGATTTCCCTGAACGGGAGGTTTGTTACAGCGGTGGAAGAAGTCTATGTGGTTGAAACCAAGTTGACTGCGACACAGACTGACTTGATTGCGGCTCGGCTTGACTTAGCTGTCACGCAATCTGACCTGACCGCCGCCCAAGCCGAGGTGCAACGCCTTGAAGGTCTCCGTCGGGAGGATGCACTTCTAATGCAGAAAATGACCTCGGACCGTGATCATTTGACCAGCGTTCTCAGGGAAAAGGATGTGGAGCTTGCCAACGCCATATCAAAAATTGCAAAATATAGCCAAATCGACAGATTGTCCTTTGAGAATGCTGTTGCTCAAATCCGGAACCTGAATCCCGCCGTCAATCTAAATACCACCGGGTTGAATCCAGGCTTATGTTAGTGACAAGGGAAAATTGATTCCTCCTGGGGGTAAGGAAAGTGAGGATGAGGAACCTTCCCCATCGGCAACCGAGACGCAGTCACAAATTTAATTGCTTAGCGTTTGAGAGGACTCTTTGTTTGTCCTATTTTTGTATGCTCCTGGCCGTAGGACATAACTTTCTATATGCAAGTTGTTGCTTGCATAGATAATTATTGCTATATACACCTTTTCTCTTTACCAGGATCGTGGCATCGAGCTGTGTATTTTATCTTTATCGCCATGAATCCGAACCTGCTCGTCTGCTAAATGATTTTTAACAAGCAAAATTGTTATTATTAACGAGTATGTGCATCGCGATGTTGGAAAACGAGCTTCATCGCTCAGAATTCAAACATATCGTGCCTCGTACGAGATGTTGGAGGATGGGTTGCATTACCCTACCCCTTACATGCTTAACCGGGACATGACTTTTGAAACCGGGTATAATTTCCCTAGATTCATCATGTTTGAACTATACGTGCCTGTGGATGCCGGATTTTGCTACCTCGAGTCCTACACGTTTACGTTCTACCTGATTTTTGAAGACGGGTTTCATCCCCCTGTCTTCTACATGTTTCATATTTACATGATTTCTGAAAGCGGATCTTATTATCCTGAATTCATCATGTTTAATTGTGACATGATTTCAAGAGGACGGGTTTCATTACCCTTCCCTTTACATGTCTGGATGGGACATGATTTTCGAAACCGGGTTTAATTACCCTGGGTTCCTCACGTCTAAATCGTACATGATTTTGGAAGCCGGATTTTTAATACCCTGGCTTCTACATGTTTAAATCGTGCATGATTTTGGAAGCCGAGTTTTTAATACCCTGGCTTCTACATGTTTTACTATCAAAAGGTAAACAAGGATCTCATCTGTAGAAACTGGGCTAAGCTATCCTTTTATTCAAATATTCGCGTATATAAAACGTCTTACAAGAGAAATAAAAAAGTAACATGCTGGCTTCCCACAAATAAGCTCATGTCATGGCCCTTTAATAGAATCGCCCTTTGCCGGGCTACATGCTTCAACTATAGTAAGCCTTTAACTTGTCAGCATTCCATGTTCGCTTCACAGCTTTCTTTTCCAGCGTCTCCAACTTGTAAGCTCCTTTACCAAGATTTTCAGTAACTTGGTAAGGGCCTTCCCAGTTGGGAGCCAACTTTCCTTCTGTGGCATTTTTGTTGCCGATGTCCGCCCTCCGAAGGACGAGGCTCCCTTTGTCGAAAGACCGAGGTCGCACCTTTTTGTTGTATCGGGTTGAGATAAGTTGCTTAGCCGCCAGATCCCGGCAGTGCGCCGCAATCCGAACTTCATCTATCATATCTAACTCAATCGCGATAGCGTCGTTGTTCTCTTCTTCATTTTGAAGGGCTATGACCCTTCGCCAAGACGATTCTCCAATCTCGACCGGGATCATGGCTTCACACCCATAAGTTAGCTTGAAAGGCATTTCCCCGGTTGACGATTGGATACTTGTTAAGTATCCCCACAGGATATAAGGTAGTTGGTCTACCCAACTTGACGTAGCATCTTCCATCCGCTTTTTTAGTCCTTCTACAATGACCTTGTTAGCAGCCTCCGCTTGCCCATTAGATTGCGGATGTTCCACAGACGCGAAGTGTTGCTGTATATTAAAATCAGCTACCAACTTTTGAAAACCCTTGTCAATGAACTGTGTTCCGTTGTCGGTGACAATTTCGGCTGGAATGCCGAACCGTGATATGATGTTCTTCTGTAAGAACTTTTGCACTCTACTTGATGTGATTGTGGCGACAGGCTCTACCTCAATCCATTTTGTGAAATAATCTACCGCCACGATGAGCCATCGCAACTGTCCGGCCGCCCGCTTGAATGGTCCCAATAGATCCATTCCCCATTTAAAAAATGGCCATGGTGCTGAGATTACCTGAAGTGTGGCGGGAGGTGACCTGATGGTGTTAGCATGCTTCTGGCAGCTGTCGCATCTTTGGACATGATCCTTAGCATCTGCTGCCATTGTGGTCCAGAAGTAGCCAGCCCTCACTGCTTTCCTAGCCAAGGCCTTAGCTCCCATGTGATGACCGTTAATTCCTTCATGAATCTCCATAAGGACATAGTGAGCTTCACTTGTCGCGAGGCACTTCATCATTGGGGAATACAGCCCTTTTCGATATAACTGGTCATTAACGAGCGTGTACGAAGCTGCTGTTTTACTGAGCTTTTTTGCTTCCAATGGCTCGTCCGGCAGGATTCCTCTTTCCAGATAGTCTGCAATGGGCTTCCTCCAATCCTTATTCTCCGAAATGACCATCACACAACTCGGCTCCCGAAGGCTTTGTTGAACAATAGTACGGTGATTTCTGGGGCTCTTTGTGCTTGCCAACTTTGACAAGACGTCGTCCCTTACATTGTCTCCTCTTGGAATGTGCGTAACGACTACCTCGTCAAATTCTGTGATCTCCTTCACCTTCCCCAGGTACTTAATCATTAAGGGTCCCTTAGCTTGGTAGGTTCCATTGATCTGAGAAGCTGTTAGATGAGAATCAGTGGAAACACGTACTCTACGAGCCCCACTTTCCTTAGCTTGGAGCAAATAGGCTATTAATGCCTCATACTCCGCCTGGTTGTTTGAAGTTGAAAAGTTAAAGCGTAAAGATAACTCCATCGAGATACCTTTAGGGTTTTCAACAATAATCCAATCTCCGCTCCCTATGACGTTTGACGAGCCGTCTACGAACTAATTCCAAACATCCTGGTTGTCTCCCCCCTTTACCGGGGTTAGCTCCATCACGAAATTTGCCAACGCTTGGGACTTGATTGCATGCTGAGCCTCGTAAGTGACATCAAATTCAGATAGCTCAATGGCCCAACTTACCATCCGTCCAGCTAGATCTGGCTTGTGGAGGATTTGCCGGATGTGCTGATTAGTGCGAACGACAATAGGATGACTTTGAAAGTATGGGCGAAGCCGCCTTGCTGCTACAAGTAACGCAAACACCATGTTTTCTACTTTCTGGTAACGTAATTCTGAACCTTGCAAGGCCTTACTCACAAAGTATACCGGGCTCTGGCCATCCACTGTTTCTCTAACCAACACGGCGCTCACAGCCTCATTACCCACTGATAGGTACAATATCAAGCTCTCTCCTGTCTCGGGTCTTGTCAACACCGGAGGTGCAGATAAGCATTGTTTAATCTTTTCAAAGGCCGTTTCACACTCCGCATTCCATCCGCCAGATGCTTCCTTCTTTAGCAGTTTGAAGAAAGGAAGAGAATTTTCTGCTGATTTTGGCAGAAACCAGGTCAATGTAGCCAATCGTCCAGTCAGCTGCTGAACTTCCTTTTTATTATGCGGGGCCTCCATGTCTAATATGGCTTGGCATTTGTCGGGGTTCACCTCTATACCTCTGTTTGTAAGAAAAAAACCGAGGAATTTTCCAGCAGGTACCCCAAATGCACATTTCACCGGGTTGAGCCGAATCTTGTATTTCCTCAGCTTATCAAACGTTTGCCTCAAATCTCTGACATGATCGGCTCCACTGAAGGATTTGACGATCATATCGTCTATATACACCTCCACATTTTCCCCAACTGGTCTTCAAATACTCGGTTCATCATTCTCTGATAAGTGGCTCCTGCATTCTTCAATCCGAAAGGCATCACGTTATAACAATAGTTTTCCTTCTCAGTAATGAACACTATCTTTGCTTGATCCTCCGGGTACATAGCGATCTGGTTGTACCTGGAATATGCATCCATGAACGACAATAATTGGAAACCGGAAGAATTGGCAACCAATTGGTCAATGCTGGGCATTGGGAAGGAGTCCTTGGGGCACACCTTGTTTAGGTCTTTATAATCAGTGCAGACCCTCCATTTTCCATTCGGTTTCTTGACCATGACGACATTGGATAGCCATGTGGTGTATTGTATTTTTCGGATGAATCTGGCCTCCAATAGTTCCGCTATATGTGTGCCCAAGGCTTTTCGCCTGTCCGCCCCGAGCTTCCTCTTCTTCTGGGATACCGGGGTAGATCCCGGTTTGATTACGAGTTGATGGAAAAAAAATTTTGGATCGATTCCGGGTATCTCCGACGGATGCCATGCAAACACATCTTTATTGTCCCTCAGGAATATTTCAAGCTCTTCTCGTATCTCGGGATCGAGTGTCTTGCTAATCTTTGTAACCTGCCCCGGCTCCGTCCCAAGGACGAAGTCCTCCAATTCGCCATTAGGCTCGGTCTTCTTTATTTTCTCCTTCTCGCGCAAATCCAACTCGACCAAGTTTACCGCCTTGCCGGCTGGATCCGCCTCGGGCACTTTGCTTGTCCAGGCTTGTAATGAACGAGTTGGATCACTCTTGGCCTCCTTGACCGTATTGAAGTAGCATTTCTGGGAATCCTTTTAATCCCCCTTCACGGCTACGATCTGGTTCACCTTGTTGACCATCTTCAACTTCTGATGCTAAGATGATACCAACATATCCCAATTGTGAATAGTTGGCCGGCCCAGGATTATATTGTACGAAGATGGGAAATCCGCCACTACAAACCGTACTCTTTTCGATTTGAAAGCCTGCTTGTCTCCCAAAGTTAGCTTGAGGTCCACGTAACCCTTTGGACAGGTATCCTGTCCATTGAAGCCGGTCAGGGTTGTCTTGCATGGTTTTAACACGTCCGAATCAAAATTCATTCGCTTGAACGCGTCCCAAAGTATGATATCCACCAAGCTCCCATTGTCCACAAAAATCTTCTTGACCCGGCAATTCACCAAGGTGCCCGTGATTACCAACCCGTCATGGTGCCCTGAGGCGACATCCTCTAAATCTTTGTTGGTAAAGCACAGGACGGGGGATTTGGGCTTGCCCGAGCTTTCTTTGAACTTTGGGCTGTCCCGGATTGATAATACCTCTCTGAGGTATTTCCGCCGCTGGCTGGTTGAGTCTCCTCTGCCACCGAAACCTCCACTGATAACTTACAATCATATTTGGCCTCGGGAAACTCATCCTCCTTATCCTCGGCTTTCTTCTTGAAGTCCCTTCTCCTCTTTTCTGAGGGTGGGCTCTTACTTCGGTTTTCACCCTGTCTCTTATTGCCCTGCTTTCCCTGGGTTTGGATAACGTATTTCCGCAGTTTTCCTTCACGGACAAACTTATCCACCGCATCCTTCAAATCCCAGCATTGTTCGGTCGTGTGGCCATGCTGATCGTGATATTCACAAAACTGAGTCTTGTTCGCGGTGCCTCTTTTGCCAAGTGGCCGAGGTCTTTCCACTTTCTTCATTTCGGTCGCGCATACTTCCTTCCACAACTTAGCTTGTGACACCTTCAACGGGGTGTATTTATCATATTTGGCATCGCTCCTACTATCCCAAGGTTTATTGTCGGTATCACGAATACGGGGACTCCTTTTGTATCCTTCGTGACCTTCTCGTCCCCGGGGTGGGGAGCTCTTAGCCCGCTCCTTTGTGACCGGGGCTGCCATCTCCATCTGTTCCAGATCCAGGTATTGTTGGGACCTGTCTCGGAATTCGGCCAAAGTTGTGGGGCGGCGCTTCATGATTGACTTTTTTAATCGGGATGAGACATCCAACCCGGCTATTGCGCAGTGCAGGTGCACGTCTTCTTTCAATCCCGGAATCTGCAAGGCCAACAATTTAAAACGGTCCAAGTACTTGGCCAGGGTTTCTCCCGGTCCTTGTTTGACTAGTCCGATTTGAAACTCAGTCTTGGGCTGTCTGTTACAAACAGAGAGCATATCAGGCTATTTCAGCATGACAAACTTGAGCCTGAATAAATAAACTCCAGCCTAAACTCTCCATGGTATAATGTTAAAGAGTTTACAAATGACTAAACTCGAGCTTTGTATAGACAAGCTCGAGTTTGCCTCAGCGGGAAATATTTTCCTGTTATTGCAAGCTCGAGTTTTCCCCTGGCAGAGAGCTCCCAAGGTTTCCTTCATTCACAAACTCCAGAGTTTAAGTTCAAACCTCCAGTTCACTCCGATAAGCCCTGAAATAAATAAAGTCGAACTCGAGCCTGTCATTATGAACTCGAGCCCTTCATTGAAAAAGAGTAAAGCAAATGCACAAACTCCAGAGTTCATATTTGTGCTCCAGCCCACTCTTTTGGATGATCAAATTTCTTAGGCATGAATAGTGTTAAACTCGAGCCTAATCACTAATGGACTCGAGCACCACTGGTTTTTGAAATATTATTTCAGGTGCTCACCCGACAAAATGCTCAGCGATGATTCGAACTCGAGCCTACCTTTCTGAACTCGAGTTTACATGATGAGACAATTTACAAACTCCAGAGTTTACATCAAACTCCAGAGTTTACTCCTCACAGAAGATGAACCTGATACTCAAAAGTGCCTTACGAACTCGAGCCTGACATGGCGAACTCGAGTTTTGATCGACAGCACAAATGATCGTTACTGGTTTAATCCTGATTAGTTTGAACTACAAAATTACCATTTCTATGCGAATTGATTACATTCATTTAGAGGATTCATATCTATATTTAACCACTCTAAATTAAGAATGTTTCAGGTATTAGTTGGATCAACCAGGACATTGAATTCACGTGACAAATCAGAATGAAGAAGGATTTCACGCGTCTGGAATTAAATCAGCTGAAAATCAGAACCCAACGGCTATAATCCTCATCAACCTGAATTTCAAATGAAGAACATGCAGAATTGAGAAGTAACGGTCACATGGAAATTGACCACTATATATAGAACAAGATTACAAACTCCGAAAGTAGAGAATTCAAGCAGAAACGAAAAGCAAGCTCAAGAGTTACATATACATTCAGTTTTTCTTTCTGTATTGTATTTGATATACAAAGAGCCTCAGTGTTTATCAATATTTACTCTGTGAGAGAGCTGTTATACAAATTATTCATTCAGTGTAGTAATCTCAAGTCAAGGGGACTTGGAGATTGGGATTTCAGATTACAACTTGTAAGGGGAGTGTATCCTAGAGAGAGGATAATCCTTGAGTACGAGTGTGTATACGAATTAAGTGATAGTAGAAAAACCCGAGAGAGTCTCGGGGACTGGACGTAGGTCAAGAGTTTGGACCGAACCAGGATAAACTTTCTGTGTCAAGCTCTTCTTCCCTATCTCTTTACGTTTAGCTTCAGCTTGGGTGCATGGTTATTATAAAAGTTTTTAAAATCCCCAATTCACCCCCCTCTTGGTGATTTCCTTTCGTTTTCATTTGGTATCAGAGCTAGGTTGTCTATTTGAAGGATTAACATCCTAGACAAAAAGATCCAATGGAAGGAATTCTACCCGATGGAGCCTCAATCAACAGACCCCCAGGTTTCAATGGAGAACACTACTCATTCTGGAAGGCTAAGTTCAGGGTCTATGTAATGGCCTCTGAGTTTGGTTTATGGAAGGTCTTTGAGAAAGGAAACTATATTCCTTCTTCAGTTGTAGCTGATGTCAGAACTCCCAAGAAAGAAGAAGAGTACGATCACAATGATAAAAAGCTAGTCACTCACAACATGAAGGCAATCCACATGCTGCAAAGTGCTCTTGGGCAAAAGGAGTATTTCAGAATTTGCACTTTGCCATCTGCTAAGCAAATGTGGGATGCTCTTGAGATAGCCCATGAAGGAACGGCTGCAATCAAAGAAAATCGTATCAATACTCTCATGACTGAATATGATTTATTACGATGAAGCTTGGAGAGTCCATTGGCGAATTTCAACTCAGTTCACTCATCTGATCAATCAACTCATTGCCTTGGGAAAAGAATATGAACAACCTGCCCAAGTGAGGAAAATACTAAATATTCTCACCAAGGAATGGGAAGCCAAGGTCACGGCAATTGAAGAATCTCGAGGCGAATCAATGGCCTTCGTAGCAGCATTATTTGGCAGCCTCTCTGAGTATAAGGGGAAGATCAAATTCAAGAAAGGGCTAAATGACATCAATGTCAAAAACAAGGGAATAGCTCTTAAAACCATCAAAGAGGTAAAGTCAGATGACGATGAAGAAGATGAAGATGAAGATGGTGAGCTAGGAATGATGGTCCGAAGATTCAAGAAATTCTACAAAAAGGACCAATCTCACAGAAAGTTTCACAAAGGAAATTCTAGCACTGAAACTAAGAAACCAATTATATGCTATGAGTGTGAGAAACCAGGCCACATCAAATCAGAATGTCCTCAGCTGAAAAACAAAGAAAAGAAATTCAATAAGTTCAAGAAAGGAGCTTATGTGTTTGTGAAAAGGAAAGGTATACTTGTCCTAATCATGATATAAAACCAACTTATAATGAATTGTCTACTGAATATAAACTTGTTCAAAATGAGTTTGAAGAACTTGCTGAAAAATATTTTGATTTAAAAAGGAGGAATACAACACTTGAACAACAAGTAGAAAATCTTTCGGTTCTGAAAATATCATATGTGATGAATGCCTTATTCGAAAAAGAAAAATGAATATCTTACGAAGACTCTTGAAAAATTCACTAGAGGAAGTGAAATGCTTGAAATAATTTTGAAACAGACAAAGATTCACAAATGACAAATCGGGAATTGGTTACAAGCCCGATTGTGACAAAAAGAAAGGCAAAAAGAAACATGGACAAAGATCTTACATGAATTACTTTCAAAAATCTGTCCATACTTCAAATCCTTTTGCACATTGCAACTATTGTAACAAGAAAAGGTCATACCACTTCCTCATGTTTTCATAGAAAGGATAGAACAATTAAACCTGTAGGAAACTACCAATGGGTGCCTAAGGGATCCTATATGATTCCTAAGACACAAACTAACCCAAAAGGACCCAAAGAATATTGGGTACCTAAAAGATAATATCTCTTTTATGCAGATTTGTCTTAGAGCATCAAATCCCAATAAGTGGTACATTGACAGTGAGTCGGAAGAATTGCTGGCATTGGCAAAATTGGAAATATCAATGGACCACAAATCAAAGATGTTTATCTTGTGGATGGATTATGTCACAACCTCCTCAGTGTGAGTCAAAGCACAGACAAAGGAAATCTAGTCATCTTTGATTCAGAAGAATGTTTGATTGTAACTAAGGATGTTCTCTCTGAAAACGAAAGGAAATCACCAAGAGGGGGGTGAATTGGGGATTTTAAAAACTTTTAAAATAACCTTGCACCCAAGCTGAAGCTTAAACGCAAAGAGATAGGGAAGAAGAGCTTGACACATAAAGTTTATCCTGGTTCGGTCCAAACTCTTGACCTACATCCAGTCCCCAGACTCTCTGGGTTTTTCTACTATCACTTAATTCAGATACACACTCTGTACTCAAGGATTATCCTCTCTCTAGGATACACTCCCCCTACAAGTTGTAATTCGAAATCCCAATCTCCAAGTCCCCCTTGACTTGAGATTGTTACAATGAATGAATGATTTGTATAACAGCTCTCTCACAGAGTAAATATTGATAAACACTGAGGCTCTTTATATCAAATACAATACAGAAAGAAAAATTGAATGTATATGTAACTCTTGAGCTTGCTTTTTCGTTTCTGCTTGAATTCTCTACTTTTGGAGTTTGTAATCTTGTTCTATATATAGTGGTCAATTTCCATGTGACCGTTACTTCTCATTTCTGCATGTTCTTCATTTGAAGTTCAGGTTGATGAGGATTATAGCCGTTGGGTTGTGATTTTCAGCTGATTTAACTCCAGACGCGTGAAATCCTTCTTCATTCTGATTTGTCGTGTGAATTCAATGTCTTGATTGATCCAACTAATACCTGAAACATTCTTAATTTAGAGTGGTTAAATACAGATATGAATCCTCTAAATGAATGTAATCGATTCGCATAGAAATGGTAATTTTGTTGTTTAAACTAATCAGGATGAAAACAAGAACGATCATATTTGTCTTTGTCGCCTTAAACTCGAGGCTCGAGTCCATTAGTGATTAGGCTTGAGTTTAACACTATTCATGCCTAAGAAATTTGATCATTTGAAAGAGTGGGCTGGAGCACAAATATGAACTCTGGAGTTTGTGTATTTGCTTTACTCTTCTTCAATGAAGGGCTCGAGTTCATATTGACAGGCTCGAGTTCGACTTTATTTATTTCAGGGCTTATCGGAGTGAACTGGAGGTTTGAACTTAAACTCTGGAGTTTGTGAATGAAGGAAACCTTGGGAGCTCTCTGCCAGGGGAAAACTCGAGCTTGCAATAACAGGCTCGAGTTTACCTGTTTTGTAAACTCTTATTCGTTTGTCAAACGATAGAGTAAACTCTACACAAAAGTATTAGGCTCGAGTCCATAAACTTAGGCTCGAGTGTTCATCAATTCTGATCATAGGAATAAGTTAACTCTACACAAAAATATAAACTCGAAGTTTAAAGAGTTGGTTTTCAATTGGAAAATATTTCCCTTGAGAGGCAAACTCGAGCTTGTCTCTACTGAGCTCGAGTTTAGTCATTTGTAAACTCTTTAACATTATACCATGGAGAGTTTAGGCTGGAGTTTATTTATTCGGGCTCGAGTTCATCATCTTTGAAATAGCACGATATCCTCTGTTTGCAAAGAAACTCGAGCTTGCCTAGTTAGGCTCGAGTTTTGCGATGACAGAATGTTTTTGACTCTTTTGTCTTATTAAAACATTCATACTTGTTTACAATTGTTATTAATCATCAAAACACATAGAGAACTAACACTCTCCTTAGATAGTATTAAACCCAAAGCATTATTCAGAGCTCCAAGAGAAGGTAATTGCTACACTCTTAATCTGTCTAAAAACAATTCTGATTCTGAAAAATGTTTTGTTGGTAACTTAGATGAAAGTTGGCTATGGCATAAACGTTTAGGACATGTTAATATGATTCAACTTGATAAACTATAGAAAAAGGAATTGGTTATTGGTTTACCAAAACTCTCTTTTAAGAATGATATGATCTGTGATGCATGCCAAAAAGGTAAACAAACCAAATCTTCTTTCAAATCAAAAACGGAAATATCATCTAATACACCTCTCCAATTACTCCATATGGATTTAGTTGGACCTGCTAGAGTAAAGAGTCTTGGTGGTAATCTTTATACCTTAGTCATAGTTGATGATTTCTCAAGGTTCACTTGCACTATACTCTTACCTTCAAAAGATAAAACATTTGATCAATTTGCTGTGTTTGCCAAGAAGGTCCAGAGCGAGAAAGGATTCTCTATTGCAGGTATTCGTACGGATCATGGTGGGCATATCTCCGGAAGAAATTGGACAAAACACCCTATGAACTTTACAAAGGAAGAAAACCCAACTTAGCTCACTTGCACATCTTTGGATGTAAGTGCTTCATCCACAATAATGGTAAGGACAGCCTGGGAAAATTTGATCCCAAAGCTGATGAAGGTATATTCTTGGGTTATTCAAGTAGAAGTAAAGCATATAGAGTTTATAATACCCGCAATCATACTGTTGAAGAATATATGCATGTTGTTTTCTGTGAAACCAAATCTAACAAGTCCTTGGATGATGATGATGGTTTTCCTATGACAAACCAACCAGACTCTAAATCAACTTCTATCTCAACAAATATTGAAAAAGATTTGCAAAATGATTCTGAAACTGAAAAACATTGTGAAAATGCTTGTGAAAATAGTGTTCAAACTCAACCAAAATCATGGAGATACAGTAGGAGTCATCCTCTGGATCAAGTGATAGGTGATGCAAATCAAGGAGTAAGAACCAGAAGAAGCACCTTGAATGAAGTTACTTTTTCAGCTTTCATTTCTAAAATTGAACCCTCTAAAATTGATGAAGCTCTTTCAGACAATGATTGGGTTATAGCAATGCAAGAGGAGTTACATCAATTTGAAAGAAACCAAGTTTGGGACTTGGTACCCAGACCTAAAGACCATCCGGTCATTGGTACTAAATGGGTATTCAAGAATAAATGTGATGAATCCGCCATAATCATTCGTAATAAGGCAAGGCTAGTTGCAAAAGGCTATAATCAAGAAGAAAGAATTGATTATGAAGAAACTTATGCTCCAGTAGCAAGATTGGAAGCTATAAGAGTTCTTTTAGCCTTTGCTCGTGTTAAAGGAATCAAACTTTTTCAAATGGATGTGAAATCCGCCTTTTAAATGGTTTTATACAGAGGAAGTTTATGTTGAACAACCTCCAGGATTTCAAAATGAACATCATCCAGATCATGTTTATCACCTCAAGAAAGCCTTATATGGTCTTAAGCAAGCTCCTAGAGCTTGGTATGAGCGATTAAGCAATTTCCTTCTTGATCAAGGATTTGTTAGAGGTAAAGCAGATACAACTCTCTTTATAAAGAAAAATAAACTTGATGATGTCTTAATAGTTCAAATTTATGTTGATGACATTATTTTTGGTGCTACTAATGATACTATGTGTGAAGAATTTGCTAAGACAATGTAGGGAAAGTTTGAGATGTCCATGATGGGAGAACTCAATTACTTCCTTGGACTTCAAATCAAGCAACGTCATGATGGAATTTTCATTTCCTGCACCAAGTATTTGAAAGATCTATTGAAAAGTATGGTCTAGTTGATCGTAATGGAGCAGATACTCCAATGAGTTCAACTGCAACTCTGGATGCTGATGAAAAGGGGACTGACTTCAACATCACTAAATATAGAGGAATGATTGGATCATTACTCTATCTTACAGCAAGTCGTCCAAACATTCAATTCAGTGTTGGAATGTGTGCTAGATTTCAATCTGCCCCCAAGGAGTCTCATGCCGAACATGTTAAAAGGATTTTCAGATATCTTGCTGATACAAAGACTCTTGGGATTGTGGTTTCCCAAAGATCAACATAAACATTTGGTAGCTTATACTGACTCAGATCATGTAGGCTACAAGACTGACAGAAAAAGCACCAGTGGCCAATGTGAATTCTTTGGAGGATCATTAGTATCTTGGTTCAAGAAAAGCGCACACCGTAGGTGTGTCATCCACCGAAGCCGAGTATGTTGCTGCCTCAAGTTGTTGTGCTCAAGTTCTTTGGCTCAAACAACAATTGTGTGATTTGGGAGTCCATCTCAAAGAAATCCCAATTCTTTGTGACAACACAAGCACAATAAGCTTGGCAAAGAATCCTGTTCAACATACTAGAACCAAGCATATTGATGTTAGACATCACTTCATAAGAAACCATGTTCAAAAGAATGATGTCAAAGTCATGTTCATCCCAACCCACTTGCAACTTGCTGATATCTTCACCAAACCATTAGCAAAAGAACAATTTGTGTTCATAAGAAGAGAATTGGGAATGGTAAATCCCAATGAGTTGTAAGCAATCTCTACCCAATTTAATGTTAGTTATGTTTTTGATGATTATTATTTACTGACTTAAGCATCGGAGTATGTAGATATGTTTTATGCAGGATGCTTAATGAGAATAATATTCCAAACCATCGACTGCAAGTTTGCTGTCAAGATATCCAAACTCGAGCCTACCTAAGCTAGACTCGAGCTCGAGAGAACCAGAGAAAATACAATTGTCTCAGGTCGCCAAACTCAAGCCTATTAGTTGAAGGACTCGAGTTCGCGAGAGACAGAGAGCAACTCAGCTCAGAGCACCTACCAAACTCGAGCCTATTAGTTGACAGACTCGAGTTCGCGAGAGACAGAGAGCAACTAAGTTCAGAGAACCTGATAGACTCAAGCCTTCAAGTTTCTAGACTCGAGCCTAGCAAGAAATTTCAAGGGTTCACACATACACTCTTGAATTCCAGGTTAGTACTGTTACACAAAACTCGAGCTTACACTTGTGAACTCGAGTTTGCGACACTAAAATTTTTAAAAACCCGATCGCTCGTCTTCACTTTATCTCACCCTCGAGCCTAAACCTAAGTTCCTCCCAAATTTCTCTCAATCTCCTCAACGAAAACCAGAGAGTATGGCTTCAAAACGATCTGCAACTCAAGATTCCCAAAGCTCTGATCATCAAGAACCCCAATCAAATCCACCGAACGTTCCTCAGCGTCCTCCCAGAGTGAAATCGTTTCCCAAACGATTCAAGCACGGAATTGACTAGCAAATCCCTGGTATTCCTTCGACCCAGGCTACTCCTATAACCACAAATGATGGACAATCCTAAGAAACCCCAAATGCTGAAACACCATCCAGAAGGGTAACTTTAACGGGTGAGGATGCCATTCGATTCCAGGAGGATTATGAGTCTAAGAGTTTTTGCCCCTCAGTTTATGTCAATTTAGATACATTAAAAGAGGAATGTAGTCTTGATCTTACTCATTGGTTTAGACAATTTGAACCTCTCATATCCATTCGAGCCTCATATAGTCCATCCTTTGTCAAAGCTTTCTATTATTGCATGAAACGTAACAATCTATTGGATAATGATAGAAATCTCATTGAGGAAAGGATTACCACCACCATTAGAGGAAAACAGATTACCATCACTGCTGAATACCTTAATTCCCTCCTTCAAATACAAAATCCTCCACCTGCTGCATCCCCAAACTATACCGATAAGTAGATATACTCACTCCTCAAACCCGATGAGCCTGTCCCCGATGGTTTAGAGATTCTAAATTTCACTCCAGTATCAATGCCCCCTAAGCAAAGAGCTGCCTGGTACATATATACTAGAAACCTTGTCCAAAAAGGAGGTAACTTCACCCATTTTGCAAAGAAGGACTTCCCTATCTTTGCTTCTATCATAGATCAAGTTCCTCACAATATAGGAGATTGGATCTTCAAAGAGATGTTCAAATTTCATTTTCATGGAAGGAAAACATCTCAAATACCCTTTGCTAGTCTTATCTCAGTAATCATGTTCCATGAGAGAGTATGGTACCTACCTGCAAATGAGAAACCTGAAAAACCGGCAAAGTTTGGTCAACATATCCTGAACCTTATGAGGATAAGTTTTGTTCAAGGTAGTGATTACTCCAAAGCTCCATCAAGACCTGATCGATCCAGAGCCAATCAGTCTAGAGTTCAAGAGGCTCAGAGTGCACCACCTCCACCACAATCATTTCCTTCTGATTTGCATGAAAGAATCAAGATTTACATTGCCCAAGTTGTTTCTGATCTTTCTTCCAAGATGGAATCAAAATTCAAGAAAGTGAAGAAAGGATATGAGGAGTTGACCGATGCCCAAGAAGATCTAATTCTTGAGCATGAGATTATCAAAGACAAAGTGAAAGGTCTCAGTGAACAAATTGGAGATCATTCAGTGAGCATCTCCACCCTTTTGGTGTCTATGGCTAGCCTCCATGACAAAATGGACAAAGTCTTACAACATCAGTCCATCACTTCAGCTGGCCCTAGCTCCTTGGATCCTCCACCTACTTCTGCACCTTCTATCACAATCCCAATCCAACCATCCACCTCCATAGCCTCTGAACCATCTACACATGATCCTGCTCTTCAGCCAACCTCTACCCCATCTGATCCTCCCTTGTTTGCTGATGACAAAGGGGGAGAAGAGTTGAAGTGAAGAAGCAGTCAATTTAAATGTTTTTAATCATTTCTTATATCATCTTGTAATCTATTGAATACTCTAGTTTATGCAATATGACAATATGTAATATGCTCCTCATATCAGTTATGAACAATACTTATTTGATTCATGTTTATGACTGCTGCTAACTTTGATCATCAGAATTGGAATTTACACTGAACATTTATGCTTCATTGATTTCAAATGATCAAACAATGTTTTTAAAAGGAGTTAATTGTTTACAAGTGTTGTCATCATCAAAAGGGGGAGAATGTTAGTTCTCTATGTGTTTTGATGATTAATAACAATTGTAAACAAGTATGAGTGTTTTAATAAGACAAAAGAGTCAAAAACATTCTGTCATCGCAAAACTCGAGCCTAACTAGGCAAGCTCGAGTTTGCTGCAAACAGAGAGCATATCAGGCTATTTCAGCATGACGAACTCGAGCCTGAATAAATAAACTCCAGCCTAAACTCTCCATGGTATAATGTTAAAGAGTTTACAAATGAGTAAACTCGAGCCTGTATACACAAGCTCGAGTTTGCCTCTGGCGGGAAATATTTTCCGATTGAAAACCATCTCTTTAAACTTCAGAGTTTATATTTTTGTGTAGAGTTGACTTATTCCTATGGCTGTAAATGGATGAACACTCGAGCCTAAGTTTATGGACTCGAGCCTAATACTTTTGTGTAGAGTTTACTCTATGGTTTGACAAACGAAGAAGAGTTTACAAAACAGGTAAACTCGAGCCTGTTATTGCAAGCTCGAGTTTTCCCCTGGCAGAGCTCCCAAGGTTTCCTTCATTCATAAACTCCGAGTTTAAGTTCAAACCTCCAGTTCACTCCGATAAGCCCTGAAATAAATAAAGTCGAACTCGAGCCTGTCATTATGAACTCGAGCCCTTCATTGAAAAAGAGTAAAGCAAATGCACAAACTCCAGAGTTCATATTTTTGCTCCAGGCCACTCTTTCGAATGATCAAATTTCTTAGGCATGAATAGTGTTAAACTCGAGCCTAATCACTAATGGACTCGAGCCTGCCTGGTTTATGAAATATTATTTCAGGTGCTCACCCGACAAAATGCTCAGCGATGATTCGAACTCGAGCCTACCTTTCTGAACTCGAGTTTACATGATGAGACAATTTACAAACTCCAGAGTTTACTCCTCACAGAAGATGAACCTGATACTCAAAAGTGCCTTACGAACTCGAGCCTGACATGGCGAACTCGAGTTTTGATCGATAACACAAATGATCGTTACTGGTTTAATCCTGATTAGTTTGAACTACAAAATTACCATTTCTATGCGAATTGATTACATTCATTTAGAGGATTCATATCTATATTTAACCACTCTAAATTAAGAATGTTTCAGGTATTAGTTGGATCAACCAGGACATTGAATTCACACGACAAATCAGAATGAAGAAGGATTTCACGCGTCTGGAATTAAATCAGCTGAAAATCAGAACCCAACGGCTATAATCCTCATCAACCTGAATTTCAAATGAAGAACATGCAGAATTGAGAAGTAACGGTCACATGGAAATTGACCACTATATATAGAATAAGATTACAAACTTCGAAAGTAGAGAATTCAAGCAGAAACGAAAAGCAAGCTCAAGAGTTACATATACATTCAGTTTTTCTTTCTGTATTGTATTTGATATACAAAGAGCCTCAGTGTTTATCAATATTTACTCTGTGAGAGAGCTGTTATACAAATTATTCATTCAGTGTAATAATCTCAAGTCAAGGGACTTGGAGATTGGGATCTCAGATTACAACTTGTAAGGGGGAGTGTATCCTAGAGAGAGGATAATCCTTGAGTACAGAGTGTGTATCTGAATTGAGTGATAGTAGAAAAACCCAGAGAGTCTGGGGACTGGACGTAGGTCAAGAGTTTGGACCGAACGTTTAGCTTGGGTGCAAGGTTATTATAAAAGTTTTTAAAATCCTCAATTCACCCCCCTCTTGGTGATTTCCTTTCGTTTTCACTGTCGCCTACTCGTGGCAAAGTTCAAAAGAAACTTCTGCTCCAGTGTTTTCATATCTGGTATAGAGAATAATGGCAAGGAGTGGAACCATAACTGCGCGGCTCCCCTAAGGGTTCCGGCGAATAACCGGGGTATGACCTTCCCTTCTATCCCTTTTACCATGATCTCCATCTTGAAATTGCTCACATGGGTCAAAGGATCTTGAGTCCCACCATATTTTCTGCAACTCCCTTGAGTCCAAGCCTTTGGGGTACACAGCCTTCATAACGTCGTTAGTGAATTGACTAGCAAGTCGGTCCTCTCCGGCTTCTTCAGGCACTATTTCCGGATTGTCGGACGGTGGGGGTGCAGTTGCTCCCACTTTGACGATTGGGATTGCAGCAGATTGCTTTTCCTTGAACCAAGCCTGTTCGGCCTCGGCAGCCTTGAGTCTTTCTGCTTCCGTCACTGCTGCATCACCTGCTTCCCTCCTCAAGGTCTTAGGTTGGTCCGGGTTGACCAACTCCTTTCCCTGAGGTTCCTTTTGATTGACATGCACAGAGGCCGAGTTCTCCGCCCGAGTTGAGCCATCGCCCTTCGGCCCTTCACCCATAGCTTGCTTCATTTTTTCCTGGTACTCTTCCTCCATCCTCTGCTGCATCCTGTCATACTCCTTTTGTCTCCATGCGTTATTTTGACATTCCAACTCCTCTCGAATGATTCGGGAATCCTCATTTTTCTGAAGCTGGTGCCAATCTCCCATGTTATTCACACGTTCGATCAGGGAACCCAGCGTGTTGTGCAACAGGTGGATGTCGGGGTTATCAATCTGAAACTCGGGAAGAGTCCGAGGGACACCGTGGTCCTCTCCTTCCAGCTGCTTGAATCCCGAGCCTATACGACGAGTGCGAGTGGTATCCTCCGTTTCATCCTCAGCTTCCTTGGCCGCACGACTGTGTTCTGGATCAACTGAGTTCGAATGCTGGATCGTTTCCTCATGGTACTTCTGGCCATTCTCAGTGGTTATGAGTAGCTTTTTATAATTCTGGGAATCGAAATTTCTCGTCCCCACGGTCGGCGCCAATGTTCTGTCGTAGAACACAGATGTCTAGCCACAGTGGGCTAGGTATGGTTGATATTGGATCGGGTATAGCGCCCACTGGTATCTATGGAGGAGATATCAGCGGTTGCTAATAAATCACTGTGCTACACGGGGTTGGCTCTTCGCCTGAGGGTGGTGTGTGTGCACAGTGAGACTGAATGGTCTAGAATGTATTGGTGAACATGGAGTACATACCTGGTAGGTAACCTCCTATTTATAGAGATTACCTAGGGTTTCGTCCTCCAACCTTCAGTCCTTCTCTGGTGTCGTGCGTATCTCACGTCTTAATGGTGCCTGCTCCAGTATCTGCATGATCCCTGAATTAACGGCACATTAAAGAGGTGATTGGTAAGTTACCTATCTCAAGGAGGGCTTCCCGCCTAAGGCACTCCTATTGGGCTCAGCCTCTGCCAAGCCCATTATTCGAGTCCATAATAGGTTCAGAAGTGAGTAAGAACTTCAAAGTATAACAGAAGTGAACTGAGGATGACTCGGCTCTGATACCGTTGTTGTAAAGGTTGTAGAGAATTAGGGGATTTGGAGAAGACGCATATTCAAAGATAGTGTTGTTGCACTACTCATTCTATTCATACACAATATTGAACATATATGAGTGATTAAGCTAGGCTCTCCCCTTTTTATAGGTTAGGCTTAGACTCAATCATAGTAAGGCCCATAACAGCCTATAAGCCCATAACAAATACACATGAAAGCAATACAATCAGATCCTAATGTCCGGCCTTATAGGATTAGTAATAATGGCGCTATTACCCTTAACTACTTACTATTATCCCTACTCAATTCTAAGGCCTCATAGGATTAGTATTGTGCCCTACTTCCTAATCCTAATCCTAACCCTAACAGATATGATTTATGACTTATGTATCATAATCATGTTCATGCTAACTTGCAAGATGATGTTGGAAATAGGAGCATACGAGATATAATTTCTTCCAATGTTGATTATAATCCTTATGGCTTCTACAATTTCAATTCTAATTTTGAATTGAAAGGTCATTTGATAAGTGCTTTAACTAAATTTCATGGTAATGAAGGTGAAGATCCATATAGGCATTTGGAGACTCTTCACGTGGTTTTCTCACCCATGAAGCCTCTGGGAGCTGATTTGGATGAAGTCCTGAGCCGTGCTTTCTTCTTTTTTGTGGAGAGAACAGCTAAAGTGTGGCTTTATATGCTTCCTCACCACTTTGCTGTTGGTTCTATATTAGTTTTGATGATGTCTTATATAGATGTCATTCTTAAGAGCAAAAGTTGTATGATATATTTATCTCCTACATTGACTAACTACTATATTTTGTGTAGATTAGTTCAAGTTGAATTATAGCTCAAGAAGGAGATAAGATATTTTAGAAAGAAGAAATTGAAGAAAATATCAAACTCAAGAAGAAGAGGACATATATTGAAGAATTAAATTATGAATATAATCAAGAGAAGAAGACTTGCTGAATGGAATGATAAAATCATCATACAAGTTATTAGATTGATTCTACAAGCCTCCACGGTGATATGGAAGTTAGAATGGCTCAAATCGGAATTAAAATGAGCTTGCTACAGTAACTTTCGCCCAAAGAAGGTGTTAACTCGAGCCAGCCTTTAATCTGCCTCGAGCCAAGGTCTATGAAGTATAATTTCGCCCCTGGGAGGTGCTAACTCGAGGCAAGGGTCCAGCTGCCTCGAGGCAATGGTAATTATGAAGAAAAGGAGTTAACTCGAGGCAACATTTCAGCAACCTCGAGTCAAATACAAGCCTGGAACACTCTGTTCTACGTTCAGCTTCGGGCGACCTCTGGTAATTCGATGATATCTCCCAAACCAGAGATCGGATTGAGGTGAAACAAATTTTTATTGAAACTAGACTTCCAATGAGTCATTTTAGTATAAAATTTAAGTCTAAAGGAGGTCAGATGAAAGAGCTATGAATTGTTGAAGATGAAAGTAACATCAGCGTCACACACCAGACCCACCTTCAGTATTTTGAGTGTATCTCATGAATGGAAAATCCAATGGAGCTGAAATTGGTGCCATTCGAAAGAAGACTCAATGGGATTTCCATCAAGACTTGAACCAGCCAAAATGGAGTTCAGAACAGGTAGTTATGATCCTCTGAAGTTGATACACGAAATACTGGAAGCAACATAATCAAATCAAAGATCAAAGAATTGAGAAAGAGCTGTGTTTCCTCGAGTCAATATCCAAACAGAGAGTTTGAAGAACGGAGAAGACTTTTTAACTCGATCCTCCTCAAATGTAACCTCGAGTCACCAAGACTCGAGCCAAGGTATTCTGCACCTCGAGTCAAATGTTTATGGAATTAATGATTAAATCAAGTTTGCCTCGAGCCCGAGCTTTCGTCACCTCGAGCCAAAGCCAAACTGTTGAAGAATAGAAGAAGCTTTTTAACTCGAGCCTTCCAGTGTACCTCGAGTCAAAATGGAGACAGAGAGTTAGACGAATTGAATACAGGTTTTGACTCGAGCCAGCATCTCCACCTCGAGTTAAACTAACAGTAAACAGCAACGTACAGTAGCAACTTCTGAATTTTGAAGAAATGATTCAGAATTGTTTGTTATCAATTAATCTCTGCTTGCTATACTCCTCAATGTTATTAATCATGTTTGTTAGCAAATTTCAGATGATCAATTGAAGGATTAGAAGCAGAACCCAAAAACTCAGATTTGTGTCAGAACGTCCAAGGCTTCAATATGAATTCTGCAGATTTTCAGATATGACAAAACAGATCGTGATTCTGGCATTCAATATTATTAATGAAGATCTTTAATGATTTGCTTACTGACCGATTTTCTCATAGCTTTTCGAATATTTGAATTATAGTACAGGATTATTTGAGATCACCATGGGTCATGCAATATCCTATGATTCATTCTAAATCGACGCAAAATCGGAAACATGCTGGAATTATGGAAGACTATCTTCAAACGGACAAGAAAGCATGATTCATGACTCGTTAAGGCTACTTTCAGAAATACCGAATCATGGGCAAACATTATGGACACGTCTAGTCACTTCGACGCTCCAACGGCAATGTTTTTTTTTAGAATCATAAAAAGATCCGAACAAATATGGAATGTTCTTCATTTGAATTCAAACACATAAGCTGCAGCAGTCACATACCAAACAATATAAATAGGAGAAGACTTGGCTGATCAAATACACACAGAGAACACAACAGCAAAGAAAACGCACAAAGAGAATCAGAAAGATACTTGCAAGAGTCTAGTTCCGCTATACTCTTGTCAGATACTTTCGAATACTTTCATCCAATACTCTGCAATACTTCCAATTGATATCTTGTAATACCATGCCCGGAGTGTTTCTGGGGACTGGACGTAGGTCAAGTGTTGGGCCGAACCAGTATAAATTCTCTGTGTCTATCTCCTCTACTCTATCTCTACTTTGCCTTGATATATATATGTTGTGTGGGTGACCGAGTAACTAGCAAAAAGAATTTTTGTAATCACCTATTCACCCCCCCTCTAGGTGATATTCCACCTTCATTTGGTATCAGAGCCTAGGTTCTCAGTTGGGCTTAACATCCCGAGATAAGATCATGGAAGGAATATTACCTGAAGGTGCATCAATCAACAGACCACCTGGCTTCAACGGAGAACATTATTCGTTTTGGAAAGCAAAATTCAGAGTGTTCGTGTTAGCTACGGAGTATGGTCTTTGGCAGGTAATAGAGCATGGAGATTATGTTCCTACAAAAATTGTAGGAGGAAATAATGTTCTAAAGGCTGAAGATGAATTCAACAAGGATGACAGAAGGAAAGTGACTCTTAACAGTAAAGCCATCCTGATGCTTTATGGTGCTCTCAATCAAAAGGAGTATTCCCGCATCTGCAATCTATCTACTGCCAAGGAGATGTGGAAAGCCTTAGAAATTGCATACGAAGGAACCTCCGGCATTGAAGAAGAAGAATCTTCAAATATCTGTTTAGTTGCAGAAGAAGAGCAATCAGAAAACGAAGAAGAGGTATTTGATTCTGAACCTTCTTATGAAGAATTGTTTTCTGAATATAATGAACTTCATTCTGAATTTAAAAAGATTGTGAAAGAACTTATTGCTTCCAGAAAGAAAATCAAATTGCTGGAACAACAAGTTAAAGATTTACCTCCAGTTTCAGTTTGTGAAAATTCAGTTTGCGAAAAATGCCTTGATCTTGAAAAGAAAAACTCCTACCTTACTAAAACACTTGAGAAGTTCACTAAAGGTAGTGAAATGCTCAATGTCATTTTGAATGCTCAAATATTTACAAATGACCGATCAGGCATAGGATACAATCCTACTTTTGACAAGAAGAAAGGTAAAAAGAAAACTGGTGGGAAATATTATTTGAATTATTTTCAGAAATCAGTTCATAGCTCAAATCCATTTGCTCACTATAATTTCTGTAACCGAAAGGGACACAGTACCTCATCTTGTTTTCATAGGAAAGATAGAAGAGATAAGCCTGTTGGTAATTATCAATGGGTACCAAAGGGAACTTATGTTTTTCCTAAGGCTCAAACTAACAGTGGAGGACCCAAGTGTAAGTGGGTACCAAAAAGTCCATCTTTTCCATTGTGCATGCAGACTGATTTCAAAAATAATAGACACAAAGGTACAGAGAAGATGAGGAATGAAATAGCTTCTTATGAACCGAAAAGGAGATCCTCTCAAGTTCCAAGCAAAAGACTTTTGAAGTCTATATCCTTCGAGAGAACTTTGCAGAAACCCATCGAAAGACATAAGAGGCAATGGGTAATCAAAATCGATCCCCCAAGTATCTAAGGTAAAAGGTATACAATGATAAAACCTCCTTTCCTATCATCTGAAATATTCATTGAGGTTTTACTTTCATAACTTTAGAAATGAGCATTGCAAACTATTTTGAAACCATTTTTTTATATATCCCTTAAAAATCCACTTAGTAAGTTTATAAAGGGATTGCAATGTTCAATAGTTTAATTCTTTATGCATACATGATGATTTGAAAAGAAAGTATCTCTTTTATGCATAAAATCATGTTTAGTTCATTATGCTCAATTAAGTTGAATTGATCATATTCATAAGAGCATGCAAATTTTGGTTCCTACAAGCTAACATTAATTGGATCCAAGTAAGGTTGGATACCAAGAAAGAAAAAGACTTATATGGTTTTGTAGGATGAGAAAAAGCTTCTCAAGAATGCAACATAGAGAAATAATTCAAGTCTTGAGGAAGCTAAAAAGGCTATGCTTGATGTTAATGGTGAAAGGAGACGTCTACATCAATCTACCTTAATCAAGCAAGCTTTTACAAGGACAAAGGAAATTACGGTGATAGCTAACTCTTACCCTATACTATGCTTATATGAGATTAATATTTGGGTAAAGAATACGTGTCCATCATTGCATTCCATTAGCAATCAATCATTTATGTCCTTCAAAACGTTTTCAGATTACTAAATAAACCAAAAGTCAATTTGTAATACCCCGAAATTTGAATTAGGGAATTTAAGGGCCAAAGTGCCAAAATGACGAAAATGCCCCTAAGGGACATAAATGACTTAGAAAAATTATGGAAAATACCCTTGTAAATTATAAAATAATGCATGAGGCATGGAAATTCTAATGTTAAGGCAACAGTTTGAAGATAAAGGAGTGTCTTAATTAAGAAAATTATCAACAAGTGATAATAAAGTAATTAAGTAATATTGAGCTAATTACTTAAGCTCGAGCAAAGAAAATTATGAAATAATTATGTAAAGCTCAAAAATTAGTGGAAAATGGTTTGAAATTAGTAAAAATATATTTACTAATTAATTGGAAAATTTTGTGAAAAATAGTTGAGTTTAGGTATTTTTGAGCCTAAATGCAAGAATGGACCAATAGGAAAATTTTGTAAAAAATTATGTGAAAATAATTGTTTAATTAATTAATTAATTAATTAAATAATTAATAAAATATAATAAATAAAAAAAACGAAAATAAAGGGCAGAAAAAAAAAATAATGAAAAGGAAAAAGAGAAAAATAAATATATATATATATGTATAAGATATATATGCAAGTTGATAATATTATATAATATAATTAATTAAAGTGAAAAGGGGTGAATAGTAAAATGAGAATTAGGAAACGGATCCTATCTAGAGATCTAGGAATGAGAATTCCAAAGTCAAGGTAAAATATTAATCAGTGGGATTTTATCTTCCGTTAAACTCTTGCGGAAGTTAATTCTGAAGCCGTTTGTGCTTTTTCCTAATAAGACGAAATAGGAAATTTCGAGAAAAGGCCGATAGCCAAGAGGACGAAAAGGTTATGTTGTGACATTTGGAAAAGAATTGGGAATTTTCATGAACATATTTGGATTCAGTGAATTTTTCTGAAGAGATGGGTGTTTCCGAAAACAAGTTTCGACACCGGACGCGTTTGGACACGTTTTTCGAGAAAGACTCAACTGGACTGTTGGAGCCCTATATGGAATCAAAATATAGGTTAACTTGGACATTTCTACTAAGTGAGAATATGTTTTCAAAGTTGTAAATCCAGAATTTTGAGATTTTTCCGAAATCACGCGAACGGGTACCGACGGAGAAATCGGTCTGAAAGCTTCTGGAAGGTGACACATGGCCACCTCCCATTGGCCAAACCCCTTGAATTTCGGTCAAGTGTGAACACAAAAGGGGGAAGAAAGGGTTTTTTTGAAAAGTTGCTTTGGACGGCCCAGATCGATTCTCACCAAGTTGATCCGACTAGAAACCCTACCACCGTTTCTATAAATACCCCCTCCCTTCACTTTTCTTCACACCATTCCTTCTTGCCTATTTCAAATTCTAGGGAGAGAAAGTAGAGAGAGAAGCTCGGGGAAGTTCTCGCGAAGTCTTCAACGGGTAAGTCTTTCGGTCTTTAGTTTTTAGTCTTTAGTTCAATAGTTAGTAAGGCTAGAGTAGTCTTTATTTTTATGATTGGATATCATATGGGAGGGCTATTTTAGTCATTATTTTCGAAAATCATGATGGCGTCGAAGTTCTGGCAAAATTTTGGGAAGAAAATAGCCTATGTAGCGAGCGCCGGCGAAATTCCGCCAAGTAGGGTATAGGGGCAAAATGGTAATTTTTACCTAAAATGCCGCTTATAATGTCAAATTACTAATGGAAGTGACATTATTCTCATAGGATATCTGAAACGTTGATTCTGCTGCCGTTACGCTGCCCGACGTGCCGCTGTAGGATTCTTGCACGTTTCTCCGTAGAAATTACGTTTTCCGCTGGTAGTACCTAACGTTGCCAACGAAGGTACGTTCGCGTACTGTAACACTAATATGATGATTATTGAATGATTATATGTGATAATATGTTATGTGAATAGTTTGGTGCCGAAGGCAAGGCTAGTCTATGTGGGTGTGCCATTTAGTCGCCGTAAAGTCGGTGAGGCCCCCCATGATAGACACTTACCTGGCCATTCTATTCGGTGCTAGATGCACCGTATCTATGGAACCGTACTTAGATACCCCGTGTCTAAGGAATCGTACTTAGATACCCCGTGTCTATGGAACCGTACTTAGATACCCCGTGTCTATGGAACCGTACTTAGATACCCCGTGTCTAAGGAATCGTACTTAGATACTCCGTGTCTATGGAACCGTACTTAGATGCACCGTATCTATGGAACCGTACTTAGATGCATCGTGTCTATGGAACCGAACTTAGATGCACCATGTCTATGGAACCGTACTTAGACACACGGTGATTAAGGTATCGTACTTAGATCACTATTACAGTTTTTATGTTGTTATTTAATGATCATGTACCGGCTTGATCAATGTTGTAAAATTTGCAATACTTGTTGGACATATACTGTTTATAAGCATGAGGTTAACCGTTACCTGAGATCCAATGCGCTAAATTGGATCTCAGCTATAGCTCGTGGTCCAGGAGGACCGAGAGCCGAGAAGAGAAGCAAGCAGCCACGTAGAAGATCTAGTTGAAGATTTCTTTCTGTTGTATTATACCTTTGAACCACACGGTTTTTGTACCGCTGTTGTATCCAGCCAGACTTACGGCATTTTATATGTACATATCAGTTACTCAATCGCTCCGATGCTCTACTCTGATTATTTGAAATGATGTCTTAATGAAAAAAAATTAAATTATACTGCTTTTGGAAATTGGGTTGTTACACAATTTGTGCATTATCTTCTAATTTTATGCTTTTGAAATGCACAATTCTGAAATTGGTTTGATTCACTTTGTCTTGTGAAAATGCATACACACGTTTTGAAAATTATTCATACTTTGAAAGTATTTCAGATAGATTTGAAAAATACATTGAGTGCATTCAAATGATGTTTCATATTGGAAGTTAATAACAGATATGCTTCAAATTTGTTTAAGTTGAATATTCCCTATCCCTCATATATTCATCTTTGGAATTCAATATGTTGCTTGAACTGTCTAGTTTCATTCTTGAACTAGTTGAACTTCATGTCTAATGAGTCATTCATGTATGAGTTTCAAGTCTATCTTAAAGAAAAGAATTCAATCTGTGAATCTGTTATGACTACTGCATAACCTCCCATTGACCAAGATATTCCAAGCCTTATCAATGTTCATTAGTGCATTGGATGTTAATGCATTAACCATTAATGGAATAGCTTACTAGGATGATTTTCTGGAATGCTGGTCATTTGGACTAATAAGTTTGTGCTTCATCATTCATGAATCCTAGTACTCTCTTAGTTGCTCAAATTCATCAGCATTGGTCTTTCATTTTTATTTTGAGTAACTATATTAATAATCTTGCCTTGATCATTCATTTCTAATCCTAAGATGCAAGATTATTTTCTTGTCAATAGCAAAGTCATTGTGCTCTTACATTTACATTGTGCTAAGAACATTTCTTTAGTACTATACCTTCATGACTTTTACTTCAGAATAAAATCCTCAACTTGTTAAGGGAAATGTTCAACATATTCTCCAAATCTGAAGCATACTGATACATTCTTTAAACTGTTAATTTCCACCATGTTTAGAGTGAACATCGATTTCCAACATATTTCAAAAATGAATTTTTTCATACATTAAAATCTTAATTTTCGAAATGCATTATAATGATTTGAAAGAACAAGTGAGAGTTGAAATAATCTGCACATTTCATTAGCATTTCTGACAAGTCTAATCCCATTGGAAAATTACATGCATTCTCCTCAATGACATATATTCTACATCAAGTGTATCTATAAAACTGTCAATTGAGAAATAACATTTCTTGGCATCATTTAGTTATTACCCTTTTGATTCATTGGATCGAACTTATTTGTTTGGGTAAAATTATGTGGAAAGGAGCAGCTCATGTTTTAAATGTTTTGTATAGCTTTCTGCTACCTCCCTTATATTTGCTTTTGAAACTCTACTGCAATTCTGTAATATTTTGATCCCCTATGACAGAGAGATTTGTGCTTCATTTCTAAGTTATGCAGTGTGCTTATTGTTGCATTCTATTTTTGCTGCTAACTCTGATTATGTTTCAAATCTCTGATCCATTCTGATTGCTAACTCTGATGAAGATTCTGATTCTGTTTCTGATTATTATTCAAACTTTAAATTCTGATTTCTGTTATCTAATTATCATGACTGCTTCTGATCTCAAGAGTTAAAATGAAATTATCAAGTTAACTATCATGAAGCTTCTATTCGTTCAAATGGATTAAACAGAAATAAGTCAGATGAATCAAATCTTATTCAAGAATTTCAGTGTTTCTGCAAAAGCTTTGGCCAAACTAGTCTTCATTGATTTCAAATGTTCAAATCCTTATTCTTTGAAAACAGTTAATTGTTTACAAGTGCTGTATACTCTTTGCTCAAACATCATATGGATAAATTATATAAGAGCATAAGAGTTATTATGTCTAATCTTGTATGGACCCAAGAATCATTGGGTACCAAAGAACATATACTTTTGCAGGAGTTGACCAAAATGTTCTATTGTCATATAAAAAGAATATAGGCAGGCCTTAGTGGCAGTTGCAGTATCTGCAAATTCTGTCATATATCACTTGAGTGACTTCTCATCTATAGAAAGAAGCTTAGACCAAGATGATAAGGAGCATACTAGTCTGATGAGAAGCTATGAGCAGAAACTGATTTTGAGATCCTATTCAAAGCTCATTTGGGATTTCTGCTTTTAAGGTGCATAAAGAGTAGATGGTGATTCATCCTTCTAAAGCTCATTCACATCTAGAGATCCTCAATATTGATCATATCAATGTACAAAGGATTATAACTCAAGTGATTACGATATTACTTGAGTGAGGTATTGTATTTTGAAATAATATATCATAATCATGCTTGGCTAACTTGTTTTCATTCATTCCATTTTATTTCAAGAAGTTTAGCCCAAGCAAACTAATTTCAGAAATGATTCAGAATTGTTTGTTATCAATTAATCTCTGCTTGCTATACTCCTCAATGTTATTAATCATGTTTGTTAGCAAATTTCAGATGATCAATTGAAGGATTAGAAGCAGAACCCAAAAACTCAGATTTGTGTTAGAACGTCCAAGGCTTCAATATGAATTCTGCAGATTTTCAGATATGACAAAACAGATCGTCATTCTGGCATTCAATATTTTTAATGAAGATCTTTAATGATTTGCTTACTGACCGATTTTCTCATAGCTTTTCGAATATTTGAATTATAGTACAGGATTATTTGAGATCACCATGGGTCATGCAATATCCTATGATTCATTCTAAATCGACGCAAAATCGGAAACATGCTGGAATTATGGAAGACTATCTTCAAACGGACAAGAAAGCATGATTCATGACTCGTTAAGGCTACTTTCAGAAATACCGAATCATGGGCAAACATTATGGACACGTCTAGTCACTTCGACGCTCCAACGGCAATGTTTTTTTTTATAATCATAAAAAGATCCGAACAAATATGGAATGTTCTTCATTTGAATTCAAACACATAAGCTGCAGCAGTCACATACCAAACAATATAAATAGGAGAAGACTTGGCTGATCAAATACACAAAGAGAACACAACAGCAGAGAAAACGCACAAAGAGAATCAGAAAGATACTTGCAAGAGTCTAGTTCCGCTATACTCTTGTCAGATACTTTCGAATACTTTCATCCAATACTCTGCAATACTTCCAGTTGATATCTTGTAATACCATGTACTTCAGTGCTTAGAGTTATCTGCTCTTATAGAGAGTTATCCGTCAACTATCATCTCCTTGTGAGAATCTCAAAGTTGTGGGACTTTGGGATTGGGATATTTGATTACAACTTGTAAGGGGAGTGTAATTCGAGAGAGAGAATTGCTCCGAGTGTTACAGAGTGTGTAATCATCTGAATGTAAGTTAGTGAAATCCCGGAGTGTTTCTGGGGACTGGACGTAGGTCAAGTGTTGGGCCGAACCAGTATAAATTCTCTGTGTCTATCTCCTCTACTCTATCTCTACTTTGCCTTGATATATATATGTTGTGTGGGTGACCGAGTAACTAGCAAAAAGAATTTTTGTAATCACCTATTCACCCCCCCTCTAGGTGATATTCCACATTCATTTGCAACCTTGACTTAGGAGCAAATGAAGAAAGTATTCTTCGAGAAATTATTTCTAGGTAAAAGAATGGCTAAGATGAGGAAAGAAATCTATAGCATTCAACAAACAATGGGTGAGAACCTGTATGAGTATTGGACTCGTTTTTTGGCTCTCCTTGCCAAATGCCCACATCATCAAATTTCACAACCACACTTGGTTGAATACTTTTATGATGGGTTGCTTGATCACAATAAAGGCACCATTGATGATGCAGCTGGTGGTTCTCTAATTGATTTGACATCTCAAGAAGTTTGGAATCTACTTGAAAAGATGGTTGCCAATAACCAACATTTTGGTACAAGCAAGAGAGCTAGAGTTGGAGCTGGGTCCATCAATGAGATTTTGAACAAGTTGGCCATTTTAAGTGATCAAATGTGTAGTATGCAAAAAACTATTCAAGCTCAACAAGTCCACAATGTTGGTGCTTCATATCCTCCTCCTATATCTCAAGCCTTGGTCCATCAATGGGTATTTTTGCTCTATTTTTGTAACTATAAAGTCACTTTTGCACTCAAGAAAAGCACTTGATGTTGGGTGTACTGTAAATGGAGCTTGAATCACCAAGAGGGGGGTGAATTGGGGATTCTTAAAAAAAACTTTTCGGTATGCTCTGTTTATCGGGTAGGAAATGAAGGTAAGACAGAGTTTAGAGAAGAGAAGCAAGACACAAGAATTTATCCTGGTTTGGTCCAACAACTTGACCTACATCCAGTCCCCAGACTCTCTAGGATTTCTCACTATATCGCTTGATTACACACTCTACACTCAAGAGTAATTCTCTCTCTAGAACTTACTCCCCTTTACAAGTTGTAATCAATAACCCAATCTCCAAGTCCCCTTGACTTGAGATAACCCACAATAAATGATTTACAATCAATGAACTCTCTTTTAGAGTAGATAAGATAAACAATGAAGTATGAATGTATCAGAAGATACTTTACTCAGAAAAACTCAAAGAATAAATGACTCTTGGATGATTTTCGTTTTCTGTTGGATTGGTTGTTGAGAAGAATTGAATGCATCTCTATTTATAGGTAGAGATCATTAATTGACCGTTGTAATCCCAATTATAATCGTTGGAGGTGTTGGGAGCTGATTACATTAAGCTTGGGTCTTCTCCTGTCTAAATCATCTGAAACTCACTAACAAACTGATTAAACATAGTCAGGAGTAGTAATGAACGTTGATGTAAGGTATTGAGATCAAACATGAAAGTTTTGCTAAATCATTCTTTTCGAAATTCAAACTTCGCGATGGAAACTCGAGTCAGTTCTTCGAAACTCGAGTTTTCTTGTTTCAGTGATCTTTTAACAAAAGACCGAAACTCGAGTTTTTAATCCAAACTCGAGTTTTCTCTTTACAGAGACAAACATCGCGATTTAGCATTTTGGACATGCTTAGTGAATAGTTCAAAACTCGAGTTTTGGACTTTTATCGAGAAATCATGTTTTAGTCCAAAATCTCAAAACTGGAGTTTTCAAGCAAAAACTGGAGTTTTCAAAACGTTCTAAATTGGCAGTGCTCTCTGCCTGGTAAAAACTCGAGTTTCCATATCTTAACTCGAGTTTTCATATTCTTTGAAAACTTTGGAAAATTCTCTGTTAGAGCCTAACTCGAGTTTTTAACCGAAACTCGAGTTTTCTCATTTTATGAGAAAATGTTAAAATTCTTGATTTATTTCACAAATGAGTTTATGCAAGATCAGAGATGAGTATTGTTCTTAGACGATGGAAACTCGAGTTTTAATACTAAACTCGAGTTTTCATGAACTCTTGAAAGTCTTAGAAAATACTCAGAGAATCCTAAACTCGAGTTTCCCATGGAAACTGGAGTTTTGGTTTTATCGAAAAAACTTGGTTGCTCTCTGTCTTGTCAAGACTCGAGTTTTCAAATGTAACTCGAGTTTTCTTTGTTTAGCGAAAAACTTGAATGCTCTCTGTATGGCCAAAACTCGAGTTTTAGAACAGAACTCGAGTTTGTCTTTCTTTATAAAAACTTGAGCATTTCACTGTCAGACCAAAACTCGAGTTTTCAACCAAAACTCGAGTTTGCCTTTGACAGTAAGTTTTCAACTTACAGAGACAAACTTCTCTTGTGTTTACAATTGTCCATTATCATCAAAACCAATTTGAGAACTAACATGTACTTTTGAAAAAACCACATGTGTATTTTTGCACCTTAACCCAAAAAACATTTTATATCAATTATAGCATCATATCATGTATCACAAGCATACATAGTTTTTCAGTGTGGATGCGTACTTGTCCGTACGTATATAAAATGCATGCATAGCTTTGGTTTGAACCAAGTTGTGCTTATTTGCTATGGCTAATAGAAGAGCATAACCTATATAACCTCTCTATCTCTTTCTCTAATCTTCTCAGAGATGGCTTTGTCCTTTACTTTTCTGAACCCTTACTTCGGTCTCTTTTAATTCCTACCTAAGGTAACAATTAAAAGTTATTGTTTTAAGGGTAAATGTGCAAAAATGCACATATACTTTACCCTCAGGAACGCCTAACACTAAATGTCTTTTTTGGGTGCAAAAGTATACATGTGGTTACAATTTTAGAGCAAAAGTCACACCCACTGTTAATGGAGAAAACGTTGACTGTTAACTTAAAATATTTGACTAATAGGGTTGAGATGTACGTTGAGGTGGATTTTGGAGGAGCCTAAAGTTTCCCTTTCACCCTATCATTCCTCCGACGTCTGAAATCTCTGGAAAGAAAGAAACAATGTGTCCTCCAGTTAAGAAAACAGGCATCAGCAGAGGTCAGGGCGTGGAAGTTTCCGTCAAGGAAGACGGTGAACTACTGGAGGACGCACGAGAAGAGAGAGGGTGAGAGGCATTCATGAGTCCAAATCAAACAGAGCATTGAATCCAAATCAAGTCCTTCGATTCAACAATAAGCATCAACACCTTCACCGTAGGTTTCCTCTTTGTTTCTCCATAAATCCTTCCCAAAACCAAACCTCATCAGCTCCATCTACCGCCACAATCCCTCCACTTGTGGTGGTCGGATTCGCCAATGCCGATATATATGTGGAGATCGAGAAAGGTGAGACCATTACGGCCAAAACTGGTCTAACTCTCGCCGGAGGAAAAGGGACTAACCAGGCTATCTGTGGTGGGAAATTGTCGTACCCAACGTATTCTGTGGGTCAGGTGGGTGAAGATGCTCATGGGAAGCTCATCTCTGAGGCTTTGTATAATGGTGGGGTTCGGCTCGATAATTTGACCACTGTTGGGTGTACACCAAGTCGGCATTCTGTGGTGATGCTTCAACCAAATGGTCAGAACTCTATAATCATCGTTGGTGGTGCCAATATGAGCGGGTGGCCTGAAACTCTAACTGATGAGAATTTGGAGACTGTGAGAAATGCGAGGAGTTTTGCTTTAGAGAGAGATTCCTGATTTTGTTAACATTCAAGTGGATAAGGTGGGGATTTTTGCATTTATATTCTTCAGTTCAATAAATAATCCATGATTTACAATCATTGCAGTAGTCATGAATGACGTTTTAAAACCAAAATTACTTATCAATTTGGGACATGCGGTTGTCATCTTAGTATTACTTGCATCATCTTCCCTTTAAGACGTTAATGTATGTAGTACATGGAAAATGCTGAGCTGATATTCTCTGAGGGATGCTTTATGCAACCTCACGTAGTCACTTTGCAAATATTAACTGCTGGAGGCGCCATAGACTATAATTATCAATTTTTGAACAAAGTGAGTTTAGTGGGAGACTCAAACTGTCTTTTGGGTTTGCTGAACTAGTGTTGACGATCAACGTCATTATATTGTGCTAGCTTTATGTTGCACTTGGACTAACATTCATAGAGAATTATACCATAGAGTGCCATAACTTTCAAAAGATTCTTGTCCTCCTGTAGCTTCTAGTCTTCTTCATCCTAGTACTCCTCTTTGTCATCATCATTTTCTTCTTTAATGTTGTCTTGCTTTTTGCTACTCCTTCTCCCTAGGAGTAGTGGAGGTTCAGTTACATTCTTCTGATATGTCCTTACATATAAATTGATGGCCATTATAATTGGATCCGACCACCACAAGTGGAGGGATTGTGGGGGTAGATGGGGCCGACAAGGTTTGGTTTTGGGAAGAATTTTTGGAGAAACAAAGAAGAGGAAACTTACGATGAAGGCAATGATGCTTATTGTTGAATCGAAGGACTTGATTTGGATTCAATGCTCTGTTTGATTTGGACTCATGAATGCCTCTCACCCTCTCTCCTCTCGTGTGTCCTCCAGTTCACCGTCTTTCTTGACGAAAACTTGTATGCCCTGGCCTCTGTTAAAGCTGGTTTTCTTGACTGGAGGACGCACCGTTTCTTTCTTTGCAGAGATTTCAGACGGTGGAGAAATGATACGGTGAAAGGGAAAATTTAGGATCCTCCAAAATCCACCTTAGCGTACAGCTCAACACTATTAGTCAAATATTTTAAGTTAACGGTCAACGTTTTCTCCATTAACGGTGGAGCTCAACACTATTAGTCAAATATTTTAAGTTAACGGTCAACATTTTCTCCATTAACGGTGGGTGTGACTTTTGCTTCAAAATTATAACCACATATATACTTTTGCATTCAAAAAAAACATTTGGTGTTAGGCACTTCTGAGGGTAAAACATATATGTATTTTTGCACCTTTACCCTTGTTTTAAACACCTTTTGTGTACCTTTACCAAAAACGTAAGGTTAAGGTGCAAAATGCACATGGGCTTTTACTCAAAGGGCACTCAACACCAAATGCTTTTTCGGAGATGCAAGAATACCTATGAACTCTTAAAATGGGTGTAAAAATAACATGACCGTTAAATATATCTTAACTGTAACAACCCAATTTCCAAAAGCAGTATAATTTTTTTTTTTAAACATCCTTTCAAAATGATCAGAGTAGAGCATCGGAGCATTGAGTAACTGATATGTACATATAAAATGCCGTAAGTCTGGCTGGATACAACAGCGGTACAAAAACCCATAAGGTTCAAAGGTAGTATACAACAGAAAGAGATCTTCAACCGAATCTTCTACGTGGCCTGCTCGCTTCTCTTCTCGGCCCTCCAGTCCTCCGAACCCTGAAGCTATAGCTGAGATCCAATTTAGCGCATTGGATCTCAGGTAACGGTTAACCTCATGCTTATAAACAGTATATGTCCAACAAGTATTGCAAATTTTACAACATTGATCAAGCCGGTACATGATCATTAAATAACAACATAAAAACGTAATAGTGATCTAAGTACGATACCTTAATCACAGTGTGTCTAAGTACGGTTCCATAGACATGGTGCATCTAAGTTCGGTTCCATAGACACGATGCATCTAAGTACGGTTCCATAGATACGGTGCGTCTAAGTACGGTTCCATAGACACGGAGTATCTAAGTACGATTCCTTAGACACGGGGTATCTAAGTACGGTTCCATAGACACGGGGTATCTAAGTACGATTCCTTAGACACGGGGTATCTAAGTACGGTTCCTTAGACACGGTGCATCTAGCACCGAACAGAATGGCCAGGTAAGTGTCTATCATGGGGGGCCTCACCGACTTTACGGCGACTAAATGGCACACCCACATTGACTAGCATTACCTTCGGCACCAAACTATTCACATAACATATTATCACATATAATCATTCAATAATCATCAGATTAGTGTTACAGTACGCGAACGTACCTCCGTTGACGAATGTCGGCAATTCTGGCGGAAACGGCACGTTTTACGAAAAACAGCGAAATGTCCAACAATGCACGTCGGACAACGTATCGGCGGCAGATCGAGTTTCGATGTCCTATAGGAGTAATATCACTTTCATTAGTGATTTGGCATTATAACGGCATTTTAGGTAAATATTACCATTTTGCCCCTATACCCCTAATCGGCGGAATTTCGCCAGCACTTCGTTACTCTGACAAATTTTCTTCCCGAAAATTCGCCAGAACTTCGACGCAATTATGATTCTTAAAAATAATGACTAAAATAGCCCTCCCATATGATACCCTAATCATACTCAAAATTTAAAGGCTATTCTAACATTACTACCCTTACTACTGAAAGAACTACGAAAGCTTAAAGCTCGGTGATCGAAAACTTACCTGAGCTTCACGCAAATTTCCCGGACTCCTTCCCAGAGCTTCTCTCTCTAACTTCTCACTAAAACCGAAATGCTCTCTTGAATTGTGAAGAATGAAGAGCAAAGGGGTGTCTTATTTATAGGCAAAAGTTATGGATTTCAACCGTTGGATCTTCTTTCGTATCGACGGCTCAGAGATGGTAGATGTGGCCTTATTGAGAATCACTCATTTTCCTTCCTTCTCCTCCACCAAAAACGTCCATATGTCATCTTTTCCAAAGATGAAGTCATCCTGATGATGTCATCAACTTGTCTTAGAAGTTTTCTACCGATAAAACCCCGATCGGTACCCGATTCGCGTAATTTCGGAAAAATCTCAAAATTCTGGATTTACAACTTTGAAGACATGTTCTCACTTACTAGAAATTTCCAAGTTAACCTAAATTTTGATTCCATATAGGGCTCCAACAGTCCAGTTGAAGTTTTCTCGAGAAACGTGTCCGAACGCGTCCGGTGTTGAAACGTATTTCTGGAATCACCAACTTCTTCAGAAAAATTCACTGATTCCAAATATGTTCAGATAAATTCAAACTCATTCCTAGATGTTGAGTTAGAATTTATTTTCTTCAAATCCAAAAATATGCCTATATGCATTCTTCCCTATTTCGTCTTATTAGGAAAAAGCACAAACGGCTTCAGAATTAACTTCCGCAAGAGTTTAACGGAAGATAAAATTCCACTGATCAATATTCTACCCTGACTTTGGAAATCTCATTCCTAGATCTCTAGATAGGATCCGTTTCCTAATTTCTAAATTACTATTCATCATTTTTACTTTAATTAATTATATTATTAAAATATTTGCAACTTGCAAAAATTATTTTTCATTTCATTTTCATTTTTTTTTTGCTTTTTTTTTCTGCCCAATTTTTTTTTTTATTTTGATTAATTATTTAATTAATTAAATAATTAGTTTTACATAATTTTTACAAAATTTTCCCATTGGTCCATTCTTGCATTTAGGCTTAAAAATACCTAAACTCATCTATTTTTCTTCAAAATTTCCAATTAATTAGTAAATATAGTTTTACTAATTTTAAACCAAAAACCACTAATTTTAGGGTTTTACATAATTATTCCTGAATTTCCTTTGCTTATGCTTAAGTAATTAGCCAGTAATTACCTAATTACTTAATTATCACTTGTTGATAATTTCCTTAATTAAAATACCTTATTATCTCATAACACTTGTTTTGACATTTGTGTTTCCATGTCTCTTTCATTATATTAGAATTTGTGAGGGTATTTTGGTCATTTACCACTTTTTGAGTATTCTTATTCAATTCCTCCAAGTTTGTAACTTATTAAAGTACCTAAATTAGGGACAATATCCTTCCCTATTTCAAATATATTTTTACTTGCTTCTTTTATAGCTTTCAAAATTTTCCTAAGTATTTATGTCCCTTAGGGGCATTTCTGTCATTTGGCACTTTGGCCCTTAAATTCTCTAATTTCCAAGAGATTTTCCCTTAGAAAAATATACTATATTATCACAAGTCTTGAGATTATATGCTTGCTTACCAAAAATACCCCTTTCATTTATCCGAGTATTACATTTCTTCCCCCCTTAAACAAAATTTCGTCCTCGAAATTTGTACTAACCCAACTAAACTTGGTATTAACTAAAACCCATCTCACATGGATTTTGGACTATACGCAACTGATCTTCATTTTATCTGCCAGCTGCTCCTTCTGGTGATTGAGAACTCGTTATAGCTTGATTATAAAGTTTTTATCATGTTTTAAGTTGATATATAGTGTTTCCGTGGTGTCACAATACCGCGTACTTTATATATATTGCTTCCGTGGCGCCCATAACACCGCGTACTTTAGTGTTTTAGCGTTTCCGTGGTGCCCATAACACCGCGTACATAAGTGTTTCCGTGGCACCCATAATACCGCGTACTACACATTCATCATGTAGTATTTCGATATACTATGTCCCCGTGGTTCCCATACACCGCGGCAATACCATATATCTTGTACTCATGGATATTACGTCGTACTTCGATATATGATGTTCCCATGGTTCCCATACACCGTGGCAACATAAGATACCTAATACTTAATAATACAATCGTGGTCTGTTTTATAATCACTAAGAAACATGACAATTACTATCTCCATGTCATGTGTAGATTAGTTCGACTTAAGAGACTTGAGAGTGGTAAGTCATCACACTGTCATCTGCTGACTAGACATATCCCGATCCAATCTGTTGGTACCATTATAAAAATCTATTTGGATTTGGGATAACCAATTTCTTGGTGTTGTGACCAACTTCTCCCTCACTTCATGAAAGCTTGTCTCATAGTCTTTGTTCAACATTTAAGTTATGACAAATTCTTCATGAATCTGTGGTACTATCCCGCTAGATCCAAAACTACACATCGATGTTACTATTTCTGGCTATTCTAATTCCAGAACTGCTTCCACTTCCTGAAAACAATTAATAATATCGTTGCGTTATGGAGTATGGCCCAGAAAGTTTATTCTGATACCAACACCCATATTTACCTACTTAGTAAAGAGTCGTGTCTTCCTTTGGTAATCTTGCTACTGATCGTCATTGTTCTTTGTGTTTCCCTTCCGATGTCTGAACAGATGAGAACGTCGTCAATCAATACCTCTATTAACCTACCTACGTGTTTGAGAGGAAACTTTGTTGCAAGTACCCTATGAACAAGGTAGGTGCATTTAGTCTGAGGGTCATCTCAAGAGATTTCAAAAGGTTCGTTTTGTCCTGGAAACTATCTTCAGAACCATGCTAGTATTGACTTGTAGTTGGGGGTATTCCGACTGGAAGTTGATCTAAGACATAGGAATGTGGTATGTGGGTAGATCATCGATCTTAGTAAGTGGTGTTCGTTTTTTTTTATAGTTACTTCGTCCAAATGACGGTAACGGATACAGAGTCGCAAGCTCTTGTTTTCCTTTTAAGAGAATCACTGGAAATTTCTAAGGTGATACGTTGGGTTAAATTAGACCCTTTTCTCGATAGTTCTCTTCTTCTTCTTCCCCTTCTGTATGTTCTTCCTCCTCAGCATTTCGTCTTTCTTCCTCAGCATTTCGTTCTGCTACTTGTCGTTCAGCTTGTTGATCTTGTCTATTCTGCCTCACTTGGAGTTCATTTATAAGAGCGCTCTGCTCTTGCAGAGTCCTCCTCAGCTCTTGTATTTCATTTTGGTCCGGCTGGTCTGGTACTTGATTCATCCGAGGTTGTCTACCTCGTCCTCCGCCTCGGCCCCTACCTCGGCTTCTACCCCGGCCTCTGGGAGCTCTGGCTCCTCTCAAATTCGCCATGTCTTGTTCTTTTTTCCTTTATTAGGGAAAACGTCCGATATACAAAGAAAACTTCAATTAGTATATCACGGATTTTATCGCGCTAATATCTACTCTGCATATAGACTTATCATAATTAGTATTCGTACTACGAACGTGCACCCGAAATATTTCCCTCGTCCAGGGTTCCGTTGATTTGGTCTACTCAGACATGGGTATGGAATTTCGTATCAGAGGTTCCTCTACATGAGTCAAATACTACATGTACTTATCCTTATTGGTCCCGGAGTTTCATCCGACGTGACCCCGCTTCATTTCTAAGCTCTGGTCTAGAGTGGTGCTCCCACAGAAAGTGATACACCGATTCAGGATGGTACACCAGTTCAATCGGTATACCGACATAGGGTAGTACATTTACTCGGGGCTATATCGGTACTCATTTTCAAAACATGCTCAAAGTTTAAAAGGATTTTGAACATAACTCCGTTATCCGAACAGAATGGCCGTGTAAGTGTCTATCATGGGGTAAGAGCCAATGCTTCGTCACAGATCACACTGTGAGAACCCCCGATCATGGTTAACTTAACTAGCTCTGATACCATAAGTGTAACAACCCAATTTCCAAAAGCAGTATAAATTTTTTTTTTTTAAACATCCTTTCAAAATGATCAGAGTAGAGCATCGGAGCATTGAGTAACTGATATGTACATATAAAATGCCGTAAGTCCATTTTGGATACAACAATGTACAAAAACCCATAAGGTTCAAAGGTAGTATACAACAGAAAGAGATCTTCAACCAAATCTTCTACGTGGCCTGCTCGCTTCTCTTCTCGGCCCTCCAGTCCTCCGAACCCTGAAGCTATAGCTGAGATCCAATTTAGCGCATTGGATCTCAGGTAACGGTTAACCTCATGCTTATAAACAGTATATGTCCAACAAGTATTGCAAATTTTACAACATTGATCAAGCCGGTACATGATCATTAAATAACAACATAAAAACTGTAATAGTGATCTAAGTACGATACCTTAATCACAGTGTGTCTAAGTACGGTTCCATAGACATGGTGCATCTAAGTTCGGTTCCATAGACACGATGCATCTAAGTACGGTTCCATAGATACGGTGCGTCTAAGTACGGTTCCATAGACACGGAGTATCTAAGTACGATTCCTTAGACACGGGGTATCTAAGTACGGTTCCATAGACACGGGGTATCTAAGTACGATTCCTTAGACACGGGGTATCTAAGTACGGTTCCTTAGACACGGTGCATCTAGCACCGAACAGAATGGCTGTGTAAGTGTCTATCATGGGGGGCCTCACCGACTTTACGGCGACTAAATGGCACACCCACATAGACTAGCATTGCCTTCGGCACCAAACTATTCACATAACATATTATCACATATAATCATTCAATAATCATCAGATTAGTGTTACAGTACGCGAACGTACCTCCGTTGACGAATGTCGGCAATTCTGGCGGAAACGGCACGTTTTACGAAAAACAGCGAAATGTCCAACAGCGGCACGTCGGACAGCAGACGGCAAAGCAGATCGAGTTTCTGATGTCCTATAGGAGTAATATCACTTTCATTAGTGATTTGGCATTATAACTGGCATTTTAGGTAAATATTACCATTTTGCCCCTATACCCCTAATCGGCGGAATTTCGCCAGCACTTCGTTACTCTGACAAATTTTCTTCCCGAAAATTCGCCAGAACTTCGACGCAATTATGATTCTTAAAAATAATGACTAAAATAGCCCTCCCATATGATACCCTAATCATACTCGAAATTTAAAGGCTATTCTAACATTACTACCCTTACTACTGAAAGAACTACGAAAGCTTAAAGCTCGGTACCGAAAACTTACCCAGAGCTTCGCTGCAAATTTCCCCGGACTCCTTCCCCAGAGCTTCTCTCTCTAACTTCTCACTAAAACCGAAATGCTCTCTTGAATTGTGAAGAATGAAGAGCAAAGGGGTGTCTTATTTATAGGCAAAAGTTATGGATTTCAACCGTTGGATCTTCTTTCGTATCGACGGCTCAGAGATGGTAGATGTGGCCTTATGAGAATCACTCATTTTCCTTCCTTCTCCTCCACCAAAAACGTCCATATGTCATCTTTTCCAAAGATGAAGTCATCCCGATGATGTCATCAACTTGTCTTAGAAGTTTTCTACTGATAAAACCCCGATCGGTACCCGATTCGCGTAATTTCGGAAAAATCTCAAAATTCTGGATTTACAACTTTGAAGACATGTTCTCACTTACTAGAAATTTCCAAGTTAACCTAAATTTTGATTCCATATAGGGCTCCAACAGTCCAGTTGAAGTTTTCTCGAGAAACGTGTCCGAACGCGTCCGGTGTTGAAACGTATTTCTGGAATCACCAACTTCTTCAGAAAAATTCACTGATTCCAAATATGTTCAGATAAATTCAAACTCATTCCTAGATGTTGAGTTAGAATTTATTTTCTTCAAATCCAAAAATATGCCTATATGCATTCTTCCCTATTTCGTCTTATTAGGAAAAAGCACAAACGGCTTCAGAATTAACTTCCGCAAGAGTTTAACGGAAGATAAAATTCCACTGATCAATATTCTACCCCGACTTTGGAAATCCCATTCCTAGATCTCTAGATAGGATCCGTTTCCTAATTTCTAAATTACTATTCATCATTTTTACTTTAATTAATTATATTATTAAAATATTTGCAACTTGCAAAAATTATTTTTCATTTCATTTTCATTTTTTTTTTGCTTTTTTTTTTCTGCCCAATTTTTTTTTTATTTCGTTTTTTTTTTGTTTTGATTAATTATTTAATTAATTAAATAATTAGTTTTACATAATTTTTACAAAATTTTCCTATTGGTCCATTCTTGCATTTAGGCTTAAAAATACCTAAACTCATCTATTTTTCTTCAAAATTTCCAATTAATTAGTAAATATAGTTTTACTAATTTTAAACCAAAAACCACTAATTTTAGGGTTTTACATAATTATTCCTGAATTTCCTTTGCTTATGCTTAAGTAATTAGCCGATAATTACCTAATTACTTAATTATCACTTGTTGATAATTTCCTTAATTAAAATACCTTATTATCTCATAACACTTGTTTTGACATTTGTGTTTCCATGTCTCTTTCATTATATTAGAATTTGTGAGGGTATTTTGGTCATTTACCACTTTTTGAGTATTCTTATTCAATTCCTCCAAGTTTGTAACTTATTAAAGTACCTAAATTAGGGACAATATCCTTCCCTATTTCAAATATATTTTTACTTGCTTCTTTTATAGCTTTCAAAATTTTCCTAAGTATTTATGTCCCTTAGGGGCATTTCTGTCATTTGGCACTTTGGCCCTTAAATTCTCTAATTTCCAAGAGATTTTCCCTTAGAAAAATATACTATATTATCACAAGTCTTGAGATTATATGCTTGCTTACCAAAAATACCCCTTTCATTTATCCGGGTATTACATTAACACCGTCACTTTTTGTGGTAGGTCCCACACTATTTTTATGAAAATACCAAAATGTCCCTAATTCAAAAAAGAGTGAAGCTCATCTCTTTCACCAAGCATCGCTGGAATTGCAAATGAAGGGAGAAGAAAATATTACCCATCCAACATTTACCTTTTCAAAGAATAAACAAGACTGAATGGATAGAAGCAGAGAAGCTCGGAGAAACACTATGGCTTCCAATGGTTTGTCCAGAAGGAGGAGCTATAGGATGCATTGAAAAGGAAGATCAAACAAAGCCCCCCCTTTCTTGTTGCGTGATTTCTGATGGCCTCCCTTCTTTTCATGACTTTCATAGGAAGAAACGGCCGATGGAGCTACAAGAGACGACCAGGCTCAGAGATCGAGGGACTGGGAAAAAGGATCAAGATCACAGCCCTCAAACCTTCTAATCTAAATCTTAGTTTCCATCACTGATCTCCAAAAAATCTCAGTCATAACAAATCGATCTCCTCTCACCCCACGATCAGTGAAGGCGAGGAAGAAGAAGTCAAGCATTCACTGTGCTTGATTTGCTAAGGGAGAGATCTCAGAAGTCATAACACTTATCGAGCTTGGGAAAGGAAATTTTTTTTCGGGGGGGAAGTAGGGGCATTTTGGTATTTCTATGAAAATAGTGTGGGACCCACCACAAAAAGTGACGGTGTTAAGTTAGATTTAACGTTCATATTATTTTTGCACCCATTTTGAAAGTTCATGGGTACTTTTGCACCTCCAAAAAATATTTGGTGTTGGGTGCTTTTTGAGTAAAAGCCCATGTGCATTTTTACACCTTAACACAAAAATGTATTAATGTTATTGCTACAATGTGATAGTTTGATGTATTAACGTGTATGATTACATATTTTATTTAATATAGACTATATCTAGATATTATCTTATCATTATTTTCAATAAAATATTATTTGATTGTGGCCCACACGTAATTTGCATGAATATTTGGCTTAGGATTATTTGGCTAGATAGTAAGCTATTACAAGCCTTGATGGAGGTTATAAATAGCATAAGCCGGGTCTTAGAGCAATAATGTTGAAATATACTTACTTTCACTTTAAAGGTTACTTGGTGCCTCAAGTGGGACCACTGAAGCTGCTAGCCTTTCAGGATCTTTCGGAAGAAGAGGCGATGTCCCCCATTTCTAATTACACAACGGTGTCAGGAAACTGGAACTGGGATATACTATGCAGGGACTTGCCTGTTTATGTGGTGGCACTCATTGCTGGCTGAAGGTGCCTATGCCGGAGGATGGTGATGCTCATTGCTTCTGGGACCTCTCGTCGGATGGGAAGTTTACTGTGTCTTCAGCGTATCAAATGCTTCGGGAGGAAGGCGAGAGGAGTCATGGTCAAGGATGGGATCACATTTGGAAGTGGGAAGGTCCTCAGCGAGTCCGGGTCTTTCTTTGGCTGGCGGCAGGTTCCTGCCTCCTCACCAATGAGGAACGCCGGATCATGTGTTGCGAGGTTGCACTTTTGCTAAGGAAGTTTGGAAACAGATGGCATCAGCAGGTCAGTTTCGATCATTGTTTAGACAGGAATATGGTCCATGGCTGATACATAATCTGAGTGATACCAATCAACGAGGTACAGGTAAAGTTTGCTGGTCCCAGTTGTTTGGGTTAACATGTTGGAAATTATGGGATGCCCGGAACAAAGCAGTGTTTCAGAATATTATGTCTCACTCAGGGAGCCTAGTGAGGGAGGTGAAGTCCCTAGCGGAGTTCCAGATACAAGCACGTCTTTTTCACCATCAGACAAGTTGTGGGAAACCCCGGGTATGTGAAAAGATGATCTGTTGGCGAAGCCCCCTACATCAGTAGTGTCCTTATCCTGTGATGGAGCAAGGAAGGTTGTATCTGGGAGGGCGGGGGCTGGTTGTTTGACTCGGAGCCATGAGGGCACGTGGTTGGGGGGCTGCTGCCGGAATATTGGAGCATGCACTTCTCTTCAGGCGGAGCTATGGGCTTTGATGGACGGCTTGGAACTCACTTGGGCGTTGGGGTATAGAGAGGTGGTTGTGCACGTCGACTGTTTGGTTGCTCTGACTTTAGTCCGGAGTGCTGAGGGGAATACTACTGCTTGTACTAGTCTCGTAAGGAAGATCCAATGGCTGGTTTCACAGGATTGGAGTGTGACGATGGCCCATGTCTACCGGGAGGCAAATCGGTGCGCTGATTTTCTAGCTACGTATGCACTTAGCTTGGATAGAGGGAAGTATGTTCTGCAGGAACCACCGGCTGGTCTTCTACTGCTGCTCCATGAGGATGCTGTGGGCGTTGGAAGGACCAGGCTGTGTTCGACCTTTACCTGATCAAGTTGATCAGACCCAATGTCAACCAAAAAAAAAAACGTTACTTGGTGGATGACATTTATTCCCAGACTATCCCTGTGCATATCATCTTCCCATTAAAAGAATACTGAGTTATTTTCTTCTAATCTTCTTTTCTCTCTGTTTTTTTTTAGCTCTCAGTTTTTGTGAGATATAGTGTAAAGAGTTGCAATGGCCAGAGGTACTACTGATAAAGGCTTACATTGCTACTCTTTGTTTTAGAGTTCATATTATGTATTTCGGGAATTACTTCTGTATTTATTCTAACATACATCCCATAAAGTTGTGCCTCAGCCAGAGAAGGAAGCGATGGGTCTAACTAGAGATCTTGTACGTCTTTCGGAATTGAGAATGCTGATCATCTTATCGATCGAAGATCTAGACAAGGCACTAGCAAAAGATCCCCTCGCGGCTCTACATTAATCGGGTCCGGTTTCTCTCACACGTCACTTTCTCAATATCCCTCATTGTCCTTTAATCGTGGCCGTCGAAATCTTGATCCAAGGGCCCAGAATAATTTTTTAAAAAACCGCATGGGTAACAACACCGCATGCGGTTTTTTACAAAAATTATTCTAGGCCCTTGGATCAAGATTTCGACGGCCAGGATGAGACTGTGAGGGATGAGCATAAATGAGAAAATGAGAGAATCCTCTTTCAAATTAATCCATATGTCATGCGTACGGTTTAATTATTTGCTTTAAATAGTAATAAGACGGTGAATGTTGATGATGATTTGGTGGTTCCATTAGCAGTTTGTATTTTGGGAGAATTCCATATAAAGACGGTTGAATTACCTAAATTCTAATTTGGGTTACTAAATTTAACAAATTATTAATTAGGCTATGTGACACAATTAGGGATTTAGAAATTGGACCAAATTACCTTTATATCGCTTAATTATTAAAAAATGAAAAAAGAAATATTAGAGCATAACAATAGGGAAAATTCCAGATAAATACCAATTGAATTTGTAAAACCCTCAGAAGTCCTCCGAATTTGCAAAAAGACTGAGAGGTGATAAGGACTTTTGAGGGTTATGCAAATTCATACAAAATGACCATAATGCCCTCCTCCTTTCCTCTCTTCCTCTCTCGAACCAGACCACCACCACGATCCGCCGTGACTACCGATCGAAGTGCACGTTCGCCACCGTCTACCTCCACCGCCGACGCGACGACAACGCCGCACCCGCCATGGACGCCGCACCTCCGACACCGGGTGAAAAACGAAAAAAAAACACGAATGAAACACGAACAAGTAAATTTTTTTGATTCGGTCGATCCGGAAGAAATTGGAAGAAGAAGATGTGAAGGAAGGAAGGAAGGAAGGAAGAAGAAAAGGAAGGAAGGAAGGAAGGAAGGAAGGAAGAAGAAAGAAGAAGAGAGGAAAAAAAAAGTGACACTTTCAGTGCACTCTGCTGCACCGAAAGTGCACACGCACACTTGAGTGCACTGAAAGTGTGGAACTTTTACCATTTGCATAACGTTTTTACCATTTGCATAACGCAATTTACCATTTGCATAACACAATTTACCACGTGTTTTTTACAAAGTTCACACTTAGATGCCTGAATGAAAAACCAAAGTTAAAGAAACTTTTACCATTTGCATAACGCAATTTACCATTTGAATAACGCAATTTACCATTTGCATAACGCAATTTACCACGCGTTATGCATTTTGTAAAAGTTTCTTTAACTTTGGTTTTTCATTCAAAGATCTAAGTGTGAACTTTGTAAAAAACACGTGGTAAATTGCGTTATGCAAATGGTAAATTGCGTTATGCAAATGGTAAAAGTTTCTTTAACTTTGGTTTTTCATTCAGCATCTAAGTGTGAACTTTGTAAAAAACACGTGGTAAATTGCGTTATGCAAATGGTAAATTGCGTTATGCAAATGGTAAAAGTTCCACACTTTCAGTGCACTCAAGTGTGCGTGTGCACTTTTAGTGCACTGAAAGTGTCACTTTTTTTTTCCTCTCTTCTTCATTCTTCTTCCTTCCTTCCTTCCTTTTCTTCTTCCTTCCTTCCTTCCTTCACATCTTCTTCTTCCAATTTCTTCCGGATCGACCGAATCAAAAAAATTTACTTGTTCGTGTTTCATTCGTGTTTTTTTTCGCTTTTTCACCTGTCGGAGGTGCGGCGTCCATGGCGGGTGCGGCGTTGTCGCCGACGCCGACGGTGGAGGTAGACGGTGAGTAACGCACGGCGGATCTCGTGGTGGTGGTCCTGTTCGAGAGAGGAAGAGAGAGGAAAGGAGGAGGGCATTATGGTCATTTTGTATGAATTTGCATAACCCTCAAAAGTCCTTATCACCTCTCAGTCTTTTTGCAAATTCGGAGGACTTCTGAGGGTTTTACAAATTCAATTGGTATTTATCTGGAATTTTCCCATAACAATATTGTTTACGATTTTTCCTTTTCTCTTTTCTTTGATTTATGGGTTAGGGGTATTATTGGAAAATAATTAACATTTGAATATCCTAGATTGAGTCATTGACCCAATTTAAGATTTATTGAGTTTATCAACCTCATATAGAATTTTCCTATTTCAACCGTCTTTATATGAGATTTTCCCTTGTATTTTCTTGCTGGCAAAATAAAAAAAAAAAAAATATATATATATATATATATATATATATATATATATATATATATATATATATAAATAAATATATATATATATATATTGTATTTTGTTCTTCTGTTATTATCTATTTGCATTCTAACTTGCTGTGATGTTTTGGAATAATAATAATAAGCTTATAATTAAATATAAGAAATTTTATTACGTGACGTTGGTGTCTCTGCATACCTTCCTCTCTCTATCTTCTTGCTTAATTTAATGCTTTTAGGTTTCGTGATGATAATTATATAAAGAGTAAATACCCTGTTCTTGACAAAAAACGGGATCCCATTTTGGTCCCTGACAAGAAGAGGTATTTTTTAGTCCATAAAAAGGACAAATAAGGGTCGATTGATTGACATTTTGATCCCTCACAAATTTCCAAAAGGTCTTTTTTAGTCCCTAAAAAAGGACAAATAAGGGTCGATTTTTTTGTAAGGGACCAAAATGGGGTTCATGTTTTTTGTCAGGGACCAAAAAGGATATTTACTCTTATATAAATGATGATCATGTGCTTTGCTTGACAGATGTTGGGATAAAGCATATATAATGTGTGCACAATTTTGGCATATGTAATAAAAATATAAAATTATTTAAAACATCCAAAATCTCTCATCAAGAACATGTGCAGTTTGCATAAATACACTAATTACCTGGAAATTATTACTACCTCCGGTCCTAATTATAAAACCTAGTTGACTTTCTTTGGAGAAATTAAGGAAGCTAAATAAGTTACTTAATCATTTCATGTTATATATCCTTAGATTATATATTAGTTTATTAGTTAAACTAATTAGTTTGAAGAAAAAAATAAAAATAAAAATACTCTAAAGTAATTTAATTAGCTTCCTTAGTCTCTTCATAAAAGTCAACTAGGTCTTATAATTAGGACCGGAGGGAGTATTATTTAACAAGTTCAATAATGATAATAAATAAATAAATAAGAGAAAAACATTTGAGTCAAGAGGCCATAGAGAAAGCATGAGAGGGTGGGGCATTAACGATCACGCAAGTCTCGGTTGATTCCATGCCTTCCAGCCCAAACCTCTTGGTCCATAATTTGAAAGCTACGGCCCATTTCCATAACATTACATTTTCCTTGTAAGAATGTTCTTGCAGCAGAGGGTGGCCTTGAGCCAAGGAAGGATGTGTTGCTTTTGTCTATGATTTACATTGGTGACTTAAAGGTCACATGTTTGTTTCTAGATTCTTTACATCTCATTTTTTCAAAGAATTATTTTTCAAGTTGGCACTGTGCAAAGCAATTTGGAGAAAGTTATATGCTTAGAGTATGTATTCTCTCATAACATGGTAAATCAATGTTAGAAGTGATACCCGCATTTAGAACTTGATAGTAACTCGAACAAGATTGTCTCCAATAAGATGATACTCTCTCCAGTCCTAAATATAGGACAAAGTTTGTAATGCAAATTGCATTACAAACTTTGTCTAATATTTAGGACTGGAGTTAGTATATATCTATACTTATCAAGAAGAAGATGAAGAAGTAAGATATGAATATTAGTACATGAGATGATTACAAGGTATTTATAGCATCACAACATAAAATCAATCATTCTTGAGTTATACCATTAACCTAAACTCTAGGAAACTAATGAGGTGAAGACCTATGTTAAAATAACTACTACCTCCTCCGATCCTAAATATAAAATTTAATTGATTTTTTAGAGCGCTTAAGGAATCAAAATAAGTTATGTTAAAATATTTATAATTATGATATAAAACATATTTATAATTATCGTTTTTCTCTAAATTAAATTGTTTGACTAATAAATTGATACTAATCTAATGATATACAATATATGTTATGATTAAGTGATTCATTTAGCTTCGTTAATATTTTCAAAAAAGCCAATTAGATCTTATATTTAGGTCTAGAGGACGTATAAACAACTAGTCAACTCATTGTGATCTTATTCAACTTCACTTTAACATCACTAACAAACACAAATTGCGTCTTCTTTTGCACTGAAAGTATTTGTGAAATATATATGTTTAATCAGTTTCCCAGGCAATCTATATTCTTGTGTTAAACACTTTATAAGGCGTCAAAATATTGATTATATCAACACTAAAATAACTTATCTCTCTGATGTTTATTATATATCACCAGTTTTTGTCATTATGTATATCTATCTGGTTTTTTTATGGTGACGCTCTTAACTGGACAGGGATTGCTTTCACCTAAAGCTTGATTCAATCAAAATCATCATTAAAATATTATCAATATCACTATTATACATAAAAGGAATATATTACATTATAAGTGTTGGTCATATTGATTTGCTGACTTTTATCTTTTTTAAGAATAAAATAAAATCGGTTGAATTCCCACTTGTGGATTGTGATTGATGATTGAATTGCTCAACAACTACAAATGTTGTTATTTCTAGCTTGGTCTTTCATCCTCATTTTCTCTAAAGTAAATTGGGAATATGAAAACGATGTTTTGCGTATAAAAAGCAATTAATTTTTAATGCATATTAATAAAAAGCTATCCTGTCTATGAAACTAAATATAATATTGTTAATTAATCATTTTTTTCAGTAAAATGTAGCAATAAAACGATATTAGATGATGACATAACAAAACGATATTAAATGAAAAGAGAGCGATAATATTTTATATTATCATATTGTGGGTAAGTACAATATATTAATCATGTGATTCGGGTACAGAATACATTACAGAAAAACGTAGACGTTAATTATATTTTTATTTTCATTCATGCTTTTACAATTATTAGTTGCGTCAAATGGACCGCTTCTACAGATTCGTGCATATATAATGCTTAACAAATAACGGTTAAAATGAATAAATTACATGTATGTCGAGTTGGAGGTCACACAAGAATGTATGGTTAATCATGCACATTGTTTTGTATTGTGAGATGGAATTCGCGAAAACACAAAAATATCAATTGTAGTTAATAACCAAAATTTATTTAGTGACAAAAATGACGATTTTTATGAAATAATCATAATGTAACACTTACAAATGATTCTTCTTCCAACCTTATATTAGTAAAGGCAAAACATAACGCTTATATCAATTGACAGTAAAATATGAATGACAAAAAACAATTTTCTTAAGAAACAACTGTTATGTAAAGAATAACTCTTAAAAGCACATTTTTCAAAACCTCGTTCAGTTCAACACCAAGTACCAATTGTTAGTTCTCTATATGTTTTGATGATAACTGTCAGTTGTAAATAAAATGAAGTTAATGGTTTCAGTCAAAAATGTTTTACCATGTTCAAACTTAAACCAGTAACTTAATTACTGTCAAATTGACTCGAGTTTCAGGTTGTAAATCTCGAGTCAACTCAAAACAGAGAGTTGTCAAAAATATTTGAACATCGAGTGCCTCGAGCCAGTCATACTTAACTCGAGTCATAAGCTTTTGTGAAAAATTTTGAGAAATGATGTTGACTCAAGTCTATGACATTTGACTCAAGTCATATTTTAAGGACTTAAACTTATTTTCAAAATTCAGAATTCTTGACTTGAGTTTGTATTCATTAACTTGAGTTTAGTTTTTGAAACATATTTTCAAATGTATTGATTGACTCGAGTCATCACTTAATGATTCGAGTTGGGACAATTTCAAACATTTTCCATATAGCTATTTCAAAGTTCATTTGTGAAAGAAGAACTTGACTCGAGCTAACCTTAATTGACGTAAGTCATGCACTTGAGCTAAATGTTTTAAACTCGAGCCTAAGTCATATAGAGACATCTTCATTTAAATTTCAAACTTATTTTCAAAGAAGAAGAACTAAAGACTCGAGCTTAGAACGCTTAACTTGAGTCATCTGCTTGAGTTTGCTTGAATTTAACTCGAGCATAATGTATCTTTATTTTACAATCACCGTGTTCGTAAATCTTAAATCTTCAAGTATGATTTGCTTACTTCATATTATTACTCATTATTGTTTCTAACTAAGTTTAATTAGTTTGTTAATGAGTTTGAGATAATCAAATGAATGATTACACTACTACAAAAATTGGATTTTACTACCCTAAAAAACGTCCTTATTTAGAAACAAGACGTCCAAAATGAAGGCGGTGGCATTCTTGTAATTATCTTTAGGGAAGTTTAGCCTTCAACGTCCTAAATAAAAAATCAGGACTCCTTAAATTTATTTTTGGTGTCCTAAATTTGTTTCAGGACGTCTAACATTCTCTCGCGCCATAAAATATGATAATTTTTTCTTTGGCGTCATGCGGATTCCCTTTTTGCAATAATATTAATTTATGGCGACCTGAATAATATTAAGGACGCTTTTAATGTGGCAATACATATTAATTACTTCGCGCCATGGATTTTTTGTTTGGCGCCGAGGATGTTTTTTTTAAAAATTTAATAATATTGGCGACCTGATTGATATTAAGGTCGCCAATATTAATATATTGGCGACCTTAAGAAAATGGCGACCTGAATCATAATCAGAACGCCAAAATAAGAATATAGGCGTCCTGAAATCAGATTCAGGTCGTCTATATTCAATTTTTTTAGGTTAATATACACGCGCGCCTCTTCATTTTCTCTCACACTCACATTCTCTGATCTCCGACGACAGCGCGCACGAAATCTTCTCGTCCTCACTCACACTCTCGTGTCGTTCCTTCTCCAAGCCTGGTGCTCTCGTTGCCGTCTCCGCCGTCGTCTCCTCCGTCTCCACCGCCGTCGTCACTGATCACACTCGTGGTTCTATCTCTCGCTCACTCCGCCTCTTTCCCGATCGATGAAACCCACCAAACCCAGCAAGTAAGCTTCTTGTTCATTTCTTAAGTTCTTTGATTCCTAATAACCCATGTATGAATGGATTTTTGCTTAAGTTAGCTAGGATTCTTAAGTTAATGCTTCTTGTTTATGGACTGGATTTTTTGCTTCTGTATGTTTAGGATTCCTGCCTCTTTCTCTCTCACTCGCATTTTGGATTGTGCACTATATATGGATGGTAATGTGGATTGCCATGTTTCTTATAAATGTAGAGGTTGTTAGAATAAGCATCTCCCACATTCGTTCGTTTCCTTCTCTTCTTCATAGTAGCTAAAAAATTATTTACAAAAATATAGAATAAGAAATGTGATGATTCACAAGTTAAGAATAGCATAAGATATTTTTCATATTTCATTCAATACATGAGGAAATATATAAGTTTTAATCAAGGGAATGAATAAATCCTATATATTACTTTAACGTAACCAACAATTACAGTTTGATTTAGGTTGATTCATCAATGGAAACAGCCTGCTCAGCTCATTAGCACCCATATTGAGATTTTATATGGGACGAACTGAAATTTGTTCTACACACAGAAAGAGTACAACACAACCCTTTTTCAGATCTAAAAGCTTCAATCAAGAAAGAGGTTTTAACCTCGTTCGATAATGACATAGGGTTTAGCTTTAGCTGTTGTAAAAAGCACGTTTACTTTAAGTAAACATTGACTCTATGGCTCTATGCTTTCTTTATCTTACATAATTGATAAATTGTTTAGCTGATTTTTCTTTCTTTCATGCATCATTTCAAAATTGTTTGACCATTCTAGTACAAAAGAACAATTTGACTGTCATTTATCTTCAAGTTTCCTGCAATCTCTGTTGGTTTCTTTCAGATCTTCTATTTTTGGGGGCTTCCTTTGGGAGCTCCATCTTGAGATATTATTTCTTCGTGATATTGTTCTGAATTGCTTTAGTTAATAAGTTTTGTTGAATTAAGCTGAAATTGGTTGTTATTGAAATTTTGGGATGTCTTACTTTTAAGGGGAAATCTCACGAAATTTACTTAAAAGAAAACATGTCGTTCTTGAAATTGACATGAACTTTGTTGTTGGAAATGTCGTAGGTGGTAATAAAATGGGTCATAGTTGGATGAATGCATTGAGAACTAGTGAAGAATATGAGAATGGGGTGGAAGAGTTTATTGAATTTGCTAGAAGGAATGTGGCCACAAAAATGGGATGTATTATTGTCCATGTGTTAATTGTTTAAATGGGAGTCGAAGGGTTATTGCTGATATAAGGGACCACCTACTTTGTGATGGAATACACCTTCGATACACAACGTGGATATGGCATGGTGAGGAAGTAAGTACCGGTGCGTCCCATGCAAATGAAGTTGAGGTAGATGATGATGATGGAATGGAGAAAATGATTAATGATGTTGAGGCAAAATCTTTTGCACAATCGGGTGAATATGAAAGCGTGCGGAGTGATGCACTGCTTGAATTGTTGTGTGATATGTTGCCAGTTGATAATGGTCTTCCAAATCGTATGTATGAGGCCAAGAAAATCTTGTCTACGATGGGTATGGAGTATAAAAAGATACACAGTTGCCCTAATGATTGCATATTGTACAGAAAACGAGTACGAAGGCCTCAGTAATTGTCCGAAGTGTAAAACTTCACGATACAAAGGGAAGAAAGTTAGTGTTTCTGGAGAGCAGACAACAAAAAGGCAACCTTTGAAGGCATTGTGGTATCTTCCAATAATTCCACGGTTTAAGCGTCTGTTTACTAGTGAAGCAACGGCGAAGAAGTTGAGATGGCATTCTGATGAGAGAATATCCGATGGAAAATATCTTCGGCACCCGGCTGACTCTCGCAATGGAAGAAAATAGACGAAATGTTCCCTCAATTTGTCGGTGAGCCAAGAAACCTTGGTGGGGCTTTGTACGAGATGGCTTCAATCCGTATCGAACTCTTAGCAAGCATCCATAGTGCATGGCCGGTTCTCCTTGTAATATACAACTTACCTCCTGGCTATGTATGAAACGCAAGTATGTGATGCTTTCTATGATGATTTCTGGACCAAAACAACCCGGGAACAATATCGATGTGTACTTGGCGCCTTTGGTTGAGGATTTGAAGAAGTTGTGGGAGAAAGGCGTAGATGTGTTTGATGCATATAAGAAGGAGCACTTCAAGTTGCGTGCAATGATTTTTACCACGATAAACGACTTTCCTGCATACGAAAATTGTCGTGGTACAGTGTGAAGGGGCATAAAGCATGTCCAATATGTGAAGCGGACACAAACTTCCATCAACTAAAGCACGGAAAAAAACGGTCTACCTCGGCCACAGGAGGTTTCTTCATCGGTTCCACCCATATCGTAAGTTAAGAAAGCGTTTTAACGGCTTACCGGAGCAGAATACGACTCCAAAGGCGCTAACTGGAGAGGACGTTTATAGTCGGGTGAAACATATCAATGTCATATTGGGTAAGCATCAAAGGAAGGCGAGTGAGAAGAATATATGGAAGAAGAGATCAATTTTCTTTGATCTTCCATATTGGCGTAGTCTTGATGTGAGACACGGTCTTGATGTGATGCATGTGGAGAAAAACGTTTGTGATAGCCTTGTCAGTACTCTTTTGCACATACCAGGGAAGACTAAGGATGGAATTAGTGCGAGACTAGATCTGGTTGACATGGGAATAAGAGAAAGGTTACATCCACGAGTAATGGAAGATGGTAAGAGGGCATACATGGAGCCAGCAACTCATACACTATCAAAAACATGTTTGCCGAGTAAGTAAATTTTTGTCTGAATCATCGATTCTTCTTTTAAATGAATGGTTTAACATGTCTGTTAATTTCCATTTTAATGATAGTGGCCTCAAGACGTATAGAGAGCTTATCAATGCAAAAGAGCAGGGTGGACCGAAGTGGTTTAAACCGACGGTGAGTAGTTTCAATTCAAGTTATTTCATTGACACAGTAGCTTTAGATATGCCTTTATTCGTTTTTAACAATTTGCCTTTGATTTATAGTGCCATCAACAACCGTGGAGCACCGAGTGCGGATATTACGTTATGAGTTGGATGCAATCCATCGTTAATAGCGGACGTATTCAAGGTTTTCAAAACGTACGTAATCGCTCTGTGATTCTCAAGTTTATTGAATTTTTGTTGTTGTACTTGAGTTGTTAATTATTTCCTTCACTTAATTGGTTTATCTTATACCTTGTTTCCCCAATTTACAGTTTTGGGTACTGCGGATCCATACTCGCAGGATGAGATCGATTCGGTTCGAGACATGATATCTAGACATCTTCTTCAACACATAGCCTAGTTAGTAGTGAGCATGATTAATATGTTATTGTGTTAGTGATTCTTTAATTTGCTACTGTTGTTCATTTGTATCTATTTGGTGTTTTGTCTGTTCAAAATATGCAAGTTTGGTGTTATATATATATTGTGTTTATGTATTGCGTTAGTGTGATTCTTGTGTTGCTTGGTGGTTTCTGGCTGATGCAAAAACTTGGTAGATATCTCATAGTTTGTGTCTTTCCAAGTTTACTATATTATTTTACTTCAGATTTTACTACACTGATATGATCCAAAACTTGGTAGCTGGATATCTCCTATCTCATTGTTACAAGTCAGGCACGTTTGTTGTTAATAATTCTTTTGAGGGAAAAATTAAAATGTAATTTATATTTATTAAAAAAAATTCAACAAAGGCGACTTGATTTTGAAATCAGGTCGCCTTTGTTATCATAAGGCGACCTGAATCGAAGATCAGGTTGCCTTATGAACTCATTAAGGCGACCTGAAATTATAATCAGGTCGCCTTAATTGAAAACAATAAGACGACCTGATTGAATATAAGGTCGCCTTTAAGGCGAACTGAATATTAATCAGGTCGCCTTAAAGGCGACCTGATTTGAAAGTCAGGTCACCTTATTAACCTTAATAAGGCGACCTTATCTTAAATCAGGTCGCCTTATTAAGCGACGATCTTAAATCGTCGCCTTAATAAGGCGACCTTATTTAAGATCAGGTCGCCAATTTCAAAATTTTCCTCTACCCCCTCCAAGACGTCCCTCAGTAAAGGGTCGTTAATTGGGTATTATTTAGGTCATTTTTTAGCATTTTTGTAGTAGTGTTAGGTGCAGATTAATCAAAAAATCAATTGATTATGTCACCTACATTAAATGCATTTCAGAAAATAAAGCACCAAATTGAGCAATCAACCTCTACACATTTTGAAGGCATTTATGGGTTTTTTCCATACCTGAATGTCAGATCATCCAACGGGAATTCATTTGTAACATCCCAATTTTCAAAAGCAGTATAATTTTTTTTTTCATCAAATCATCAGAGTAGAGCATCGGAGCAACTGAGTCACTGATATATATATTCAAAATGCCCACTGGCTAATTACAGAGATGGTATGATAACTGAGAGTTTTTAAAATAACAAAAGAAGTGTCCAAAATGTCTCCCTGCAACACCCATGCCGTGGCAACAAATGATAGCTTTCAGCCGGACTTCTAATCTTGCTGCTTTCCTCTCTCATCGGTCCTCGGTCCTCCTGACCCTGACGCTATGTTAAGAGCTGAGGTCCGCACCGGACCTTAGGTAACGGTTAACCTCATATTCACATATACAATATATAGACCACATTCATTCCCCACATTAACAGTATAACAGATGTATCACACGGAGTGTATGTAGATGTACCACATGGAGTGCATATAGATGTACCACACGGAGTGCATATAGATGTATCACACGGAGTGCATATAGATGTATCACACAGAGTGCATATAGATGTATCACACGGAGTGCATGTATCCAAAAGCACATAACAATACTCACAACATATCAACAGATCATCAACCACATATACGCATACAATACTCATACTACATACCCACATATAGTAAACATCAGAGTTAGTGTTACAGTACGCGAACATACCTTCATTGACGGTAAACGGTACTTCTGTCGGAATACGGTACGATAGTAGGTCAGAACGTAATCAGGGATATCCTATAAGGACAATATCGCATTTATTAGAAATCAATCATTATGACGGACATATTAGTCATAAATGACCATTTTACCCCTGACCCCCTAATTGGCGGAATTTCGCCAGAGCTTCGCTACTTTGACTCCCAACTTTCAGAAACTCAATCCCTACTATGTTTTTACCTCGTCAGGCATCTTTCAATGCAATGTGGCTTAAAAAAATAATAAGAATTTCATTTCCTACTTCCTAGATCAAACTAACATTTCTACTAAAACTACCGAACAAAAGACTAGAACTTAAAAGCTAAGGACCGAAGAACTTACCCGTGCAGAACTTCGCTACAACTTCTCCAAGCTCTTCCTTCTCTCTAGCCTCTCTCTAAGTTTCGAAATATTGGAGAGGATTTGGTGTGAGATTTGTGAAGAATGAAGGTGCCTATTTATAAACTTTTTGTGAGGGCAAAATGGTCTTTTTCCAAATCCTTCTACTTGAATCTTGGCCATAGGATTTTTGAGGCAAAATCTCCACCACACACCTAGCTTGGCCGACCTCCCCCTCCCCAAAAGTCCACAAAATGATATCATGTTGATTATGTCACACTTGCTTTATGGGGTTTCACCCAATAAAGTCCCCTGTTCGGTGTTCTAATCGCGTAATCTTACATAATCTCAAAAATCCAAGAACATAGCCTCGAAGGTCTATTCTTCCTCTTTCAAAATACTTGGGTTAACTAAATTTTTGATCCCATTCAGGGTATTCCGTTGCCTGCCGAACATATTCGGATAAACGTCGTCGGTTACGAAAATTACTTTGGGTAACAACAACTTCGGGACAAAAATCAACTGATTCATAATATGTCCAGTTGTTTACCACCACAGCCCCGGATTTCAAGATATGATTTATTTTCATTTATACTATCTTCCCTATTTCTCAAAATATATGTTTCGTCTTATCTCTTAAGCATTCCGCCGGTTACGGAAATGACTTCGGAGATAGCCTACTCCGGAATAAAATTACACTCGTCCATAATATACTCTGACCTTAGAAACCTAGTTCATGGTTTTCTAGATAGGATTTAATTTCTATCGGTGGTCATTTATCCTATTTGATTTTTACAAAATATCTCAATTTATATTATTATAATAATAACAAATATCATGATATTATTTGAAAAATCTTCTAACCCTTTTCACACAAGGATTTCGGCTGCCCCTTTTATTTTTTCTGTTATTTATTTATTTTTTTAATTAATTAATATTATATATATTTTAATTATATTATATAATTCACAAAATTTTCCTATTGGTCCATACATGGATTTAGGCTTAAAATTACTTAATCTCATATATTTTTCTTAATATTTTCCAATTAGTTAGCAAGTATATTTTATGCTAATTTTAGCCATAAACATTTAATTAAAGGATTTCACATAAATATCTTTGGATTTTCCCTTAATCCATGCTTAAACAATTAGCCAATAATTATTAAATTAATCACCTACTAATTGTTGATAATTTTCTTAATTAGAATTAATCATTTCCTCACAACTATTGGACTGACATTGATATTTTACGCTCCATGTAAAATATTAAAATCATTTGAGTCACTTATGTACCCCAAAATAATATTTATTTTTGCCTCATTATTTTCCAAGGAAAATAATCCCAAAAATTCCTAAAATTAGAGACAACATACTTTCCTATTTTTAATAAATATTTTGTTGCCTCTTAGGATTTATCATAATATTTTCAGGGCATTTTATGGCCCATAATCGCATTTAGGGATTTTGACACTTTATTCCCTCTAATTTCATTAGAAATTTCCCTAGAAAATAGAATAAGTATTCTACAATATTTTGACACCACATATTCACCTATTTCCAATAGGTATTATTTACTAAACTATGATCCTCATCATAGGTCAGATTTTAGGGTATTACATCATTAAGAGGAATGACGACAATCATTGCAGAATCAAATGATGAGAGTAACGAACGCGCTTCAAGTCCAATGGCTATATTCATTATTCTCAACAGTGCATTGAAAGCTTCCAACGGTCATTAATTTCCCTCATCGTATATAAGCTAAAGCATTCAATATGTTCCAACTACCGGAAACACAAACACTCAAATGATCAATACACATTTACTGGTTCACCTTCTTGTGTAATATCTTTGGATATTTATAATCTTCAATGTTTATCAATCTGCTCTTTTAGAGAGTTTCATTTCTGATTATAAATCATTGTAAGAATCTCAAAGTTGTGGGACTTCGAGATTGAGTTATTTGATTACAACTTTTAAGGGGGAGCGAATCCTAGTGAGAGGATTACTTTCGAGTATAGAGTGTGTAATCAATTGAAGTGATAATGAAAATCCCAGAGTGTCTGGGGACTCAACGTAGGTCAAGAGTTGAGACCGAACCAGTATAAATCATCTATGTCAATCTCTCTTTCTCTCTCTGTTAAGCTCTGTTTTCATGAGTGAATTTCAATGGAAATTGAAAATTTTTTAAATCACCCAATTCACCCCCCTCTTGGTGATATTCTGTCTTTCACACCAGTTCTCCTAAGTTAAATATGCATTAGAGTGAAGTATGCTTCAACTCTATTTTAACTAACCTATTCCTTTTGTTCTTATTACTTATCTTCATCAATTGGCCTCGTCCTTCTCTCCTTCATCATGGTTAGACGCCAGATAGCTCTTTCTGTTTTCCCTCCTTTTCTTACACAAGCTTCTCTTCTTCCTCTTCCATCTCCACCACCACCACCACCACCACCCAATACTACAAAAAAGGGTTATGAAGTCCATTTTTTCACACTTTTGACGTCCTTTTTCAGGGGACGCCTATTTGGGGGGCGTAATAAGTCTCGACTTGAAACTCATTCATTAATCACAATGGTTGATTCATTCAATGATCGCCAACATTTTTCGTTGACATTCCTTATATTCTTCCCGTTGGATGATCTAGCATTTAGTTTAGGAAAGAAACCTTAAATGCCTTCAGAATGTTTAGAGTTTGATTGTCCAAATTTATGCTTCATTTTTAGAAGACGCATTTAATGCAAGTGATGTAATCATATGCTTTTTATTAATCTACACTTAATCACTCATTTGATCATCTGAAACTCATTAACAAACTGATTAAACATAGTTACGAACAATAATGAGTAAAGATATGAAGTATACAAATCATAATTAAGGATTTAAGATTTTTCTGACACGGTGTTTGTAAAACAAAGATACATTATGCTCGAGTTCATTTCAACCAAACTGAAGCAGATGACTCGAGTTAAGCATTCTAGGCTCGAGTCATTGGATCATCTTCTTAGAAAATAAGTTTGAAGTTTAAATGAAGATGTCTCTGTATGAGTTATGCTCGAGTTTAAAACGTTTATCTCAAGTGCATGACTCAAGTCATTAAAGGTTAGCTCGAGTCAAATTCTTTTTTCACAAATGAACTTTGAAATGGCTTTTTGAAAATGGTTTGAAATTGCGCCAGCTCGAGTCATTAAGTGATGACTCAAGTTAACCAAGTTCTTTTGAAAAATAAATTTTAAGCTTATGCTCAAGTCAAGCTATATTGGCTTGAGTCAGTAGTCTTGTATTTTGAAAATAAATTCAAGTGTACAAGACTTAGCTCGAAGCATAGAGCATTAACTCGAGGCAACACATTTCATAAAATATTTTGCAACAGCTTATGACTCGAGTTAATCATGCCAGGCTCGAGTTAATCTAAGTTCAAATATTTTGATAACTCTTTCTTATGTTGACTCGAGTTTTACAACCTAAAACTCGAGTCAATTTGACAGTAAGTTACTGGTTTAAGTTTGATCAAGTTAAAACATTATTGACTTAAACCATTAACCTCATTTTGTTTACAATTGCTAGTTATTATCAAAACACATAGAGAACTAACATTCTCTTCTTTTTTGATGATGACAACACTTGTTAACAATTTGTCAAATTTTTTAAAATATTGAGCATTTAATGAAAAATGAACAACAACTCAAAATAACTTCCGAGAAGTGAAATAGACCATTTAATTGCATTCAAGAAGCTAAGTACATCAGAGTAAAATTGCATAAAGCATAGTACATAGCAACTCAACTAGGAAATGAAACTGAATAAAGATGAAATACACTAAGTCAAAACATAAAACTGAATTATACAATTGATGTGCATATGCTAAACTGAATTATACAACTGATATGCATATGCTCAACAATAATGACTACTTCTTTTCTCCCCCTTTGTCATCACTAAAAATGGGAGGGAAAGGAAGAGGTGAATAGATAGCCAGAGTAAAGCAAGGTGGAGGAATCTCTGGCTGAGGAGGAGCAACAAAGATAGAGGTGTTTGCAATTGATTGAGGTAGAGGAGAGTAATGAAAGGAAGATTGCTGAGGGTGAGTGGAAGATGCAGAAGAGTGTTCATCAAACAGACCAGCAATATATCTAGAAGATAAGATCCTGACTGTGGAAGTTTGAGAAGGAGGAACAATGATGGTTCGAGGCGTAGTAGCAATGACCGGAGTAGTGAAGGTAAGAATGGGAGATGAAGGAATAGGAAATGAAATGAAAGGAGTGGTAATGGGAAGTGAAGGAAAAAGAGGAATAGAAACATGAGGAGGTGAATAAGATGGAACCCCAAACCCAAACTCAAAACTAGAACAAGGACCACCACCAAAACTAAAGCCAGCTGCAGTAGGCTGAGACTTCAACAATTTATCCATCTTGTCACTAAGGATCATCACCATGGTGTGAAGAGTGGAAATACTAGCTGTGTGATCCTCAATGTGGCCACCAAGGTTTTCAACCTTCTCATTTAGTTACTCGTGTGCTTCCACTAAGTCATTGTTACCCTTAGTTACTTCAGAAACCAATCTTCCAACTTCATTCTCAATTCTATCAGTCAGCTCTGAGATTGCTTTCTCCACTACGACCTTGATTAATGCTTGTAAATTAGAAGGTAGTAGAGGCTAAGATGATCTAGCTAGAACAACAGTAGGAGATGATTTTGCTTCATTCACTCTAGATTGAGGCTGAGATGCCCTTGATCTAGAGGGAGCTCTTGACTGCCCAGAACCCTCCTCAAATGAAATCCTCATCATGTTGAGATGATGCTTACCAAACAACTGAGGCTTCACAGTTTTCTCATTAAGGGCTATGTACCAATTCTTTTCTTGAAATAAGAGCACAGAAAAAAGAATTGGAAAGGGAATAGTAGAGATCTTTTTGGATTGGAATCTAAACTTTTCCATTTCATCAAAGACTCGTTTCCCTATGTTATGAGGGACCTTGTCTACTATAGAGGCAAAAAAGGGGTAATCTCTTTTTGCAAACTAAATGAAGTTTTTACCCTTTTGCATGAGATTCCTAGAATAGCTATACCAGAGAGCTCTATGCAATGGGGGCATGACAACAGGAGGGAAATATAAAGTCTCTAATGGCCAATAAGGTGCATGTGCATTAGGTCTTAGAATTCTAAAGATCTCCTCGTTGTCATAATTCAACTCAGCAGGAGGAGGAGGATTTGAGATCCTTAACAGAGAATTTATATAATTAGCAGTTAAAAGGATCCTCCTACCTCTAACATGTGTGAAAATTCTCTCCTCAATAAGATTATATTTTCCATCCAAATGATTAGCTAAGGACATGTTAAAATAGAGGGTTTTAACAACAGATGGACCATAGGCAATATTCTCTTAGCTTGGCAAGGTTCACATAGACAGTAGGAAAAAAATTCCTATTGCCATAATGTTCCCTAAACTGTTTGGTTTCAGCCACAAAGAATAGAATAGGATTGCAGTAAAAGTCCTTAGGAGTAATAGGGTAAACATAGATAGCCTGAAGGGCAGAAGGTTGACTAGATACCTTTGAGCTTGATTGCTCTTAAGTTTTATCAGATTGGCCCTTAGACTGAGAAGCTTGGCCTTTAAGTGATCCTTTGAACTCAAAAGAAGTCACAGTCTTCTTCATTTTTAGCTTAGAAACCTCAACAGCTAGTTCCTTATCCTTGCATTTTGCAGCCTCAGGATCAATGGGCTTCTTCTTAGGTGTTTTAGAAGGCTCTTGAAGCACAACCTTCTTTGCTTTCGCCTTTGGACTTGGTTCATCAGCAGCTACCTTAGGTTGGAACCTCTTTGGCGTGTGCTTCTCCCTTCTAGGTCTCTTTATGGAGGTGGAGACGCAGATTGTGTAGCCTCAAAATCAGAATCAGAGTCCATAGTCTTAGTGGAATGTTTAGGATGCATGGTCGATAGGCAAAGCTCGAGTTAGGGTTTGAGAAATGAAAGATTTTTAGAGAAAATTTGAGAGTAGACTCGAGCATTTGCGAGAAGTGAAAAGCGAAAGTGAACAGTCATATATAAAGGAAGCTCTCAACTCGAGTTACTAAGAATAGGCTCGAGTTGACATAAAAATACACTAACTTGTACTTCAAGTGTGTATGTGAAAACACTTGAAATATGCCTTTGACTCAAGTGAACAACTTGTTGGCTTGAGTTTGGGGGTTGCTCTGCTCTAGGTTGCTCTTTGTCTCGACTTGACTCGAGTTTGCTATGTCTTGGCTCGAGTTAAGCCCTCTTATTAAAAACTTGGTTGCTTTCTTTCTGAATTGCACTTGAGGTACCATCTCTCAAGCTCAAGTTTGGCTCCTTGCTCAACTTGGATTCCTTTCTGACTGAAGTTGACTCGAGTTTGAGGTTCTAAAACTCGAGTTCGCATCTTTTGACAACAAACTTTTGCAACTTTTCAAGTTAATCAAAGATCCTGTAAAAACTATAACTAGATACTCCGAAGCTTAAGTTAGTATCTATTGATCATCAAAAAACATAACTAACATTAAGTAGAGATAACTTAAAACTCATTGGGATTTACTATTCCCAATTCTCTTCTAATGAATGTAAATTGCTCTTTGGCTAATGGCTTTGTGAAGATATCGGCAAGTTGGAGATGAGTTGGGATGAGCAACACTTTGACATCCTTCTTCTGAACATGATCTCTGATGAAGTGATCATCAATGTACTTGCTTCTTGTATGTTGAATAGGATTCTTCGCCAAACTGATTGTGCTAGTGTTGTCACACAAAATTGGAATCTCCTCGAGGTGGATTCCCAAGTCTTGAAGTTGTTGCTTGAGCCACAAAACTTGTGCACAGTAACTTGATGCAGTAATGTATTCAGCTTTGGTTGATGATAATGAGATCATAGTTTGCTTCTTTCTAAACCAAGAGACAAGTGAACCACCAAGGAATTCACATTGACCACTTGTGCTCTTTCGGTCAGTCTTGTATCCAGCATGGTCCGAATCTGAATATGCCACAAGATATTCAGCTTGTCCTTTGGGAAACCATAATCCAAGACTTTTTGTGTTTGCAAGGTATCTGAAGATCCTTTTCACATGTTCAACATGAGACTCATTTAGGGCTGATTGATACCTTGCATATATTCCCGCACTGAATTGGATGTCAGGCCGACTAGCGGTCAAGTATAGTAGAGATCCAATCATCCCTCTATACTTGGTCATGTTGAAATCCTTGCCATCCCCATCAGCATCCAAAGTAGTAATTGAACTCATTGGAGTATTAGCTCCATTGCATTGGTCCATCCCATACTTCTTCAAGAGATCTCGAAGGTACTTGGTCTGAGATATGAAGATATCATTAATCTTTTACTTGATTTGCAGACCAAGGAAGTAGTTCAACTCCCCCATCATAGACATCTCAAATTCTCCCTGCTTTATCTTAGAAAACTCCTCACATAAAGCATCATTGGTAGCACAAAAAATAATATCATCAACTTATATTTGAACAATTAACAAATCATTCCTCTTGTTGCATTTAATGAAGAGAGTTGTATCTACTTTGCCTCTCACAAATCCTTGATCAAGAAGGAATTTGCTTAATCTTTCATACCAAGCTCTAGGAGCTTGCTTAAGACCATACAAAGCTTTCTTTAACCGAAAGACATGATCCAGATGATGATTATCCTCAAATCCAGGAGGTTGTTCAACATAAACTTCCTCTTGGATAAAACCATTTGGAAAGGCAGATTTTACATCCATTTGATATTGTTTGAATCCTTTAATGCAAGCAAAGGCTAAAACAAAACGTATAGCTTCCAATCTTGCCGCTGGACCATATATTTCCTCATAATCAATTCATTCTTCTTGATTATAGACTTTGGCCACTAATCTTGCCTTATTACGGACAATCATTGCGGATTCATCTCGTTTGTTCTTGAATACCCATTTAGTGCTAATAACCGGATGGTTTTTAGGCCTAGTACCAAGTCCCAAACTTGATTTCTTTAAAACTGATGTAACTCCTCTTGCATTTCTATAACCTAATCATTGTTTGAAAGGGCTTTGTCAATCTTAGAGGGTTCAATCTCTGAGATGAAAGCAAAGAAAGTAACTTCATTCAAAATACTTTTTCTGGTTCTCACTCCTTGATTTACATCACCTATCACTTGGTCTAGAGGATGACTCCTATTGTATCTCCAAGATCTAGGTTAAGATTGATCAGCGTTTTCACAATTGTTTTCAACTTCAAGTTCCTTTTCCAAAGATTTTTCAGAATTTTCCAAAACAAAAGAAATTTTAGGAACATATTGATTTTGAAAAATAGGAACATCTTCATCTAAAGATTCATCAGATTTGGCTTCACAAAATACAACATGCATAGACTATTCTACAACACGAGTATGATTATTAAATGCTCTATATGTCTTACTCCTATTAAAATAGCCAAGAAATATACCTTCATGCGACTTGGGACCAAATTTCCCTAAGTTCTCCTTATCATTATTATGCACAAAGCATTTCCAACCAAAGATGTGCCAATGGGTTGGGTTGGGCTTTCTTCCTTTGTACAGCTCATAGGGAGTTTTGTCAAGCTTCTTTCGGAGGTATGCTCGATTCGAGATGTAGCAAGCAGTACTCATGGCATCAGCCCAAAACACTTGGGAGGTTTGCTTCTCGTTCAACATTGCCCTTGCCATTTCAGTAAGGACTTGAATGTCCCTGGTTGGTCATCTATGTGGAAATGAAGATGAAATAAGACCAGTGTGACTTTGATGAGGTATGAAGATATGAATCAAAGTCTTAGGCACTTGCAAGAGTACAAGGTGCTGGACCGACCCACTATGAGAAAGCTGCATGGGTTAAGTCATAAGCTTATCTTATGTATAACCATGTCACAATACCCTTTGACCTGATATTATCATGGATTCCTACATGAGAATCGTTAATCTTTGACCTAGTGAAAAGTCACCTTTGACCGGGTGATGATAAAGGCTTTGATCAGGATTAGTGGTTTTCATGAAGAGTAATGTGAATGGTCAAGATAGGATTTGTCCCTCACATTTGTAGAGAGATATTACTGGGCCCCTCGATGAGTAAGTCTGAGAAAAGTATGGTCATACTAGGATGGAAAGGAGTTTCCACTTCAATTGTTAGACTACTCAAGAATCGAGAAAGTAATGGTCAAGAACAGAAGGATGACACTATCCATGCTTCATCCTTGACCAAATTATCACGTGACAAAAAGGGACGTGGCATGGTTATATGAAAGGTTGCATCGTATCATCGATCCTCATATAAATTGGGTAGTCGTAATGTCTTGCTAGAGGCCGCTTACGACTTGTGGGCTAGTACAATTGGCCCTTTGCCAATTTCGTGTGGGCCTACAAGGTCGAACACAAGAATAGTCCAACACAAGCTAAAATGTCCAGATTCATTGAATCTAAGATATGTCTAAGATTTAATGAATATAACATTTAATCTAAGAAGGATATATGTGTGTGTATGTGTATAAAATATAAATTCGAAAATAATGATAATATTATTTATATAGATAATAATATTATTATGTAGTATTTGGTTTTGTATTTAATTTATATGATAAATTAAATAACTGAAACTAATAAAGATATCGTATCTCAGATTTAATTCATGAAGATAAATTAAATCAACTGGCTTTAAATTCGGATTAAATAAATAGATTAGATTAGATTAGACATGTTGGACAAATTTAATTAATATTATTTTTTAATCCAATTCAAATTTCAAAATTAATCAAGATTATTTTTGAATATATAATATGGCCTATTAGGGTTTGCAAACTCTATGAGATAATGTGCAACATCCCATTTGAAAATGAGTACTGATATAGCCCTGAGTCAGTGTACCACCCTATTTAGGTATACCAGTTTGAACCGGTGTACCATCCTGAACCGGTGTACCACCCTCTGTCGGTGCATCACTCTAACCCAGAGCCTATACGAGAAGCTGGGTCATGCCAGACGAAATTCTGAGACCAACAAAGATAAGTACATGCAGTATTTGACTCGTGTAGAGGAACTCCCGATACGTATTTCCGTACCCGTTTCTGAAAAGAACGAGACATGGCGAATTTAAGAAGAGCAGGAGCTCCCAAAGGCCGAGGCAGGGGCTGAGGTAGAAGAGGAGGCAAACAGCCTCCATAACGCGTTCCACGTTTCTTAGTTATTACAATTCGACCGCGATCGTGTCATTGAGTAGGAGGTATCTTGTGTTGACATGGTGTATGGGCGCCATGGAAGCATTTGAAGTATCTTGTGTTTCCATGGTGTATGGGAGCCATGGAGACATTTTGGTATCTGTGGTGTTGACCGTGGTGTATGGGAGCCACGGAAAATACTATATATCAAAGTACGATATGACAAGATCTTTGTAGTCGAACCTGAGATAGAGTAAAGATCTGGAATTTATGATCCGAAGTCTAGATAGTACGGAGTTTAGATGCTAGAGTGCAAATTTCGAGGACGAAATTTTGTTTAACGGGGGGAGAAATGTAATACCCGGATAATTATTTATCTGGAATATTATATTTTAGTAAATAATACCTATTGTAAATAGGTGAATATGTGGTCTTGTAACATCCCGTTTTCAAAAGAAATATATATATATTTTTTTTCATCAGAGTAGAGCATCGGAGCGAGTGAGTAACTGATATTTATATTCAAAATGCCGTAAGTCTGGCTGATTACAGTAACGGTATATTTTTTTCTGAACGACTAACAGAAACGTATCTATATTAACAGCAGAGATCTTCAGCTGGGTCTCTACTTGGGCTGCTTGCCTTTCACCTCGGTCCTCGGTCCTCCTGACCCTGAAGCTAAATTAAGAGCTTAGATCTGATGCATCCGGACCTCAGGTAACGGTTAACCTCATGTTCACATAGACAACATATGCATTACAGACATTCATATCACTAACAGTATATGATCATACAACATAAGTATCACATACAACAGCGCATCCCAACAGCACATAAGCCCCCAGGCAGATGTGTGGCCCCTAGCAACGTATTTCCAACCGAACATAAAATGTGTGGCCCTTAGCAAACGTGTGGCCCTTAGCAGACGTACCCAATAGCACATAAAATGTGTGGCCCTTAGCAGACGTAAACATACCAACAGTACATAACATACAACAGAGTTATCATCCATTACTCATAGGCATACATAACATATCACATATACGCATACCATAAACATTAGAGTTAGTGTTACAGTACGCGAACGTACTCATACCATCTCTTCTATTCTCTTATAGTATATTGCAAATTTTAAACATATACGCATTAGTTTTTTTTTTTGTATAAAAAATTATTTTAGGAAAATGTAAATAGTTATTCAGTTGTTGAAAGAGTGATATTTTAGTAAAATGTTTACTACAAAAAAAATTTCTAATCAGGGACGGAATTACCGACGGAAATAATTCCGTCGGAAATTACCGACGGAAATAATTCCGTAATAATCACTGACAGAAATTACTAACGGAATTCTGTAGGTAATTTCAATTACCGACGGAGTTGGTAATTTCGTCGGTAATGTCTTCTGCCACAACTTTTTCTGCAACGGACGTTTTCCGTCAGAAATCCAATTACCGACATAATTCTGATGGCATTTTTTTTGGGTAGTATATAGTTAACTAATAGTTAGGTGAATGGAAATAAAATGTCAGATATACATAAGAGAGGGTCTTTTAACATATATTTTAATTTCAAGAAAAGTCTATATACGTTTTCAAAATAAAGGAGAGGTATTTCTAATTTAGGTAAAACAAAAGGGGTAATCAATGTATTTTCCTTTTACAGTATACGATATCATGTCTCCTATAGAGCTTTTCGCCTCTCTCCTTGTGAGATAGGATGTGATATCATATTACATAGTATCCCTTGGCTTTGTACTGCAGCTAATTAATTAAATTAAAAAAATGGAATATTATAGAAAGGCTAAACTATCCCCTTCGCAGTTTACCAAGATATTAATATTTTACGGTAGCGTGGTCTTGCCGGCGATAAAACTGATGAATTAGATCCGACGGGCTTCTGATTGTTGTCTTCTCTCTCACACGTAAAATATTCTTTCACGTGTTGGAAAAAATAAAAAGATGAATAATAGTAACACTGTAATATTCGGACAACAATGAATAGGTTAATATTGATAAGATGTTGGGTTTATCTCTTAGTTCGATTTATTAATATAAAAACAATAAGACATGAGTTTATAATTCATTATAAGTTTGATCTATCTCAGTACAATTTTGATCCGTGTGAAAACACGTTATGTTTAGTGTCCTTTTGCGTTGATTAACATTCTACTGACGTAGAAATTATAATAATCATAGACTTATATTTAAATTGCCACCTGCACTCCAATATCTCGAATATGATAAAATTTAAGTCAAATTGTTTATATCAATTAGCTCATGTTTACATGTAAATTTATAATGTGCATATGTGGATTTTAACAAATAACAATAGTAAAATATCAAGTGTCTATATAAAATTTTACAAAATTTTTAATAACCAACAATAGCAAGTGTCCATATAAAAATTTACAAATTCTAATTTATTTTGGAAGAGCTCATACAAAAACATATGAGCTTTTGTAGGTGTATTTATAAGTGTAAATATGCATTTTAACAACTAATAATAGTAAAATAACAGTTTGATTTAAAATCTAGATCTAATGGGTATAAACAACTTAAGTTTTGTTCTATTTGTTATAGGGTTAAAGTGTATCATACACCCTGAAGTAATTTCTTAGGTGCATCTAATAATCTAAAGTATTTTGTAGTGTATTTAACATCTTGAAATATTATTTTCAGGTGCGTCCGGCACCACAAATTATTTTTTGGTGCATCCACCACCCTAAAACATTTTTTAAAGTACACCTAGCAAAAAAAATTTAGGATGTTGGATCCACCTAAAAAATTCTTTAGGATGCTAGATACATCACAAAATTATTATGGTACTAGATACATATAAGAAGATACTTCGACTTGTCATAATTAACTCGTTATATTATATATTTATCAAAATTCACGTGAAGCCACATGTGAAGGTGCCAACTTGATTTTTATTTATTTATTTATATACACTCCACTTGATCATAATTTCCCGTTTTAATCTAATTAATCAGCTAGAAGACAATGACCAGCTATGATATATCGCATAATTGTCAGAGGATATTATATCGCATAATTATTGATTAATAATATTTGCAATTGTCAAGGAGTGGCTGATCAGGTGGGATCATGCCGCTCTGTAGTGGTGTTCTGCCCTGTGGGGTACCATGACGGCATGACTACTATGGTAGTGTCAAGTCTCCTTGTTGTGGAGATGTTTATCTGAGAGTTTGTATGAGTTGCTTTGACTTGCTAGGCTAAGTAGAGTTATTTGGCTTAGCCTATGTGCCAGTCATGACTCGGATGCCTCTTGATGCCTTTTAAAACCAAAGGGTCTGAATGCCTCTTCTCTTGTACGTTTTAAAACTATTGGGGTGATTGGGAACAAAATGCGAGATGCTGAAATATTACATTTAACCCAAATATATATAGCCCTGTAATCTATTGAGATGAAAGCTTTTTTTAATAAATGAGAGCTGGCAGGTTTGGCTCCTTGTTCAAATCTCAAATTATTTGTGTCCGCCATTCTAAACCTAAAAATACATAGTTACGTATATAACATTCTAGATATATTTTTATTAACATAAATATTATGAATATAATATAAAAACACATACATGTTATGTTTTAATTTGTTTGCTATATCCTATTTTTTTAATAATTTTAAAATATAATACAAGTTGGGGGACTGGTATAGAAAGGTAGGCTCGGAAAAACTAAAAGAAGAAATTGTGGATACAGATGTAAGCTTGACATAGGTTGAGATATGGTTTAACACTTTGGACTTGGTAGTATTTAGATAAATTTTGTTTTATTTTATGGTATGCCTTGGGTGTTTGGTTAACTTATTAAACTATATTACATTTTAGGAGACAAACACAGAACTACTTAAGTTAATCCAAACCCACATATATTTGGGGCGGGTATGTTTTAGTTGTTTTGAGGTGATTTTACGGTATAAAAGTAAGTATGTCAGAGGAACTTTATCTCGAATAATGAAAAAATGTTTTTAAAAAGCTTAAATAAATACAAGAACATATTTACCTCGAACTGCATAAAATCTAAAAAGAAGTTAATAAAAAAAGCTAATCCAAAATGAATTAACTTTTTTTTTTATATAGATTTTGTGCTATTGGAGTAAATATATTCCTGTGCCTAATTGTCTATTATTTGTTTAAGGTTTTTAAAAGCATTGGGTTTGGGTACAAAGAAAAACTAGAGGATGAAGGCTGTTTTTCTGTTCAAACCAACAGTGGTAGTTTAAACTACAGTTAAATAATGAATCAATAATTAAAAGTTGACTGATAAAATAATGCAATTATTGATACCTAAAACTTGTTATAGGTGTACGCTGAAGCTTCTTGCAAGTGACATATGCATAGCATGTGAATGTGTTGTGCAAGTCTTCAGAAAAATATTCTTGTAGAGTGAGACTGTGAGTATCTCCGTGTGTGTGTATATATATGCTTCTATAGCTTTGATTTTGAATCAAGTTGTAGTTTCCTACGGCTAATCCAAGAGCATAAGCACATCTTTATATCTTTCTTTAGCTTCAGAGATGGCTTTGTCCTCTACTTTTCTCAACCCTTTGGTTCCTTCGGTTACTGTTAATCCCTACACTAAGGTAACAATTAACAATCTTTTTTCAGACACCTTATTATGTACCTTTTCCTTTACCAAACTTTTGTTGTAATTATTGTAATTATAGCTTACTGTGATAGTTTAATGATAACGTTTGTCAATATATTACTGTGTTTTTTTAGATCACGAGTTCAGCTGGAAAGGGCTTCAGAGTAAATTGCTTAATCAAAATAGAGCAGACTAACACCAAACCGGCTGTGGTGGAAACTGTTGTCTCTCCACCTAAAGGTTTGTGATGTGTTTCTTGTCTTGACATTCTTTTTTATTTCTGCTTTTGAATTAAAGGATAGGTTTCTAACGACATGAGGTAATAAATGGATCGAACCAATGATCTCTCATCTACAAGGAAGTTTTCAATGCCACTAGGCTACAAAATCTGTGTCCTTGAGTTGATACTCTGGTTTTTCTTCTGTTTACAGAAATTAAAGAGCCTAGTTTGTCTACACTGTTAGTGAATTACCATGCTGACTGGGATCCTTTCAAAGCAACCTCTACACCAATTTACCAAACTGCCACTTTCAAAATGGTGAGAGAATTTGATATATGCATGCTTGTTTTTTTTTCTTTTGGTTCAAGACAAAATGATATTAAGTTAAAACAAGTTTTACAACTTCCGTATAGTTAAAGCACCACCATGAAAACTTAAAAACTTAAGAGAAGGCAAAGATATGGTCTTGACACGAATACAGGAAAAGTCAAAAAGCAATGCTAATATCTCCTATCAAATGGTAACCAATGGATAAAATGATTGAGCAAGAATACAATACAGATGAAGCATTTCTTGACACAATAGACCGTGAGAGAAGGCTCTTGGAGTCAGCTAGACCTATATGAATTAAGAATATTGAGGCTCTTATACATTTAGAAAGGAAAGCAAGACCATATGTTGATTGAGATTTCCGCAAGAATTCGTTGAGAGAAGAATCCTTATGGCATATGATGCCATGACAATAATGATGATTCATGCTTTAATATTTATAGAGGATAATATCCTAACTTTCAACATTGAGTGCGATCAAGGAATTAGATAAAGAGGGCAAACCCTGATCTATATGAATCAAAGATGAGTCATTATATGTGATCTATGCATGCTAATTAAGGTCATTACTAGTAATTGTGCATTTAATTATTCATTTTTCATATTGTATTTTTCATCTATGTATGTTTTTTTATGCAGAAATCTGCTACAGAATTTGGTGAATATGGCTACTCTAGAAGTGCAAATCCTACCCGGAATACTTTGGAAGCGTTAGTAGTTCCTTTTATAATCTGTTTATTCTTTCTATATCCTATTCTTTTCCCCCCTTCAACCCTTAACTTGACTTATTTTGTATTCTCAGTTTATTAGCAAAGCTTGACAATGCAGAGTATGCCTACTGCTTCAGTAGTGGAATGTCTGCTTTGACTGCTGTTTGTGAACTTGTTAATCCTGGTACACTTCTTCACCATTTAGTCTGTTTCAATTTTTTAACTCAAGTGCAAGTTATCAACATAAAATAAAGTAAAAAAATTATTATATGCTCAAGATCGTCTCCAAGTATGTGTGTGTATATATAATCCGAATCTAGTTGATTTTGATTTCATCTAGATCTATTTGAAAACAAACTAATTTATGAGTGCGTTGAGTGAGAGCCGCGTCATGAGCTACTCTGTTATTTTGTCTCTTTTAAATTAATAAATTATGAGTATAAGAACTAAGATCCATAATTGAGAAAATTATAAGAACTCATAAAAATATTCAGTGAGAGCCTAATACAACTCTATACATAATTCCAAATACATATTTTTATAATCCCCATAATTTTATATTCATTATATAAATATAACAAGAGCTAGTACTATTTGTTTATATTTCTTCTCATAGTTTTAATTAGAGAGATTAAAAAAATAAAATCAACTAGTACTACTTGTTTAATTTATATTATATAAATATAATAAGAACTAGCACTATTATTTGTTTAAATCATTGCTTTTATTGTCATTTACTTATATAATTCCAATATGCAGGGGATGAAATCATTACTGTAGAGGATATCTATGGGGGTTCATATAACTTTATAAACAATCTAATGGCAAGAAAGGAAGGAATCATAGTGAAGTAAGTATGACTTTTTCAGCTTTTATGTGGAGAGTAATGGATTACGAAAAACGATTTATTATATTGTTGGGTTTATTTCTATAAGATGATGTATTGTAATATTGCTTGTGTGGACAGGAAAGTAAACACAAGTATTCTAGAAAATGTACGAGAAGCTATATCTGATAAGACTAAGTTGTTGTGGCTAGAGACTCCCAGCAATCCTCAGCTAAAAATATCTGACATCCGAGTAAGTTATTACCTTTATTGGTTGGAAGTGTTTTTGTGTGTGTTTTCTCTTCAGCTATATTAATGGCCCATCAATATACATCTGTGTGTGTGTGTTTTCCCTTTTCTTAGGCCCATGCTAACAATCTAACTATTATCAAGTTCTCACATGGACCCAACCTAAAATAATATGTATGAATTATGGGTACCACTATCATGGTATTATTTTGAATGAAAAAAAAAAATTATTTCATTTTGTTGATTTATGTACAGGAAATAGCCAAGATAGCTCATGCCTATGGAGCTATTCTATTTATTGACAATAGTGTAATGTCTCCCGTGTTAAGTAATCCATTGGACCTTGGAGCAGGTATATACTTATACCACACTTTCAAAGAGATATATATATATATAGACACACACAAACACACTTAACACTTTCTTTTGTACGTTTCCAGATATTGTTATGCACTCAGCTACAAAATTTATAGCTGGAAACAGCAGTTGCATGGCTGGTAGTCTTGCTACGAATAACAAAGAGTATGATCTATTTTTCTCTGCAAATTGAGAACTATTTTCAATTGAACTTTTTTTCTTTATTTTCCTCATTTGTTTAAGCTTTTTATTCAAATAATAATATGAATCTTTGTGTATCCCTCTTTTTTCTCTTTTGCGTGTAAAGTTTGGCAGACCTATTAAATGATTACAAAAATTCGACGGGTTGCGGCTTGTCTCCCAAGGACTCTTGGATATGTTTGGAAGGGGTCAAAACGATGGCGTTGCGAGTTGAGGAGAAACAGGTGCCAAACCAAACATTAAATGCCTTATTCATGTTACAAACTAATGAATTTTAAATAATGTTTGATGTGCTCGTAATTAAGTCCTTTAATAGTGGCATTATTTATTTCTACAAAATGTACTGAGTTAGAACCAACCTATTATTACATTTTGCAGAGAAATGCACAAATTGTTGCTGAGTTTCTTGCCAGCCATCCTAAAGTAAAGGAAATTAACTATCCCGGTCTTGTTAGTGATCCTGGATATGAACTGCACAAGTCTCAGGTATGATTCAATTACGTATTGTAATTGCAAATAAATATTTGCCCGAGATGATTTTATCCATTATTCATGGAGTTTCTATTTTGCAGTCAAAGGGTCCAGGATCCGTGCTTAGCTTTAAAACAGGCTCATTACCACTCTCAAAGCAGATTGTTGAAGATACTAAGTACTTTAGCATGACTGTTAGTTTTGGTAAGTATCTTGGGGAATATACCTTGTTATGTAACAGTTATTAAGAGGATGTTGTTTGATCAGTTACAAGATTCTTTACTTAGTTGGGGAATATCAAAGTAAAGGACCTTTAGAGAGAAACTACTAATATAAACTATAAGGGTATATTATAGACCATAGGGAAGGGTTTTATTAGAAGGATCGAGATGAGTACTAAATTGGCAGACATATGTTGGATTTTGTGAATGTTTATAATAATGGTTTAAATTTGTTTGTTGTTGTATAGGTGGTGTTGGTTCCTCTATATGCTTGCCTTGGTACACATCCCATGGTCCCATTCCTGACCAAGAGAAACTGCGCATGGGTATCACTAAAGATCTTGTACGTATATCTGTGGGAATCGAGGACGTCGAAGACCTTCTTCAGGATCTTCAGAATGTACTCTCAATTGTGCCTCTGATCTGAATTTCAGATGTGACACGCAAGACTAGCTTGCTTCAAATAAAAAGATTGAGAATGTTGATGAGTTGGTGGTTTTGTTACCCTGCTGTATTTCTCCTTCTTCTCTTTTGTATTTGTATTGTATCTTGGTGCATCAATTTGGAATGATAAGCTTATAATTAAATAAAGATAAGCATCTCTATTATATGACATTGGTGTCTTTTTTATACCTTCATCTATACTTTCTTGCTTAATTATTTAATGCTTTTTATTAGGTTTGGTGGTGATAAATTATATAGATATTGTGTTTTGCTTGATTTGCGGGCAGTTGTCACATGTAACAATAATTTGAAATTCAAAACATGCAAAATCTCACCAAGGATATGTTCACTTTGCTTATATATAATTGAATAACTTGAAAATTACTAATGATAATTTGAAATTTAAAGCATATAAAATCTCACACTACTACAAGATATAGATTTTGCTTCCCTAAAACCATCTATTTTTCAAAAGGAAAGTAAAAATTAAACACTACTAAAGTAGAGATTTTGGTGCCAAAAGCACTACTTTTGGCGTCCCTTTTAGAATTAAGACGTCAAAAGTGGTCTTTTGGCATTACTGATTGAACCATACTTTTGTCTGATTTTTTATAATTAAATTGGGATTGTTAATACATTTTCTGAGACATTATTACATGATTAAACATTAATTTGAGTTAAGAACATTTGTATTGAATTAAGTGTAATTAAGCGTAACATAGTCATGACTTGTTAATAATTCAAGCAAATAATTTTTTGGATTTTTGATTCTACCTTGTGCTTAATCTTACATTGTAGGTGTTTAAAAAGAAATCAGACTAAATTGAAAATGGCAATTTGGGGCTCGAATTTCAAAAAAGATAGCTTGGTACCACGAATTTGCAAAATGCCAATTTAGTCCAATAAAAAACTGCACTGTCTTGGCCTTCTAAAAATAGATTAGATTTTTATCAGTTATACAGCTGGGAGTGTAATACCCTAAAAATCACACTTAGGGTAAATATCAAAAATTGGGAAATGTACCTATTGAAAATAGGTGAATATGAGATATCAAATATTAAGTTATAATTATTCTATTTTCTAAGGAGAAATCTCTTGGAAATTAGAGGAAAAACTAATAATGTGCCTAACTTTGAAAAATTATGAAAAATCCTAAAAGGCAGTAAAATGACCAAGTGAATTATGAGAGTATATTATCTCTAATTATGGTAATTTAATAAATTATGAACTTGGAGAAATTGAATAAGAATGCTCAAAAAGCATTAAAATGACTAAAATACCCTTCTAAATTATAAAATAATGCAGAAGATATGGAAATGAAAATGTCAGAGCTAGAATTGTGAGACAAGGGGGTATTCTAATTAAGAAAATTATCAAATTGTGATAATTAAGTAATTAAGTAATATTGGGCTAATTACTTAAGCATAAGCAAAGGAAATTCAGGGATAATTATGTAAAACCCAAAAATTGGTGGTTGCTAGCTTAAAATTAGTAAAAATATATTTTCTAATTAATTGGAAATTTTGAAGAAAAATAGATGAGTTTAAGTATTTTTAAGCCTAAATGCAAGAATAGACCAATAGGAAAATTTTGTAAAAATTATGTAAAAATAATTATTTAATTAATTAAATAATTAATTAAATAATTAATCAAAATAAAAAAACGAAATTAAAAAAAAATGGGCAGAAAAAAAAAGAATAAAAAAGAATAAAAATAGATAACTTAGTTGGTAAGTTTGTATTATTATTATATTATATAATTAATTAAAGTTATATTATTTTATAATATAATTAATTGTAGTGAATAGTAATGGAATAAATAGGAAACAGACCCTATCTAGAGATCTAGGAATGGGATTTCCAAAGTCAGGGTAAAATATTGATCAGTGGAATTTTATCTTCCGTTAGACTCTTACGGAAGTTAATTCTGAAGCCGTTTGTGTTTTGAGTAAATACCCTTTTTGGTCCCTGGAAAAAACACGGATGCCCTTTTTGGTCCCTGAAAAAAAATAAGTCACTTTTAGTCCCCAAAATGGAAAAATAAGGTCCCTTTTAGTCCTTTTGATCAATTTTTTTGCATATTTTAATC